>CM064546.1:48087996-48200496 GCA_032716605.1 Paralithodes platypus | reverse complement strand
CAATCCGCATGTACTTGCATTTTTTTGGATGAAAAGGCATTAACCAATGCTCAGACCATCCCTTCATGCCCTCCACATCTCCTTGAAGCAAACCCACATCTTCCTTACTCCTCACTCTTCTATACAGCTTAGTGTCATCCGCATACAGGTATATCTCACTTCCATTAGTTATAACTTCAGGTAAGTCGTTGGTAAATATAATAGTAGTGGTCCCAACACAGATCCCTGAGGTACCCCACTTGTAATTTCCCTCCACCCCGAGCCTATTCCATTCACCAGTACCCTCTGTCTCCGATCTTTCAGGAAGGCTTCTATCCATTTCACACATTTCTCCCCTATATTATAGCTTCTAACTTTCTCTATTAACCTTTTATGTGGGACCTTATCGAAGGTTTTCATAAAATCGCAATATACCACGTCTATAACATCACCATCCTCCAGAATTTGCATCCAATTATCTACCACCTTAATTAGCTGTAGTACTGTCGACCTCCCCGGCAAGAATCCGAACTGTCTCCCACTGAAAAGTTGGTTTGATTTCATATGCTCCATTATTCCTTCTCTAATTACCGTTTCCATTAGTTTACACACAACACTTGTCAAACTGACTGGTCTATAATTTCCTGGGTCATTTCTCTTTCCCTTCTTAAAAATAGCTGTTATGTTCGCCTCTCTCCAGTCCATTGGGATTTGTCCTGTATTAAAAGATACCTCAAATAACATTTTTAATGGCTCTACTAACATATCACCTCCTTCCTTTATGATTCTTGGATGTATCCCATCTGGGCCCGGGGACTTACTTCTCTTCATTTTTTCTATAGCCCTTCTTATTCTAGCATGGGAAAACTCTATTAGTTCTAGTGCCGGTGCCTGTTTGATGGGAATAGTAGGCACTGCATCATCCGACTCCACTGTTAGTACCTCCCCAAAATATTTCCCCAGCACCTCTGCTTTCTCCTTATCAGTTTCTGCTCTATTCCTATCATCCAATTCTCCTATCAGTTCTGGGATACCTACTCTTCTTGTTAACTTTTCCTGAATGTACTTCCAGAATATTTTTGGATTATCCTTCACGTTTTTTGCAATCTCTCTCTCCCTCTCCTTCACCCCCCTCCTTGTCTCCCACCTTATGTTATTGTTTATCTGCTACATTCCAAATCCACTTCTTTAGCTTCTATACTAGACCCCCTGTTCTTTTTTAACACTTTTAGTCTATCCCACAATCATTTCTTTATTCTTATCCATGTCCAAAGCTTTCTTTTCATTGGTAATTCTGGGTTCGTTCTTTTCCTCAAATTTGTTTTAGCCTTATACAGTAAGAAGTCTTTCGGACTTCAATCTTTCGGAATTCTCAGACTTTCGGACTAGCATTTCAATTCGGACTCATGGTTCAGCCTTTCGGATTTGTCCGAAAGGCTGAGAAAATACCTCCGTCCTTTTCGGACTACACTTTCGGACTACATTTAACTTCGGACTCATGCTTCAGCCTTTCGGATTTGTCCGAAAGGCTGAGAAAAATTAAATCGCTTTCGGACCAAAGAGCCGAGTTTCGGACTTGTCTGGTTAGGTGAATGTGTATTCGGACTTATAAACTTCGGACATTATTTCAGCCTTTCGGATTTGTCCGAAAGGCTGAGAAAAATTATTTCGCATTCGGACCGAAGAGCCGAGTTTCGGCCTTATAAACTTCGGACATTATTTCAGACATTTGGACAAGTCCGAATGGCTGAAGTGTGAGTTCGGACTCGGCCCTTTCAGACTTTTGACTCTTTCGGACAGGGGTCTCCCCCCAATTAGTCCGAAAGAGTGAGGGTTTACTGTATTCCCTTACTGATACACATTTGGATATAGCATTCTCCAGTTTGACTCTAATCTTCCTCCACATTCCTTCAGCGTCTTCACCGTTCAAGTATTCCCCCCAGTCAATGTCCAAACACCTTCTCAGCAGCTCATAATCTGCTCTATCATACATGTACCGGGTACCGGTATATTTTTTTATTGCTTCTATTATCCCTCTGTTTTAATATTGCAACTAAAACTTATACAGGCATCATGGTCACTATGACCTATAGGGCTATCCACATTGACATGTTCTACTATATCCTCCTCATTGCTAAAAATCAAATCAAGTACACTCCCCTGCGTCCCATCTCTATATCTTGTCATCTCTGTAATATGTTGCGTTAAAAAACAATCTCTCACTTTCTCTATAAACTTGTTTTCCAGGCTACACTGTCCCGCTGGAGTAGTACAATTTGCCCAGTTGATCCTTGGCAAATTGAAATCTCCAATCAAAATCTTATATTTGTTCTCTCTATTATCTATTTCGGTATAATCCTGTGTAGCGGGTGGACCTGTACATATATCTCAATTATTTGGTAATGTTACAATATATTTTTAAATTTTACATTCATAAATAGTCCACTAATATACTAGGTTAGGTTAGGTAAGGTTTTGGTTAGGTTAGGTTAAAGATATTGTTCAATGTTTCTTAGTATCGTAAATAGGCATCTGAAAAAGTTCCTCCCACTACATAGGATCTTACCTCTATTTCCTCCATTACTTTCAGTAGGTTATCATCCTCTTCCCTACTATTATTTGGGCTTCTATATATAGAGGCAATTAGAATTGACCCTCTTGCACATTTTACTTCAATACACAAATACAGTACTCACGTTACTGCTGTCTCATATCCACCTCATTTACCTTGAGCTCTTTTCGGGAAGGATGTAGTTTCCGGGTGTACGGTTGTCATGTTGCGCGCTCGCAGTTACGTTCCCGTCTATTTCGACGCTATATTTTCTGCTATTTGCCCCCTGTCATTACTACATGAATACTAGGTTAGGTTAGGTTAGGTTGTTTGGTTAGGCTAATGTATTTTTATATCCAAAGGCAGTCAAAATAGACGGGAACATGATGGGAAAGGTCCGACGCCACTACGCGTAGTGTAAACTAGGCTGGCGGTACGCCCGCACTTAACATTTTTGCCCTCTTTTCTTACATAAATAAACAGTCCTCTTCCAACCTCTGCTCTAATAGCATTCCTCTCATACAACTCAAAACCCTCCAAACTATACTCCACCAGTTCCCTTTCAATTCTAGCATTTTTTGGTCTTACTTCCTGTAAGGCTATGACATCAGGTTTTTCCTCTTCATCCTGCAACCTACATATCAGTTCTCTTTTCTTGTCCTGGGTAAACACATCAACATTGCTAAACATAATCCTTAATCTGTCATTAACCTAACCTAGTATTATGGGGTTAACATTAGCCTAACCTAACCTAGTATTATGAGGTTAACATTAGCCTAACCTAACCTAACCTAGTATTATGGGGTTAACATTAGCCTAGCCTAGCCTAGCCTAGCCTAGCCTAGCCTAACCTAGTATTATGGGTGGGGGCTGCCGCCCCCACACCCCCGGTAAATCCCTTAAATCCGAGCCAACTTTTGCCAAAAAAACCCGAGCCAACTTTCGAAATGAGGTTACTGTGATTTTGGACTCTGAAAAATTAAAAAACCCGAGCCATGTTTGGTCAAAACTTGGCTCGGGTTTTTCCATTTTCAGGTTTTGTTACGGTACTTTTAAATATTGTATTTTCAGAGTTCTTCCAATATTACCCCTTTATTTACGCCTTTTACCCCGCAATTTCCCTGATCTTCATAGCCCTCCCCACTATCGGGGGCCGTGTCTTAAGATTGATGGATAATGGGAAAATAGTAAAATGCGACAGTCCTTGGTATTAACCCGGGAACTGCAGGGAGACTCTTAAGAGTTCCCCCGGCGGACTGCGGGAAGACTCTTAAGAGTAAGGCTTTTAAAAAATCCATTTAAAACACCCCCCAAAATTTGTTTTAATTTTTTTTGCCCCTGGGCCATGCCAAATATCACTCCTCCACCTCCCCTCCTTCCCCACTTTCCTCACCTCCTTCAGTTATCACCTATTTTCCCTGTTATTCCCTTATGCTGTGGTCTATTTTCGTGCTAACATTAGCGAGTTGCAAGCAGGGAATTGTCATCACTGTTACCAAGCGAGTGCAAGAGAGAGAGAGAGAGAGAGTATCGATCGACAGTCTCTCTCCAGACGTGGGGAAAAGTGGAGGGGAGGGAGGTTGCCTCAGCCATACATTATGTAACTCCCGGCCTGTATCGCCGATTTTGACCATCCAAACGCTGTTTCCACTTGTTTTATTGATGTAACAGGTTAATACCTTTATAATCAACCTATAATAGGCGCATATGAATAAGTATTAATACTATTTATGGTAAAATAACGATGTTAGTGATGGGAACAGCTCAAATACGTCAGCACAGGAGTGTGGTGTCTCATACCCCCCATGCGCACTTCTTAGGTTAAACAACACTGTACTGTAGCCTATATCAAAGAAAAAAACATCTTCAGACTGATCCGGTAAATAAAAATACCAAACTACAACAAATTACCTGAAAAACTCATAGCACATACCACCACGACCTCCATGTTAGGGCTCCATCTTCAAACTGAGCCGGCCCGGGCCGGCGTGGTGCATGACGTGACGACTGAAAGACTGTGTGATTGGTTGATAATTTGATGGAAGGCTGTGATTGGTTCCATGAGTGACGAGAAGAATTATGATTGGTTCATGCTATGGTTCATGATTCCTAAAAAGACCGCTAGGTGTAGTGAGTCTAGTGACGTTCGACTGAAAGATTGAGGGTAAGAGCTCCCGAATGACGGCCATTGTGTACTATTGCTGCGCGGCCATCGACAGGGAGGTATTTTTTACAGTTTCTCGTATTTCACTTATAGCGAATTTGCAACGGTAAGTACATGTACACCAACGTGGTTAATCATGACATTCTGATCACCAAACTTTATAGCCTGGGAATTAGGGGTAAGGTACTGGACTGGATTAGGGACTTTCTCCATAACCGTATTATGCATGTCAAAGTAAATAATCATTTTAGTTCTTTCAGGGATGTGCTTAGCAGAGTCCCTCAAGGCTCTGTCCTTGGTCCCCTGCTTTTCCTCATATTTATCAATTATATTATCCTACTCGTAATATTAACTCGTCTACCAAAATATATGCTGATGATCTGAAACTGTATGTAAAAATCAAATATGATAACCTCTTAAATTTTCATAATTGTATGTTTGCTTGCCAGTCTGATATAAACGTGCTTGCTAAGGTCTCTAAATCCTGGGACCTAACGATGAACCCAGATAAATGTGTCCACCTAAGATTTTGTAGGAAAGAAATTGATTGGGATGACCTGGGTCATTCTGGCAGATACTATCTTAACAACTCCTTAATCCCTATTAGAGACTCTGCATCCGATCTAGGAATTTTAATCTATTCCTCCCTCAAGTTTCATACACACATCTCTAATATTGTCCACAAGGCTGGAGGACTCGCCCATAGTATCCTAAGGTCAACTGTCAACCGGGATGCCTCCTTTATGATGCCACTATTTATTTCCCATATTCGTCCCATATTAGAATATTCTTCCTCTCTGTGGAACCGTGGGTATTTGGGGGACCTAAGACTACTGGAGTCTGTTCAGAGACGCTGGACTAAATCTATTAGGGTTCTCGAGAATCTTGATTATAGTGAAAGACAGGATATTAAACCTATTTTCCATTAAGGGTAGACTTCTTAGGCATGACATAATTAAGTACTGTACTGGCAAATATTTCACGGTCTCTGCTCAATTACTCCTGAAGATGTTTTTGATCGTCCCCAATATTTTGCAACCAGGGGTCACCCATATAAAATTGCTCACTCGAGATGCCAGCTTGAAATAAGAAAAAGATTTGTTAATCTTAGATAGGCAGCCGTGGTGGTCAAGTGGTGAGCACGCTCGTGTGTGAATCTGAAAGACCCGGGATCGAATCCCTGCCACGGCGGACATTTAGTGGGTGCGGTAGTACGTCCTAGCATGTTTCACATGCTTGCACCCAGTCAGGGGACATCCTGACGACGTATACAGACTAAACACACATAACAAAGCCACTCCAACACCTTCCTCTCTCTCCAACACCCCTTCTCCCCTCTCAACACTCTTCTCTGAGCTAGCCTAGTGCTGATAAAATGGCATGGTCAGTCCTGTAAAGAATCGTAAGATTCAGAGTTGTAAAGATTCCAGGACGAGCTCATTAGCGGCGGATCCCCAGATCGACCGTGGTGATTGTCACCTAAACATCTACAAAAGTACAAAAGTACAAAGTAGGCCTATGTGTCTCTGTGGAACTCTTTGCCCACAGATTTGGTATCCCTGACTAACCTGTTATCTTTGGTAAATTTCTATAATTGCACCTATACGAGCTAAAAAATATATTATTGTATTTAACAGGAAGGTACGACGAGGTAAGTGATGTGGTATAGGTGGCAATATGCGGAAATGGATTATAAGGGCATTCCGCCCCCTCTGACAAAAGTGTATCAATCTAGATGTGACACGGATTTTACATTGTTTCAGAGAGACAAACCTAACAACCTTACCTAACCTAACCTAGTATTATGGGAGGGGGCTGCCGTCCCCACACCCCCGCTGGTTGGGTAAAACAGTAGAAATCCAGTTGGGGTGGAGTCACTGGAGTGAGTAACCGTAGATTTTCGTAAGGGGGTCAGAGGGGGCGGAATGCCCTTATAATCCATTTCCGCATATTGCCACCTATACCACATCACTTACCTTATCATACCTTCCTATTAAATACAATAATAATTTGTTTAGCTCGTATAGGTGCAATTATAGACCTATACCTTATCTTTCAAGGATGCCCTTTCCGACTAGCCTATCTTGCAGGAGTTTTGGGTAGGATGTAGTGAGCGGGCGTACCGCCATCTTTGTTTACATTACACGTAGTGCCCGTCGGACCTTTCCCATCATGTTCCCGTCTATTTTAACTTAACCTAACCTAACCTAGTATTCATGTAGTAATGACAGGGGGCAAATAGCATAAAATATAGCGTCGAAATAGACGGGAACGTAAGTGCGACCGCAGCGATCGCCCTATGTAAACAATGACGACCGTACGCCCGAACTCTACATCCATCATGGAGTTTTATATGAATATTCATGATTTTGTTCTCGATGTCACACCTTCTGGCCTCCTCAACCACTTATACTTGTACCTTGTTTGTTAACTTAGCTGCTTATGATGCACTTTCCAGTCCATAGATCTCTATACTTTCCTGTTATTGCTACAAACTATATACTATCTTTGGGCTGGTGCATCAGCAGTGTGTGGCTTCCGTGGACCCTGACCTACTATAGCTCTGGGTGTAAAGTCAGTGAAAATAGGCTAGCCTAAAACAGACCTCGGATGCGGAAATACCCTGAGCCGAACAGACCAAGTGGTATATCTCTATTGGTCTAACTGGTAAGGTGCCTGCCTCACACCCAAGGGTCGAGAGTTCGTGCCCCCACCAGGGCATGATATTTTCGTGAGGCTATTTCCGCATTTAACGAAGTTTAGGTGTGCTGGTTAAATTGTTCAGATGGTTGAAAGTAAGATCGGAGCTCCATAAATCCTCTTTCGGGTATGGTGTAAAAACCGATCCCCACAAGACAAGGAAGAGGATAGGAGAGAGCAGGGAGTGTTGTGAGACTCGATTGGGTTGGGTTGTGGAGTTGCCAGCCGCCCAAGCGAGTTGCCAACTGGGCAGTTTGTAGGTGCGTGTAGCATCGCTCAGTGAAGTTGACTCACCATTCCCGTTCATCTCTCTGACGGACTCTCGGTCGATTCGGCTCAAGCTTGTTCCTCTCTGTTCGGAGCTTTCGCTTCCCGGAAGGTGAAGTAGTGTAAAGTCAGTGAAAATAGGCTAGCCTAAAACAGACCTCGGATGCGGAAATACCCTGAGCCGAACAGACCAAGTGGGATATCTCTATTGGTCTAACTGGTAAGGTGCCTGCCTCACACCCAAGGGTCGAGAGTTCGTGCCCCCACCAGGGCATGATATTTTCGTGAGGCTATTTCCGCATTTAACGAAGTTTAGGTGTGCTGGTTAAATTGTTCAGATGGTTGAGAGTAAGATCGGAGCTCCATAAATCCTCTTTCGGGTATGGTGTAAAAACCGATCCCTACATGGGGTCTGGGAAGCCCACCTTCTTCTTCTTGTTCTTTTTGTGGAGTTGCTGTCCCTTTCCAAGCCAGCTCACCTATGCACCGGTGACTTCTCCAGAAACAGCTAGAGCTAGATTAAGAATTAGTTTAGAAAATTGTAGTCGTAGAAAAGATAGTTAAAGAAAAAGAATTGAAGTATATAGCTTAAGCAGAACTCTCCTCTCCCTATTTACCACCTCCTCCACCCCCCAATATCTTGTTCTCTCCTTACCTTAATTTAACTTTTCCCCTCTCTCCTATTTAATCTCATTTTTCTTCCTCCCCCACTCTGGTCACCTTCTCCCCCCTCACCCTATTCTATTCTATTCCGTTTTCTCTTTTGCCACACCTGATCCAGGAATCTTTTCACTACCTTCATTCTTTTCCCCATTTCCCCATCTACCCCCTCTTCTGTCCCGAGACCTAACACAAATTTTACACCCAGGTAAGAACAAAGTATCGTTCATGAAAGTGATAACACACTAATAATCATCGATGGGGCCCGTCACTGGTTGGTCATATACTCTTACCGAATATTTAAATAATGTTTAAGTACTTTACTGTTGAATGGGAGAGCTAAAAGGACTATATTTAAAGTAAACGTTGGATGTAAACAAAACACACGTGGTCCCACAAAATGTAAACATGGGGAATTCTGAGATTACCGTAAACAGTGGTAAACTTCGTAAAGGGGCCATATTTCACTAAATTCTCTGACAGCCCACGTTTCCTTCTCTGGATGTTGCTACGACTTAATAACATTTCTTATAGGCCTAGCTCACAAAAGAAACTAAGGTATTAATATCCACTTTCACTCAATATTAGGAGCCTGAAACAATAAACAAACATTCAGTTACAAAGATAGCCTAATAGATCTACAACTCTAGAAATTATTCAAATAGGCCTAGCCGCCTAGGCTAGGCCTATACGATAAATACACATCACTATACATTTATATAACATTACAAATATACTTACCACTCAGCAAAATGTGAAGTAGGCGTAATCGGAGGCTTTGGGCTGGTTAAAAGCTAATATTCACACATCACTGCCGAATAAACACAAAATATCGAAGTTCCCCCTAACTCCACATCAAATTGTCCGCCACATATATACCAAAAGTTCTAAGTACCCCATATATGCAAAACACGTCTATGGTGAGTCTAACCTTTGATTCAGTAAGGCGAATAAACACTATCAATGTCACATAAAGTCACAATTAGCTTCCAAATTTGCCGTATTTTCACAAACCACGAGATCAACACGTCCGCGAATGGAGATAAAACTGCTGTACCATCCTACACTTATTTTGCCTTTACTATATTTAACTATGTTGCCTAAAACACCTTTATTATGGTTAGTAATAATTTTAAACATATGTTTTATCAATGAAAAAATATACATAAATACGATATTGCTTTATACCCATTACCTCCCTGGTTCAAGAAGAGATATTGTGGGCCACCATAGGAAGAATCTCACCACTTGTGTTACAGTACCGGCCATTATGTAAATCGAACGTTGACTACGTATTTAAGCCATATTTATACGCATTGGTCATACTATAGATCAATATGGTATAATTAATATCGCTATTGTCTATAACTACAAAGTTTCCACTGGGTATTACCCAGTATAAAATGAAAACGGGCACCTCGAGGGACTAAAAATAAAGTATCAAAATTATCCCTACAGAAAATCAAACCAGAGTTGCCAACTTAGCAGTTTTGTCGCTAGATATAAAGCAAAATCTACCAGCATAGATTCTACCTATATTCTGGATATTAGCGCCCTTCTTAATCGATATTATAGAGATTACGCTGTTTTTTTATCGATATTGCTACACAAATATTCTAAAAATTATAAATTTTGTTCTAGCAATATTATATCTAGCGAAACTCTATCGGCTTTTGCTAAACAATCTAGCGATAATTTGGATTGGCAACACTACTTCCTACTCGGGGAAAATCCGGAGGCGTCTCTGCGTGTGTAGGGAAATGGAGGAACGCCGTAACGCTAAAAGGACTTACGTGAAATCCGAATACATGGACCATTCTATTAAAGTCACCGCCTACTCCGAGTAAGTTTGTAGGTATATTAAAAGGTTATTAAAGAGAATATAAGGGGTTTTATGAATGGCGTACTTTAGGAAGACGGGAAACTAAAATATTCTTGGCCCCAAATGTTAGGGTATTTTGGCTGAATTGAGAAGGAATTGCGGATATTTAAGTAATTCCAAGTATTCTGCAGGGCCCAAAGACTTCGCTCACATATACGTATTAAACGGGAACACATACAGGTTAATTTGGCCTAATAAAGTTTGTCTAACCAAATTTCAGCCATTGGTCCCTATGGCTGGCCAATATGTTAGCGTTTTGTGATGGATTTAACCCCTTCTGTACCGGAGACGTCGTAACTCTATTCTAGCTATATTTCGACGATTTTGTGTAGCTTACGAAGAATCTGCAGACTGCAGCAGTAGAAAGGGTTAAGTGGGATAGTTAAAGGCTGTTGATTGCTGGAGGGTCTTTTTACATGATAAAATCGTCAGAATACAGTTAAAATGAAGGCATCAGTAGCCTACTGGAAGGGTCTGACTTTGGACATTTGTGTAATAGGCCTATGCCTTCTTTGAGTTATGAATTTGTAGTGAATTTGATTAACCTTTGACCCATTATATTTATAGGCCTGACATCATAGGCCTAGGCTATGTTAGTACAGTACAGTAGTTATAGGCTTGAGTGTATTTTAATCATTTATTTGTTTTCCTAAGGCTATAGTTTTTTTGATGTAGCCTAGCTTATAGGCCTAGGGCCCTAGCCTAATTATAAAGGACTATTATTTTATAAAATGTATAGCCTAGGCTATACATGAACATATTCATGTTCAGTCATAGCCTACTGTATTTTCCATTTTTTCCTCAGTTATTTCCCCAAGGGCCAAGCATTTCCTCAATTTCTTTCTGTGGAAATAGTTGGGGAAATTGCATAGTCAAATTCAAAAGTCTGAAACAACCTTTTTACAGTGCTTAGCTTAATTGACCATGGCACTTACAACATTGAGACTAAATAGGAATAATAATAGCCTAATAATAATAATAATAGTTCTTAAAGCTAGCGCATGCTAAGCCAGCTAAGGATAGCCCAATAAGGCCGATTAGGCGTATTTCCATTGGAGTCCTGTACTACTACCGGGCCCATCCCCTTGCTCATGAGGGACGGTAATGACTCGGTGCTTGTGAAAAATCTTTAATGCGCCGAGCGTGGGCGCGATCCTGGGCCTTCTGGGTGGAAGTCCAAGACGCTAGTCACTACACCAGCGAGCCACTGAAGCTGAAGTTGGTCAATATACAGGAGGCGCTACAATATAGGTAGCAAAATTCTAATGGTAGTTTTGGGTTCCTATCATCATATGCTTCATTTCTATATACTTATTATCCCCGGGAAAAAAACAAAAAATCTTGGGTTTTTTATTTTTTTCTTGGATTTTGTTTTTATTTTTTTTATTAACCTAACCAAAAAACCTAACCTAACCTAACCTAAATGTATTTGGGGGCTATTAGGTTAGGTTAGGTTAGGTTAGGTTTTTTGGTTAGGTTAATGACCAAAACAAAAAATTCCAAGAAAATAAATGAAAAATCCCAAGATTTTTTTTTCTTTTTTCCCGGGGATAAAAAGTATATAGAAATGAACCATATGATGATAGGAACCCAAAACTACCATTAGAATTTTGCTACCTATATTGTAGCGCCTCCTGTATATTGACCCTGAAGTTTCCTAGGCCTATACATAATTACAGTACAGTACAGTATTAAGCATTTACATAGTAGAAGCTAAAATATGTTTGAGCCACCAAGAACCAAGAAATTTTTGTATTTTGGGGCAAGAATGTAGTGTTCGGGCGTACTGCTCGCCTTGTTTACACTACGCGGAGCTGCGGCCGCTTGCGGTTATGTTCCCGTCTATTTTGACTGCCTTTTGATACAATAATATGTTGAGGGCCCTCACCCCCCCATGACATATTGTCATCATCATATACAGTACTGTATATTGCCAGAAGGGGGCAAATTTCCGAAAAAATCGCCGTCAAAATACAGGCACCACGGGCCGTGGTGGTCAAGTGGTGAGCACGCTCGCGTGTGAATCTGAAAGACCCGGGATCGAATCCCTGCCACGGCGGACATTTAGTGGGTGCGGTAGTACGTCCTAGCATGTTTCACATGCTTGCACCCAGTCAGGGGACATCCTGACGACGTATACAGACAAAACACACATAACAAAGCCACTCCAACACCTTTCTCTCTCTCCAACACCCCTTCTCCCCTCTCAACACACTTCTCTGAGCTATTGCCGATAAAAATGGCATGTTCAGTCCTGTACAGAATCGTAACATTCAGAGTCGTAAAGATTCCAGGACGAGCTCATCAGCGGCGGATCTCCAGATCGACCGTGGTGATTGTCACCTAAACGTCTACAAAACAAAACAATACGAACTTAACCGCGGCGATCGACATATGTAAACATGACGACCGTACACCCGGACACTACATCCTTCCCTATTTTTGCTTGATAATGATGTCTATAGCTTAAGAAGAATCTTATAGTCTGAAACTCAAGTGTCCAATTACTGTTAATGTTCTCACTATGCAATACATACAAATTTGAAGGTGCTTCATCCACAGAGAGTGTGGTTACAGTCTCATGTCCTAAATGGCTGCATTGCAGGCGACCCTGTCAAGGTCTATATTTTGAGATCGGACCGGAGTACCTGATCCCACGTCTTTTTAGGTCTACCCCTACGCGCAACTCCCCATTGTTCACCCAGTTCTGATCATCCATTCTCTCTACGTGTACAAACTGACAGTTTCCAGCTGACAGTAAATTGCCTTGTAGGCCTACCCATCTTGATTACCCAGCTACAGTATTATGAAGACTTGATAGTAATATATGGTGTTAATTATGAAAACTGGGGGTGGGGGTGGCCACCCTCAGCTATGTGGTATGTACCTGAGTAGGCCTATATACTGTACATACGATTATGTAAACTTGGCAATAATCTGATACAGAGACATAGCACCATCTTATATACCGGTATCTATTAATTATCTATAAATCAGTATTTAAGGAAATCCTTTGGTTAAATTCAAGCCACTATTAAAGCGACCGTTACACCGTTTACACGTTTAATTTTGATGGCATTTTTTCCTAAATTATTCCCCTCCTGGGGAGGGGTGAGGGCCCCAAGCCCAAAAGCGGTTAGATTAGAAGCCAACCTAACGGTTGTAACCCGGAGCATGCAAATCTCCAAGAAAGGTTGCTTGAATAATACCAATCTGTTTACCCTCAGCTGAAATAGAATTGACTATATAGTTGTATAGTACCGGTATTAAAGAGTATTAATTATGTAAACCAATTAAAAAAATATTACCGTATTCTATCTATCTATGATCCCCATGGGTGTGGCCACGAATATATCGCCTCCTAGTACTTTACCTCTGTTATAGTTGGTGGTGTAATGGTTTAGATGCTTATGTTCTGGGTGTGGTGTCCCGAGATCGAATCCCGGGAGGACCATATACTTTCATTAGTTTATTCAAGTGCATTGTGGTTTGTAATTGATGATAAATGTTAAAAACGGGGTGTTACTTAATACATCAACCAGCGCCCCACTTTTAGTCATACTCTCTCACAATACACTCTTCTCACTCTCCACATGACTGAACTACTGTTGAGTCTCTTAGAGGAGGTTTTAATTTCCTCCTTAGACCTCCATCAAGTTATACATATTACCCCCAAGACCCCCCTCGAGAAAAATATGTAAATTTTTTGGTAGAAAAATTTCTTGCCCAAATTAATACAAGCTCGCTCTAAGTCGCCAGGAAAATATCAATACCCAAATAGCATGAAAGGTCTCAGATCCTAAAGTCGCCAAACTAGTAGGCCGAACGTCATAAAATCTCCAAACTAATGAGGCTAAACATGAGCGAGAAAGATGTCCAGAAAAACTATGGCAAGTTAAAATCTCCCCTTAATTACAGTATTTTTTTTTTTTTTTTTTTTTAAAGAGACAATGAACGGAGGAAGGAAAAACACAGATAAAACAAAAAGGTCCATGTGCCTAAAGGCATCCTCCATTCATAAAATGTTTGTAACAACTGGATTTAAACATTTGTTGATTGTAAGTTTGTGGAAAGCAATTCGAGGGAAGTGAATTCCAAAGAGTAGTAGCTCTGGGGATAAATGAATTCTGATAAGCAGAAGTTCTGCATTGTGGAGGAGAAAGTGTAAATTCATGGGCGCTCTCAGCTGCCCTAGTTCTACGGGGAAAGATGTGGAGAGGCGGCACAATTGAAGCAAGTTCCTCGGAACAATTGCTGTGAAAATATCTGTAGAATAATGCAAGGGATGCAACGTTTCTTCGTATGGCTAATGTAGGAAGGTCCTGTGTGATTGCAGGGTTATTGATTAATCTAATAGCTTTATTTTGAATTTTGTCCAACTGCCTCAATGCAACCACTCCACTTCCACCCCACAGAGGTGAACAGTAATCCATCTGAGAGCGCACATGACTTTTATATTACGGCCAACTGCTCGTCAGTGAAGAATTCTCGAACTCTGTACAGGAGTCCCAGTTTTTTAGAGGCATTCTTAGCAATGCTTCTAACATAATGTGTCCAGCTCAAGTTAGTAGTTAATGTTACACCGAGAATGTCAATACTAGGGGAAGTGGGAATATTTACATCATTAAAAATATATGGGAGTCAGTGAGATTCTGTCGGTTAGAAAATTGAATGTACTTGGTTTTCTGTGCATTAAAGGAAACTAGATTCTCTTGTCCCCATTCATTAATTCTAGAAAGGTCCCGGTTCAGAGAAATTGCAGTGTTTATTTTTGAATTTATAAGATCGGGTTGGGTGAAAGAATTGGTAAATGTGAAGGAACTGTGGAGTGTTGAGTCATCTGCGTAGGAATGTATTGGATTATGAGTGGTAGATATGAGATCATTGATATGAATGAGGAACAGAGTTGGGGCCAAAACTGATCCCTGGGGAACACCAGCATTTATTGAGTGAAATTGAGAATAAAGGCCATCTACCATTACACGAAAAGGGTTGAAATAGGGGAGCTATCCCCCGGCCAAAGGCGGCTTTCTAGGGCCTTTCCTAGCTGATGCTGAGAGGATTGGGTTCTAGTCATGTGGTGATGGGCTGGTCTATTAGAGTGAGAACTGAGCAATCTCTGCCATACCCATAGCTTACTCTGACTGTTCCTTTTACTTATATATTTTCTAGATCTCAAGTGACGGCGTCTCTAACGTGGATTGACCTCCCAATCTACCAAGATTGGAAGCCAAAGCGTCACATTTTTCCCTTGCCCCTCAACTTTCTCTTCATAATTGCTGAGGGACACAGGGCCCTGGGTGGGGCTTTGGATTCCCGGGCATTTCCGCACCCTCCTCAGCTCCCCGCCATGGAGTGGCTTCGGTCACCCAGGCTTTATTGTGGTCGGCGGGGAGGGTTCTGTGGGGGCGCTCGGTTATGGCCTTGGCCTTGCTCAGGGCCTTGGGGCTGTTCGGCCAGGCAGCTTGGGGAACAACAACAACAACAACAACCATTACACGTATTTTTCTGTTATGAAGATAAGAAGAAATTAGTGGAACAAATGATGCAAGGCCGTAGTGTGACATCTTCGACAATAAGGATTGATGCCAGACTCTATCAAATGCCTTTGATATATCCAGTGCTATTGTATGTGTTTCACCATGTTGGTCTGTAGCTTGGTTGATTTTATGCGTAAGAAGGCAAAGAATGTCTGCAGTTGATCGACATCGTCTAAAACCATATTGCCTATCACTGATTAATTTATTATTCTCCAGATGCTTAATTATGTGATTATTTAATATAATTTCAAAAACTTTGCCAAGAGTGGAAGTTATAGCTATTGGTCTGTAGTTTGATGGATACAGTATACAGTACTGTATTGTATTTACTCAGGCCCATTCCCCTTTTTTTATTTTTTATTTTTGGGGGTGGCCGACTAAAGACAGAGCCTTAATAATATACAAAATATAATATGTTTTCCTCCACAGCCTGGATAATGTAGGCAAGGAAGGCCATGGAGACAGCCCGGTGCCGGATGAGTTGTCCGTGTCCGTGGCAGAAGACATGGACGTGGCCTCCGTAACGGAGGGTGTCAAGATCTCCGTGCCAAAGGGTGTCAAGGTGTCGGTGCCGAAGGGGATGACGGTGGCGATGGACGACGGGGAAGTGCTAGACGATGTTAACGATCCCGAAGCTGAGATACAGTCTGAGTCAGGATCAGAAGCGGAACAAAATCACAAGCCTAACAAGAACAACAAGCCCAAGAGACAAGCACGATACTACCAAAGGTCAGTGGGGGATTTTGATGTTTAGTAAAAAAAGATAAAAATAAAAAATAAACAAAAATAAAAATAGGAAAAAGTGAGCATTGAGCCTGAGTATATACTGTAGATAGATAGATAGTGTTTTCTCGGTAGCATTCGAGGAGACTACTGCAGGACTCTTCTTCTTCTTACCTCTGACCGGGTATAGGCTATCCTAGTGTTTACTAGCCTATACCCCTTTGAAAGGACATTAGCCTAACCTAACAACCTTACCTAACCTATCCTAGTGGGCGGGTGCCCAACCCCGAAAGGAGTTGAAATAGGGGAGCTATCCCCCCGCCAAAGGCGGCTTTCTAGGGCCTTTCCTAGCTGATGCTGAGAGGATTGGGTTCTAGTCATGTGGTGATGGGCTGGTCTATCCGAGTGAGAACTGAGCGATCTCTGCCATACCCATAGCTTACTCTGACTGTTCCTTTTACTTATATATCTTCTAGATCTCAAGTAGCGGCGTCTTTTCCGTGGATTGACCTCCCTACTGCTAACCTAGAAGTTGGCAGATTCGGAGCCAAAGCGTCACATTTTTCCCTTGCCCCTCAACTTTCCCTTCATAATTGCTGAGGGGCACAGGGCCTTGGGTGGGGCTTTGGTTTCCCGGGCATTTCCGCACCCTCCTCAGCTCCCTGCCTTGGAGTGGCTTCGGTCACCCGGGCTTTGTTAGTGGTAAGCAGGGAGGATTTTGTGGGGGCGCTCGTTTATGGCCTTGGCCTTGCTCGAGACCTTGGGCCTGTTCGGCCAGACAGCCTGGGGAACAACAACAACAACAACAACCTATCCTAGTATTATAGGTGGGGGCTGCTGCCCCCACACCCCCGCTTTGACTTAGATTTTTGGTGTATTTGTCTGTGAAGTGGGTATTTTTCAATTTGTTGGTAACGAAAATCCTCCATGCGGACTATATGGAGAAAAATATGGCGAATCTATTGGTGCCTATTTTCCCTAATAAATTGTTTCTCATAACGTTGCACTACTGTCCTTGAATATTATCTGTTTCTCTATACTGTACAGTATCTAGTAATACAATTTCTGATTTTTTTTATTTATTATTGTACCGGTACCTGGCAGGGGGCTAGGAATCTTCCTCCCCCCTGTAAAATTCCCCTAGTCAATGAGGCAGAGCAAGGGGCAAGGGAATGCCAAAGTGGTCCTGGACCCTAAGAACTGGAACTTTATACAGTATGTTGTTTCGGTAAGGTCCTGTGTAGCGGGGAGAACTGTTTTTCAGATGCCTATTTACTAAGAAACATTGAACAATATCTTTAACCTAACCTAACCTAACCTAGTATATTAGTGGATTATTTATGAATGTAAAATGTAAAAAATATATTGTAACATTACCAAATTATTGATACTGTATATATTTACAGGTCTCCCTGCTACACAGGATTATACCGTTGTTTCTGTTCAGGGGTATGTGTCTGAGTATATACATACATACATACAATACCTGGAGTAATAGTTCTAGTACCGGTACGATAGTATTAAGCCAGTGTCACACGAGTAATTTTTTTGTCATTCTTGTACAAGCAATTGTAGTCTGACAGCTTCAAAATGTAAATTTCATAAGAATTTAACAGTACCGGTACCTAACATAGTACTGTACAGTACATGTATACCACCGATCTATTATTAACAGTACCGGTACCTAACATAGTACTGTACATGTATACCACCGATCTATTATTAACAGTACCGGTACCTAACATAGTACTGTACATGTATACCACCGATCTATTATTTTTTTATTCTAATGCAAATGAGCCTCAACATAGTACGGTATAAGCAAATCCTTGCTTGTTGAATATTGCCAGAAAAAGCACTCGTGTAAGTTCGGTGTAACACCGCCTTTAAAAGCGTTGTTTCCATATACTGTACGTAGCGATTTTGATAAGTTGTTTTGTCTTTTTACTGTGTTTTTACAAGTTTTGGTTTGTTTATTTTGCAAGTTTTACATTATAATTAATGATTATAGTTTCTGAGACCTAGTGTTTTGAGATTAACCTAACCAGACAACCTAACCTAACCTAGACCTAGTAAATGGGATACAAAACTAACCTTCACCTACCAGCTAGTGTGGGTTCCTATAGTCTATTCGCTGTAAGTAGGCGAGAAATCATGACCTCTAGTCTCTGTAACTCAAAAAGGGATAGAGCAGTGGTTCTTAACCTTTTTAGCTCTGTGCCCCCCTTTGGTCAGGACTGTATTCATGATGCCCCCCCCCCCCCACACACACACACACACTCACACACACCTCTGATGCCTAGAAAACTATTTTTTTTTTTTTTTATCCATTTCATATGGATGGAGGTAAAACAGAGAGTGTGTGAAGGAAGGAAGGTTTTCGGAGCAATGGGAAGTATGTGGAAGACGAGAAATCTCGGAGTGAAAGTAAAAAGTGCACTGTATCAAGGAATTGTTGTGCCAACAGTGATGTATGGGGCTGAGACATGGGCTCTGAAGAAAAAGGAGAAAAGAGGGCTGGATGTGATGGAGATGAGCTGCTTGAGGAGTATGTGTGGAGTTACTCGTAGAGACAGATTGAGGAATGAAGAGATACGTAGGAGAGTGGGGCAGCAGGAACATTTGTCAGCCAGAGTGGACAGAAGGGTGCTGAGCTGGTATGATCATGTTGAACGAATGGGAGATGAAAGGCTTACAAAGAGAATATGTGATTCAGGTACAAGGGGAGATAGAAGGGCAGGAAGACCCCCATTGAGATGGAGAGACTGTGTAAGAAAGGCTTTGGATGATAGAGGAATGACTATAGATCAGGCAGGGGAAGTGGTGGTGGACAGGAGTGAATGGAGAATGCTTGTGAATAGTTGAGTGAACACGTGGTCATTTGGAGTAAGGGGTCGGGCGCAAGTTGGACTAGATAATAGTCCATCAGGCGCCTGGCCCGGGGAGACGATTAATATGAAGGGTGCGCCTGGAAGTGTGGTGGGAGGGCTTGTGGCTTTGGCTCCACTGCATGTCTGCCTGCCGAGATCGGAACCTCTCCGGGTGGTCGGGGGCCGGGGGAGTGCTGGAGCGACCTTGGTGACCCTGGTCTCTGGGTCTTCTCCTGGGTGACCTGGATGTGTGTGAGTTTGTGCTTTTTATCTGTGTTTATTTGTTGTTTTATGTTGTTTTTGTGTTTTCCCTGTTCTTGCTCTGTCTTGAGTCGGCTACCCCCAAAATGGGGATTGGGCCTGAGCATATAGATAGATAGATAGATATGGATGTTTGAGACGCAAGATACTGTAAAAAGGGCGAACAAATAACCAGTCTGCATGCAAGGATTAAAACTGATTAGGCCCTAATGGTTTTATGTCAACACTTCATGTGGTTGCTCGGAAAGATGGTTGTGAATTTTTCCTATCAAAGTTTCTTATTTATATATATATATATATTTGCGATTTCCCTGTATGCATTTGAATGGCCTAGCCCTATTTTGAACTTTGATTACCCCACGCCCCCCTAGCATTGTCAAACGCCCCCCAGGTTAAGAACCACTGGGCTAGAGTGATCAAGCTAATATTTCTACCATTTGGGAAGAGTCATTCAAGGAATAGATGTGGAAATTTACAGCCAATTTTCTCTAGGCCTTTTTGAGTTACAGAGGATAGAGGTCATGATTTCTCGCCTACTTACAGCGAATAGACTATAGCACTTAGTAAATGAGATACAAAACTAACCCTTACCTACCAGCTAGTGTGGGTTCCTAGTACCCAGTAGGTAGCGGTAGACCGCACGCTAAAGTAGCACCTTAAGATGTTCTTTCCGTTAGTTTGGCGATTTGAGACCTTTCGTCCCATTTCTTTGTCAATATTAACCCTCTCACGTTCTTGACGCACTTTTGAGCCTATTAGGGATACTTTAAAACCTTTGTTACTATCAGGGGTATTTAGCAGTCTTTAGTTTAGTAACTTTAACCTCTGCAGTTGTCTTTGAGTTAGCTGTGGGCAGAAAACTAAGTTTGGAGAGGTAATTATAAGAGTGAGAGAACTCTATTTATTATTGCTAATCTGACAACCTCTGCGTCATATGGTCGTGAGAGGGTTAAGACCTTTCGTAACATTTAGGTGTCCATTTTTTCCTGGCAAGCGATTGCGAGCCTGTAATTTTATTAGGAATCGGCCTTCAGTCGATAGAAAATGTATAGTTTATGTATAAGCGGCTCGCTGGTGTAGTGACTAGCGTCTTGGACTTCCACCCAAAAGGCCCGGGATCGCGCCCACGCTCGGCGCATTAAAGATTTTTCCACAAGCACTGAATCGTTACCATCCCTCATGAGCAAGGGGATGGGTTAGTAGTACAGGACCCCAATGGAAATACGCCTAATCGGCCTTATTGGGCTATCCTTAGCTGGCTTAGCATGCGCTAGCTTTAAGAACTATTATATGTATGTGTGTATGTACAGTATATGGGTGACCTAGATGTGTGTGAATTTGTGTTTTTGTTTAGTGTGTTCATTGTTTTTTTGTTTTTGTTTTGTTCTACCTATTAGGGCTCTGTCTCGAGTCGGCCACCTCCAGTAAAAAAACAAAAACAAAAATGGGGAATGGGCCTGAACAAATAGATAGAAATATTATTATGTTTTTTACACCAAGCAACTTCACATCTAAACTCGATTAATAAAATAAACAAATACATGTGGCACTCCGAGGACTCGAACCCAGGATACTCACATCGAAATTCCGATCACTATGCATTACGCTATCAAGACAGTTTAAAGATAGATGTATAATTATGTATGTGTGTATATATATATACAGTATATATATGTGTGTGTATCTCATGACAATTTTCTTTGTCAGGTTCCGCAAGGCGTGGCTGGAGTTGCCAGAATTTAAGGACTGGCTGAGAGAATCCAATGAACCTCGCATGGCTCACTGCCGTGCGTGTAACAAAGATATTCAGGTAAAAGGGACTATTTTTTCTCTCTCTCTCTCTCTCTCTCTCTCTCTCTCTCTCTCTCTCTCTCTCTCTCTCTCTCTCTCTCTCTCTCTCTCTCTCTCTCTCTCTCTCTCTCTCTCTCTCTCTCTCCACACCATAAATCCTTGGTAAGCAGAGTAAAATCATCTAATGATAGCCAGAATGAAGGAAAAAATAACTTCACCCGTACTGAATGAGTTATTGGAGCTGGTGGACAAGTTTTGTTACCTAGGAGATACCATCTCTGCCGGTGGTGGGGCCGAGGCTGCCACTGTCGCTAGAATTTAGATGTGGCTGGGGGAAGTTCAGAGAACTGCTGCCAATTCTGACCATGAAAAGAATGCCTCTCCCCATGAAGGGAAAAGTGTATGCCTCATGTGTTAGAAGTGCAATGACGTATGCCTCAGGAAAATGGGCCATTAAAGTAGAGGATGTCAACAGAATGGAACGTAATGAGATAAGAATGGTGAGATGGATGTGTGGGACCAGACTGCAGGATAGAATAACAAATGATGAGTTGAGGAGACATTTAGGTAGAAAGAGTACTAGCAGGGGTACCCGGCGTTGCCCGGGTTTAAATTCTACTACCATAATCACCATCATCAATCACTACTACCACAATCATCACAATACTACTACAGTACTACCATAATCACCGGCCTCGACCTCCCTGTGCCTCATTAAACAGCGACCTCGATTTCGGCTGCTAAATGACCTCCGATTTTGGATCTGACCTCATCTGCTCCCCCATGTTGGGGGGCTGCGAACAACTTTCGTTCCATACACCTTTTCGATCGGAGGCCTCCTTCTGCCCCAAACGGCCATTTTTTTGTTATTTTTTTGTTTTCAATTTCGGCCACGAAACGACCTCCGGTCGTGGCCTTGCCCCCTCTATGACCTGACCCAGGTCAATTGACCCCCACATCCAAAGTTTCAGCTCCCCAGGTCCAAAACTGCGGCCGCCTATTAAGAACACACAGACAAACAGACACACAAACTGATTTAATAATATAGATTAGCAAGGAGATGCGTACAAGTAGACTGGGATGGTATGGACATGTGGAAACTACTGGAGAGAATGGATGAACAAAATTGGGTGAAAAGATGCAGGTCTGTGATTGTGGAGGGACCTGCACCAAGGGGTGGACCGAGGAAGACCTGGGATCGGACTATACGTGCCAATCTCAAATCCAAAAACTTGACAAGTGAAGCAGCCCTTAACAGGGTTGCCTGGAACACCGCCATTAGGACAAGAGACTGAAACTGCACGTATGTGTGGAGCACTCCGTCTTAAAATGTTATGTACAGTATGTATGTATGTACAGTATGTACTGAAAGGGTTAAATGGGGAGACTTTATGTGAAAAGTACCTGTACAGTCGCGCTAATAAGTGATGTCTCGGCACCAAGTATGTTTTAATCAATAATTGGTATCAGCAATATAATCTAAGCTTTATTTCTTCATATCAAGTGAAATATACACACATGTTCCTACACTTTCATGTAAAGCCAGCAAAAATAGGTTAGCCTAAACTGAACATGATACATACATACATACAAGTTTAAAGACCGTTTGTCCACAGAAGCTGTGGTTACAGTCTCACGTCCTAAATGGCAGCTTTCCAGGCGGTCCTGTCAAGGGCCGCCTGTGTTGTCAAGTTCTTTATTTTGAGATCGGACCGGAGTACCCGAGCCCACATCATTCTAGGTCCACCCCTACGCGCAGCTCCCCCCAAGTTCACGGTCCGGCATTTCTTCACCCAGTTCTGATCATCCATTCTCTCCACATGTCCAAACCAACCAAGTCGGCTCGTGCGCATCACTTCACTGATACTCCTAATGCCCAGACGCCTTCTCAATTCCTCGCTCGATACCCTGTCCCTAAGATTAACCCCACACATCCATCTCACCATTCTCTTCTCATTTCGTTCCATTCTATTGACATCCTCCGCTTTAACCGGCCACGTCTCAGAGGCATAGGTCATCGCGCTCCTAACACACGAGGTATACACCTCGTGTACAAGGTGGGGTGGGAGCCCTCTCATGGTCAGGAGTGGCAAAAGCTCTCTAAACTTTCCCCAGCCACTTCTGACTCTAGCAATGTAGCTAGCTTCAGCGCCACCTCCAGCGGAAACTGTATCGCCCAGGTAACAGAACTTATTCACACACTCCAGCGTTACACTGTCGAAATCAACACTGACAGGCGGGTCATTTAATACAAGATCTCCCTTGCACACTGCACATTCAAAGTCTATGATTCTTGTCAAAGGTCCTCTAGCTCCACTACATCTCTTGTATACCCAGTCACTACAGACACAACATTGAATTAAATTACATCCCACCCCCTTCCCACATACTGCGCATGGATAGTCGCCGCTTCTTTCCATAGCTCCACGCCCTACTCCACTAATCATGACCTTTGTTTTATCTATGTTAACTCTCAGACCCATACTTGCCATACCTTCCCTCCATCTTTTGAACTTCGCCTCTGCTTCCTGCGCACTATCTGCGATAAGAACTAGATCATCTGCATATAACATCTCCCATGGGATTCCTGTCCTAAATTCCCTTGACAGAGCCTCCAAGACTAAAACAAACAGTAATGGGCTCAGAACTGAGCTTTGGTGAACTCCAACTTTCACGGAGAACTCTTCACTCAGGCCCCCGTTTACTCTAACTGCTGCCCGTGACCCCTCATACATTCTCATTATCACACACACCAACCACTCTTCTACTCCAAGTTTTCTCATAGCCCACTGCACTACCTCCCTGGGCACCCGGTCGAAGGCCTTCTCCAGATCTACAAAAACTAGGTATAACTCCCTGTTTTTCTCTAGGTACCTCTCTTGCATTTGCCTAAGAGTGAAGATAGCATCAGTTGTGCCACGTCCCGGCATAAATCCAAACTGCATGTCGCTGATAGCAACACTTTCCCTGATCATGCATTCAAAGACCCTTTCGCTGACTTTCATGACTTGATCGAGCATTTTCAAACCCCGATAATTTCCCCTGTCTAAGGAGTCACCCTTGCCTTTATATATATTTACTATAACACTTTCCTGCCAAGCATAGGGAAGTTTTTCCTCCTTTATGATAGCATTAATCAACTCTGTGACCAATTTTACCCCAGTATCTCCAGCTGCTTTTAGCATCTCAGCGACAATGCCGGAGCTCCCAGCAGCTTTTCCTGGCTTCATTTTATCTATAGCACTTTTAACAGCGTCGTACCCTATCAAAGGCGGAGGGCCTTGTACTGGGACTACAGTGCTGAGCTGTTCCCTGTTCCATTCAAACTCCACATTAAGCAGTCTTTCATAATGCTCCTTCCACGCCTCTCTGATTTCTTTTTCTGTGTAAACAGTCGTGCCACTGTCATTATTTATGCATCTTACACCCACGACATCCTGGTTACTGTCCCTTACATTCTTAGCTAATTTATAAACTCCATTGGTATTATTAGTGCTGCAAACTTGTTCTATTACGCTATCCTGTATGGTTTTCTTTGCCCTGTAGACCTCTCTTCTAGCATTTCGTTTGGCGGACAGGTATTCTTCCTTGCTGCCACCTTCCTTCCATACTTTGAAACATCTCTTCTTCTCTCTGACTGCCGCTTCGGCATCATTGTTCCACCACCAGGAGAACTTATGTCTAGGTGGCCCCTTTGTTTTGCCACAGACTTTATCTGTGGTATCGAGGAGGCTGCACTCTATAAAGTTCCATTTGCTATCAACATCTGGCCTAACGCCCATTCTCCTTTAGAGTTCCATCATTTCGTTGTGGAATCTATCTCTGTACTCCTCTTTTTCCAACAACCATACTTTCCTTTTTGGCAAATGAACTTTCTTTCTGACAGGAACTCTACCTAGGCACATATCACATAGCCTACTAGAAGCTTGTGTTGGGGGATGCATTCTTCACCTGGTATGATCTTAACGTCTCTAACCCACTTCCTGTCAGATTTGCTGATAAGGAAGTAGTCTATCTGGCTACTGGAGCCACCTGATTCATATGTTATCAGATGGCTCATCCTCTTCCTAAACATAGTATTACACACCACCATCCCTGTGGCAGTACAGTGCTCCAGTATGTATTCGCCTCCCATGCGGAAATAAACTTGAGCCGACCAGGCCAAGTGAGATATCTCTATTGGTCTAACTGGTAGAGTGACTGCCTCATAGCCCAAGGATCCTGAGTTCATTTCCCGCCCTGGGCATATTTTCAGGAGGCTATTTTCGCATCATTCGAAGTTTAGGTGTGTTGGTAAAATTGTCAAGATGGTTGAAAGTAAGATCGGAGCTCCAAAACTCCTCTTTCGATTATGGTGTAAAAACCTATTCCTACATACCCACCCTATTCAACATCTGACAGACATTAATACAGCACAGAGCAAGCCAAATGTAATGACAGCTGGGACATGACTTATTTGGGGGGGGTACTAACAGTGGAGTCGGATGATGCAGTGCCTACTATTCCCATCAAACAGGCACCGGCACTAGAACTAATAGAGTTTTCCCATGCTAGAATAAGAAGGGCTATAGAAAAAATGAACAGAAGTAAGTCCCCGGGACCGGATGGGATACACCCAAGAATCATAAAGGAAGGAGGCGAGATGTTAGTAGAGCCATTGAAAATGTTATTTGAGGTATCGTTTAACACAGGACAAATCCCGATGGACTGGAGAGAGGCGACCATAACAGCTATATTTAAGAAGGGAAAGAGAAATGACCCAGGGAATTATAGACCAGTCAGTTTGACAAGTGTTGTGTGTAAACTAATGGAAACGGTAATTAGAGAAGGAATAATGGAGCATATGAAGTCAAACCCAACTTTTCAGTGGGAGACAGTTCGGATTCTTGCCGGGGAGGTCGACGGTACTACAGCTAATTAACACCTTATTGGCGGGCTAGGCGGTCTATTTATATGTACCGCTCAGCTGGGTGTTTTTAGCCAAAATAGGGCTGTTTACGTGATCATTTTCATGCCTAAATAAGACCCAGAGCGTAAAACAAGCATCTATCCCTGAAAGGGCATAAACAGAGCTTTCCAATGACACCACAACGATCCTTGTATGACCGCTAGTTTTCTTGCAACACGAGTGCAAAAACCATGTAATTCTGTACTTTCCCCATACATTTCAGTATGTAGCGAGTGTGAGAGGGTGGAGGAGGGTGGGATTCGTGTCAGTAGGCCCGCCGCGGTGGTCTGGAGCAGTCATACGCTCGCTACTCTCCTGCCACCACTTGTCTCTCTCTCTCAGCAACATTACGTGCTGAAATTGCCACACGACCTATGTCGCGCGCCGCCACATAGTCCAAATTTATTTAACTCGACTTATGTTGCGCGCCGCCAGTTAAGCGTTAAGGTGGTAGATGATTGGATGCAAATTCTAGAAGATGGTGATGTAATAGACGTGGTATATTACGATTTTATGAAGGCCTTCGATAAGGTCCCACATAAAAGGTTAATAGAGAAAGTTAGAATCTATAATATAGGGGAGAAATGTGTGAAATGGATAGAAGCCTTCCTGAAAGATCGGAGACAGAGGGTACTGGTGAATGGAATAGGCTCGGGGTGGAGGGAAATTACAAGTGGGGTACCTCAGGGATCTGTGTTGGGACCACTGCTGTTCGTTATATTTATCAACGACTTACCTGAAGTTATAACTAATGGAAGTGAGGTATACCTGTATGCGGTTGACACTAAGCTGTATAGAAGAGTGAGGAGTAAGGAAGATGTGGGTTTGCTTCAAGGAGATGTGGAGGGCATGAAGGGATGGTCTGAGCATTGGTTAATGCCTTTTCATCCAAAAAAATGCAAGTACATGCGGATTGGGACAAGCAAGATAGACAAGGTAGGATACAGTATGAATGATGGAGGAAGTGAATGCAGAAAAGGATATAGGAGTAGTGATAGACAATAAGTTAAATTTCTCGGAACATTTAGCGGAAAAGATAAACAAAGCCAATAGAATTGTAGGGCTGATAAGGAGGACATTTGTGTCACTTGACGAAGAAATCTTCAGGAATCTCTATACAGCGCTGGTTAGGCCGCACCTGGAATATGCGAACCAGGTGTGGGCTCCATATATGGTAAAGGATATAGAAGCAGTGGAGAAAGTGCAGAGGAGAGCTAGCAAGCTAGTACCAACGTTGAAGAACGCGGGCTATGAGCAGAGGTTGAGGACACTGGCATATAGGAGAAAGAGAGGGGATATGATAGAGACTTTTAAGATAGTGTCAGGAAAGTATGATGAGGATGTGTGTGAAGGTATCTTCTTGATGCGGGAGGGAACAACAACGAGAGGACACTCTAAGAAAATTTACAAAGAAAGAAATAGGCTTGAGAAGGCAAAGAACTCATTTTGTGATAGAGTGGTAAATGAGTGGAACGCACTGCCCCAGTATGTAGTCTATTCCGAATCAATAAGGGAGTTTGAAAGTATTCTTGATAAAACATGGGAAAGACAAGATTTGAAGTTTGATTATAAAACAAAAATACAGAATAGTAAAAATGTTGCGTCTGCTACCGCTGCCGCCAACACTGTGAACGACCGCAGCAGTGCATGTACTGGTACTGAGCTGGATACACAGGCCTAGTTTGCCTTTTTCCAGAGGATCTACTGTAAGAAACTGTAAGAAATTAACGCGACCGTACATGCTAATTTTCTTGTACTGTACTTTATTCCTTTTCATATTCATTTCAATCTCAAGAGGGGTAAGGTTTAATTATTTGTTTATTTATATTATTTTAATATTTTAGTTTCTTCCCTAGACCTCCATCAACCTTACTATAACATCCCCAAGATCCCCCTTCTAGATAAATTTATAAATTATTTGGTAGAAAAATGTCTCTCCAATATTACAGGCTCACTGTCCTTCACCAGGAAAATACTGTATATGGTATGGTCCTGTGTAGCGGGGAGAACTGTTTTTCAGATGCCTATTTACTAAGAAACATTGAACAATATCTTTAACCTAACCTAACCTAGTACATTAGTGGACTATTTATGAATGTAAAATATAAAAATCTATTGGAACATTACCAAATTGTTAGATATAGTACAGGTATCCCCTTTACACAGGATTATACCAAATATATTAACACCTAAATGGCATGGAAGGTCTTAAACTTTACAAAAAAATGGGGCAAAATGTCTTAAAATTGCCAAACTAATTGGGTAAACATTTTAAAATGTCATAACTAATGGGGCTAAACATAAGGGAGACAGGGGTCCAGAAAAAATCATATACCCCGCATTTGATTATTTGTTTTGTCTTTTTACTGTGTTCGTCCAAGTTTTGGTGTGTTTATTTTGCAAGTTTTACATTATAATTTTAACAAAATTGTCCTGGTTTGCCCCCCCCGGCAGGTGGGTAAATCGGAGCTGATGCGGCACAACAAGGGGAAGAAACACCGCGACAAGATGGACAAATTCCTCCTGAGACACGCCACCGACGCCAACCTTGACGACTCCAACTTCGCCACTAGTGTGATGGACGAAGACGGCGTCACCCACGAGTTGGTAGGTGGCGCTAGGATCGCACCACAAAGTTGGTTGCTCAGTCACATTCAAAAGTCCCATTGCACATCGAGTTACTCCGAGGACTACAGCAACTTCACCAGAGTGGTGGATGAAGATGGGAAGACTCACACGTTGGTAGGTGGATGGACATACAGTACAGTATTTATTTATTTTATTTTTTATGTACAGTATGCAGAAAAGGGGTGGGTGCAAACTCAATTCAGTGTAGTGTCTGTCTTCGATGGTTATTATTATTATTTTTATTATTATTATTATTATTATTATTATTATTTCACCATGGGAAGAGGCGCTATACTAGAATAAAGGGGCCTCTGCTGAGTAAAAGGTCCGAAGTTGAGAAATTTGTATGAATAGTATGCAAAGATGAGCTGGTGTTGCATGACCGGCTCGAGAGTGTAAACTTTGGCAATGAGTAGCTGGAGATGGTGGACAAATTTTGCTACTAGGGAGATACCGGTACCGTCTCTGCCAGTAGTGCTAAGACCGCCACTATCGCCAATTCAAACCATGAGATGACTCCTCCCTTTGAAGGGAAAGTTGTATGCTTCATGTAATAGAAGCACTTTGACATATGCTTCAGAAACTTGGCCTGTCAAAGTGGATGATATCAATAGAATGGAACTTAAAGAGATGGTAAGGGTGAGATGGATGTGTGGGGTCAAACTGCAAGATAGGATATCTAGTGAAGAGCTGTGGAGATGGTTAGGTATCACGAGTATCAGTGATGAAATGCGTACTAGTAGGCTTGAATGGTTTGGACATGTGGAGAGGATGGATTAACTAAATTGGGTAAAAAGATGCAAGCCTGTGATCGTGGAGGGAGTTGCACCAATGGGTAGACCTAAAGGAAGTGGGATCAGACCGTACAGTCTGATCTTGAATTTAAAAACTGACAGTGAGGAAGCTCTGAACAGAGCTGAACATTATGATGTGAGCCTGGAACTGCACTTTGTGGAAAGCACTTGGTCTTTAAATTTATGTATGTACAGTCAGCATGGAAGTAAAGAAGTCCTTGCATGACTCACGGGAGCGAAGCATGGACGCTGGTGAAGAGACTCAAACCAAGTGTGTGAGTGTTGGAAATTAGTTACTTGAGAAGTGCGTGCGGAGTTACATAGAGGGATAGACAGACGAATGAGGAAGTACGAGAGAGGTGTGGTGTGAATGTGCTGAAAAGTGTGAAAAGAAACACTTTGAGATGGTTCGGCCATGTGGAACGTATGGGAAGCGAGAGAATTACCAAGAAAGTGTACGAGAGTGAGGTGGAAGGACAGAGAGGGAGAGGTAGACCGAGTGAGAGGTGGAAGGATGGAGTGAAGAAGTACAGTAAAATTCTTTTAATTCGGAAGGCAGGGGACCGCGGGACTTCCGGATTAGCAGATTTTCCGAGGTATCAGATTTATACTTAAAAATGGCCCTAAAACACATACAAATTAATAATTAATTAGAATAATTTAAAAAAAGGCATATTTCGTTGCCTACCTGTGCAGTGCGGTGAAGTTCGTGTAGAGGTGTAAATCCAAGAGGTGTATTTTTTATTTTATTTATATTTTTGGGGAAAAAACCTTCCGAGGTATCGGGTATTCCGAGGTTTCAGCCTCCGGATTAGCGGAATTTCACTATGAGCGAAGGCAGTGCTGAATAGGAGGAGGGGCATCAACTGACTGGGGACAGAGGTGCATGGGGCGTTTCATTCGTGGCCACCCCTTCGGGGATCATGGCGTCCGGCAATAGATAGATAGATAGATGTACTGTACAGTGTGTATAAGAAGAGAACAAAAGGTAAAGCTGCGTGTAAGGAGTCTTTACATTTTTTATGCCGTGGCATACCTACCTACCTGGAGTTGTTTCGGCCATCCTTCCTTGGCCTCGGCGAGAGCTGCTTCCCCCGAGTATGTTTGATGTAGCAGGCTACTCGAGGGGGCAGCTCTCACCCCCGCAAAGCTTGGCTGATCAAGCACCGACTTGAGATGGTTGTCCAAGGCATAGTTAGTAGAGCATCGACTGCTGATCAAATGGTTGGCGGATCGATCCCGCACTGTCAAAATGTTATGTCAAGCCCAGGCAACTTGACCTAGCTATTTGTGACAAACGTCTAATGTTCATGTTCTTGGGAATTACGGCGTCTGGCTAAAAAACAAATATATAATAATATATATATATATATATATATATATACAGTATTATTATTTTTGTGTAAGGAGGAGACAAAAAGTGTAGCTGTTTATAATGAGTGTTCCTCCTGCCCCTCAGTAAAATGAGTAACAGAGAGCCAAATTCGAGGTACTTAAGTCAAAATGTCTGGGCACAAAAATCTTTTGGAAAGTTAAGTCATAGGATGGGGGTAAGGGGGCTTTCACATATAGTGGAGGAGAAAAACTATATGCCTTGCGTATCTTATTGTGTGTCATGCAAGGCGACTTAAAGGGATGTATGGCAAAAGTTTGTTATGGCACTATCTTATTGTGTTAAGGCTGCTGCGGTGCATATAGAGGCTGAAGGGGAACTTTGTTGAGTCTTGCTGATGTCCTGTTAGCACTATGCTACCATCAACTGCAGTGATTACATGATGGGACAGGACTTTATTGTACTACGCTGCAACTGCTAAAAGGTAACACTATCTGAGCCATTACAATGTAATGGAAACAATTAAAACCATTGTATGTATAGGCTACAGTACCTTGGTAACGGACTGACTGATTGGTAACAATATTACAGTAGGTGTAAGTTAAGGGAGGTGATCTGCTTTTTTTCTCTTATTCTATCTCTTTCTCTGGCTTGTATCCTTTCGGCCCCATTCAACCTACAGTACTGTTTTAAAACGTTTATCCCCATCCAGATGTCGATTTCTTGCTGGCGAGCAATAGCGAGCCAGTATTGTATGAAGAAATCCGTCTTTGCCGGAGACATATTTCTATCGAAAAATTTACAAATTTAGTCTGCTGTCAAAAACATTTTATAAAGTACAGTACAGTACAGTACTGTAAACAAGAAATATACAAAACAAAAATTGAAAAATCGAGGTCCAGGCAAAAGTAACATTGAGGGAATATTATAGAGTACTGTACTGTACTGTACTGTACAGTATTATGGTTTACTATAAGTGTGCCTTCCTTGACAGTGTATCGTGGACCTGCGTAGTGACAGTGTGAGCCAGCCGTGTAGAGAGATGAAGAGAGCCATGGTGGACGCTCCGTTGGGTGATGATATGTTCTCAGAGGACCCCACCGTCAAAGGTACAGTTGGTGGTGTTATGGTTTAGATGCTTATGTTCTGGGTGTGGTGTCCTGAGTTCGAATCCCGAGAGGACCATATGCTTTCATTAGTATACAGACTAATAACACACATAACAAAGCCACTCCAACAGCTTCCTCTCTCTCCAACACCTCTTCTCCCCCTCTCTACAATCTTCAGAAAAAAAATAAGGAAAAGTAAAATGTAGAAACGAGGTGTTGTTGTAAAGGCTTATCCCTCAATACCTTCACCTGACCTAGTTTATTCAAGTGCATTGGGGTTTGTAATTGATGATTAATGTTAAGAGCGGGATGTTACTTAATATGTAAAGTTAGCGGTACACCAGCAGGTTTATTGGCTACGTGTATCGGAGGCTTTAATACGCTACATCTTAGCATCTTATTTTTACTTATATTTCTGTTTATTCATATATTAAATTAGACTGTTAGCATCTTCTTTTGACTTATATTTCTGTTTATTCATATATTTAATTAGACTGTTAGCATCTTCTTTTGACTTATATTTCTGTTTATTCATATATTTAATTAGACTGTTAGCATCTTATTTTGACTTATATTTCTGTTTATTCATATATTTAATTAGACTGTTAGCATCTTCTTTTGACTTATATTTCTGTTTATTCATATATTTAATTAGACTGTTAGCATCTTATTTTGACATTTCTGTTTATTCATATATTTAATTAGACTGTTAGCATCTTCTTTTGACTTATATTTCTGTTTATTCATATATTTAATTAGACTGTTAGCATCTTCTTTTGACTTATATTTCTGTTTATTCATATATTTAATTAGACTGTTAGCATCTTCTTTTGACTTATATTTCTGTTTATTCATATATTTAATTAGACTGTTAGCATCTTATTTTGACTTATATTTCTGTTTATTCATATATTTAATTAGACTGTTAGCATCTTATTTTGACTTATATTTCTGTTTATTCATATATTTAATTAGACTGTTAGCATCTTCTTTTGACTTATATTTCTGTTTATTCATATATTTAATTAGACTGTTAGCATCTTATTTTGACATATTTCTGTTTATTCATATATTAATTAGACTGTTAGCATCTTCTTTTGACTTATATTTCTGTTTATTCATATATTTAATTAGACTGTTAGCATCTTATTTTGACATATTTCTGTTTATTCATATATTTAATTAGACTGTTAGCATCTTCTTTTGATTGATGTTGCTGTTTATTCATATACAGTACTGTACTGTACACAATTAGGAGCTCTAAGATGCAAAACACTGTACAGTCATAATGGAAGAGAAAGTTGTCAGATGTAGACTATTATAGGTACTATTTTACTCAGATATATACTGTGACTCCGATATACTCGCCGCTAAAGTGCTTGTGTCACACCGGCTTATTAACCCCTTCTGTACCGGTGATGTATTTTGCATTTGATTTGAGCTGCATTTAGACGATTTAGCAAAAAGGATTAATTTAAATGGTTTGTAGCCTGTTAATGAAGGAACATAATAATGGGTAGATATCGTTAATTTAAATGGTTTGTAGCCTGTTAATGAAGGAACATAATAATGGGTAGATATCGTTAATTTAAATGGTTTGTAGCCTGTTAATGAAGGAACATAATAATGGGTAGATATCGTTAATTTAAATGGTTTGTAGCCTGTTAATGAAGGAACATAATAATGGGTAGATATCGTTAATTTAAATGGTTTGTAGCCTGTTAATGAAGGAACATAATAATGGGTAGATATCGTTCCTCAGTTTAATGAAATTGTTTAATAGTTGCCAGAATATAATGAAAAATACGTCGCCGGTACAGAAGGGGTTAAGATGGGTGTTGAAATAGTCTATATTCTGGGACTGCATTGAGTGTGAGAGGGAATACGGAAAATATTTAGTGAAGTTGCATTGTGTTGGCCATTGAATTACCGGTAGAGTACTTCCAGGGGCATAAAGACAACTGTAGAGCATAAATTTAACTTTCTGTATCTATGATGATGATGATGATGAAGATTTTATTCTACCCTTCTGAGCCAATGGCCACTTATAAGGCTAGGCTTTCTGTATCTAATAATAGTGACTTAAATTAAGGTACGGTATTCTGTTTTTGTCCTGGGAGTGAATAGTCTTTTGTTTGACAGGCCGGTGGCAAGTTAGGAAGATGATAATATTGACTGATATACTGTTGTTGTTCCCCAAGCTGCCTGGCCGAACAGCTCCAAGGCCCCGAGTAAGGCCAAGGCCATAAACGAGCACCCCCACAGAACCCTCCCTGCTGACCACAATAAAGCCTGGGTGACCGAAGCCATTCCATGGCGGGGAGCTGAGAGGGTGCATAAACGCCCGGGAAACCAAAGCCCCACCCAGGGCCCTGTGCCCCTCAACAATTATGAAGAGAAAGTTGAGGGGCAAAGGAATAATGTGACGCTTTAGCTTCCAATCTTGGTAGATTGGGAGGTCAATCCACGGAAGAGATGCCGTCACTTGAGATCTAGAAAATATATAAGTAAAAGGAACAGTCAGAGTAAGCTATGGGTATGGCAGAGATCGCTCAGGTCTCACTCTGATAGACCAGCCCATCACCAACTGATATACTGTAGGTAGCGCCAGCGTACTTGACAATAATATTGACCCCTTAACTTCTTATAACTCGAAATGAATGAAAGCAATCAGGCTGACGTTTCTATCATTTGGGAAGAGTCCACCAGGAAATAGGTGTGGATATTAACAGCCAGTTTGCTCTAGGCCCTTTTGAGTTACAGAGAGATCAGGGATCAAGTTTATTGTCAAGTTCGTTGGCGCTACCTATAGTCAAAGATATAGTAGCCTACCGTACTGTATTTAGAAAGATGGAGGTGATTTGGTAAAATTTTACAATATGACTTGTTTTATATATAAACTGAAATAGTTGTAAGTGAAACTATTTTCAACAAAGCACACTTTCACTAAATTTAAATTAGACTCTATTGAGTATAAGTGTACAGCGTTTCCGCATCCTCCTCAGCTCCCCGCCATGGAGTGGCTTCGATCACCCAGGCTTTATTGTGGTCGGCAGGGAGGGTTCTGTGGGAGCGCTCGGTTATGGCCTTGGCCTTGCTCAGGGCCTTGGGGGGGAACAACAACAACAAGTAAATGCTCTAATTAAAACATTATGGCATGCTATAATTTATTTCTGTACTAAATATATTGTCTATTTCTATACTAAATATGTTGTATATTTCTATACTAACATTTTAGTTAAAAAAAAAAAGGAAAAAAGAGGGAAAAAGAAAAGAACAAAAAATAGGAAAGGTGGGGATTGGGTCGAGTAAATAGATAGAAATAGAGTTCTATACTAAATATATTGTTTATTTTGTAATTTTATTTTGCTAAAGCGTTGTTTCCGCATTGCGATTTTGATTAGTTCTTTTGCCTTTATATTGTCTTGTCCTCGTTTTGGTTTGTTTAGTTTGCAAGTTTTACATTATAAATTTCTGTCCTAAATATATCGTCTAATATGTTTAATACTGTACTCTTTTCCTGGATGACCTAGATGTGTGTGAATTTGTATTTTGTTTTGTGTGTTCATTGTTTTCTGTGGTGTTGTCCCTATTCTGGCTCTGTCTTGAGTCCCTCCCCCCCCCCCCCCAATTTTTTTTTTTGGAAAAGTGGGGATTGGGCCTGAGCATATAGATAGATAGATAGATAGATAGACTGTACAGGTTTCCCACACTATCTGATGCCCAGATTTACGATATTATAGACTTAGGTTTTTAGGTGTTTGTGTTGGTTTTTGGCTGGTCCAAGACTGCATCCCCATTTACCCCATTAATTTTGAGGGTTCGCTATACGATTTTTCTATTTAAGATCGGGTTTTCAGGAACGTAACCCAATCGTATACCGAGGGAGACCTGTAGGCTACTAAATATATTGTATGTACCCCCCAGAGTTGGAGGAGCGTGTAGCTAACTTGTTGGGTAAGGAGGCGGCGCTCTTCGTTCCTTCCGGCACCATGGCAAACCTTATCAGCGGTTAGTGGGTATATTTACCTATTTATTACATTATATTGTACTGGGCACAGTCATAATATAAGGGTATAAAACAGGTACCGGTATATAAAATGATTGGGTATATTGGTGGTGATGAACCTTCCTATCGTACCGTATGTATAGTATATGTATTGATATTAATTAACCTTTCTATTGTATGTATCTATGTATGTATATTGATAGTGATTAACCTTTCTATTGTATGTACAGCACACTCCCGTTATCCGCGATCCTTGCTATCCGCGGACACCCCTAAATATCCCATTACTTGTTATCCGCGCAAAAAGTACGTGTTATCCGTGGATTTCCACTCGATCGAGGAAGAAAGCAGTGGTGCTATTAATCAAGAAACGCGAAATATAAGAACGTAAGAATATAGGAGACTGCAAAAAGCCGATTGTCCCACACAAGGCAGATCCCTTGTGTGTGTGTTGGATAAGGGGAAAAAACAGTGCTACTGAACTGTATTTCATGTAATTTTCTTTTCCTTTTCATATTCATCTGGCTTAGTGTGTTCTAAGTGGTTCTAAGAATGGTTCATTGGTTGATGATAAAGTGAAGAAAATCATGTTCAATAATTTGTTTTTAAGATAAAAGTGCAAATCTTGCTTAATGTGTTATACAGTAAGTGGTTCTAAAAAGGGTTCTAAGAATGGTTCATAGGGGAGGAGATGATGACATGGCACAAGTGACACCTGGATTTACCTTTGGACTGTAATTGATGTCCACTGCTTTGAACTGTACCTAGAGCTTAGTGGAGCAGTGGAACAGTCATTGTGGATCAAAGTGAGTATCCTTTAATCATTGGGTAAATATTACTGTAATGTCATTAGGTAGGTCAAAATAGGGTATTTGAGGGTCCAAGATGGGTTAGCTTGGTACGACCTAAGTCTATTTCCTATTGAAACCTATGTTAAACACAATACAGTACTGCCCACGTATCCGCGGAAAATACGCGGTACGATTTAGGCACGGATACGGAGAGTGCACTGTATGTAATAACTATGTACAGTATATGTATTGATAGTGATTAATCTTTCTATTGTACAGTATGTATGTATTGATGTACAGTATATTGATAGTGATTAACCATATGTATGTACAGGTATGTATATTGACCGTGATAAATGTTGCTATTGTACGTATGTACTGTATGTATGATGAGTGATTAACCTTTCTGGCCAGCCCTATGAGAGTCTCTTTTTGTGACTCAGGGGTCTGGTTAAACTAATGTAAAAAAAAAAAAAAAAAAAAAAAAAAAAAAAAAAATTTCTATTGTATTTATGTCTATCTATCTATCTATTGATGCCGTGATCCCCGAAGGGGTGGCCACGAACGAACCGCCCCCATGCACCTCTGTCCCCAGTCAGTCGAAGCCCCTCCCCCCAACCAGCATTGCCTTCGTTCATATACTTCCTCACTCCATCCTTCCACCTCTCTTTCAGTCTACCTCTCCCTCTCTGTCCCTCCACCTCGCTCTCGTACACCCTCTTAGTCATTCTCTCGCTTTCCATACGTTCCATATGGCCGAACCATCTCAAAAAGTTGTTCCTTTTTACACTTTCCAGCACATCTACCTCCACACCACACCTCCTCCTTACTTCCTCATTAGTCTGTCTATCCCTCCATGTAACTCCGCACGCACTTCTTAAGTAATTCATTTCCACTGCTCTCACTCTTGGTCTGAGTCTCTCAACCAACGTCCATGCTTCGCTTCCGTAAGTCAGTGTCGGGATTACCACACTGTCATGCAAGGACTTCTTCACTTCCATACTGGCCACCCTATTTCTTGTTACTGCTTTCAGCATTCCTAGAACCCTCTTCCCCTGTTGTACCCTCTCCTGCACTTCTTCATCCATAGTCCCATCTTTACTCAACACACTGCCCAGATACTTAAAAGAGTTGACGATCTCCATAGCCTGACCGTTCAGCTTCACCTCACACTCTGTGACTTCACCCCTTTCGAAGACCATAACCTTGCTCTTCCCCGCATTTACCTTCAAATTCCGTTTTTCGCACACTGTTCCAAACTCATTTACCAGACCCTGCAACTCCCATTCATTATCACTCATCAGAACTGTATCATCCACAAACAGCAGTATAGGTAGCTTCCACTCAATTGTATTTATGTATGTATGTATATTGATAGTAGTTAACTTTTCTATCCATTTATTAGATGGGGTTATTGCCACCAATATAGTACCAATATATAGTATTTCTATAACGGTATATTATTAAGAATATTTAATTTACCCATCACAACATTGCAATATATTGGATATATCTTGTCAATTCAACCTTTCATTAATTTAAGGGGAAGGGTGGGGGAGTACTTTCCTCCCTAGACCTGCATCAAGCTTACAAAAAAAAAAAAAAAAAAAAAAAAAAAAAAAAAATCCTGAGACCTTCCTTCAAGATGAATTTTGTAAATTTTTCAATAGAAAAATGTCCTGGCCAAAGGCCGGTTCCTCTTAAATTACAGGCTCACTATCTCTCGCCAGTGTTTTTTTAAATTTTATTTTATTTTTTCCAAAGTGTATAAAGGAGACAACCGGCAGGTTGCCTGTAATGAGCATTTCCCCCAAAGTCAAAAGAGTGACAGAGTCCTGGGGGGTTGAGGAGGGGTAAAGCCCCCCTCAATCCAAAAGCTGTCAAATTAGAAGCAAACATAATGGTCGTGACTGAGAGCGTGCGAACCGCGGCGAAAGGCTCCTTCAATGATACCGCATACGGTACTACTAATCGAGAGATGTTATGAGAGCGACAGACGACAGGGAAGGATGGAGAGAGCTAGTGGTCTGGTCATCAACGGTTCCCCCATGGTTCCCCCATGGTTCCCCCAAGGTTGTCCAGACTACGGGACTGATAATGATGATGACTGATCGAAACACCACATACAAATTGCCAAGTCTCCTATGTGTTTTACTTACATGTTTTATTATTATTATTATTATTATTTGTTTCAGTAATGGCTCACTGTTGGGGTAGAGGGTCTGAGGCCATCGTTGGGGACCAGAGCCACGTGTGTCAGTGGGCCCAGGGAGGTATGGCTCAGGTAAATCACTCCTAACATATTTTGTACAGGACACCATTAACTTTTTCTATCAGATGTTGCCAGTTTAGGAGTTATTCTAGCTACTTTCAGATTATTTTATCCAGATAGGAAAGTATCTCAGAGGGTTTGTTGCTATTTTTTAACCCCTCAAGACTTATAAGTTCTCAATAAACTGCGTTAAATTACATTACTGTACAATATACATACAGTGTGCCCTTCCCTGTACTAGTAAGATTTAAGATAAGATCTAAAAAGACAGCTTTTAAACACCATTCCCTTGTTCTCAGGTTGGCAGTTTACACCACCGCACTATAAAGAACCTCCCTGACGGTACCTTCCCCCTGGATGAGGTCCGTGGTCTGGTGGTTCAGGACGACTGTGAACCACACTGGCCATCCTTCACCTCCCTGGTGTGTGTAGAGAACCCTCACCACGCCATGGGGGGCAAGGCTGTACCCCTGCAGTGGATGGATGAGGTAGGGACCGGGTTACCAGATTTAAACACAAAATACCGCTAGATCTGTTTTCAAATGTTGCTAGAAGTCCACTAAATAGGATCTGAATGTCGAAAATTGCTAGAGTAATGCCACAGCCTCTAGACTATTGCTAAAAAATTGCTTTAATCTCCAGAATATCGCTAGAATTGATGTTGCTAGATGTAAACATGTGATGGATGAAGTAGGGACGGTACAGTAGAATATTTGTTGGGTCGTGTTTGCAGTACTATTCTTGCCATTCTTAGGGTTCTACATACACATAAATACGGTACATTAAAGACTTATGATCTACACATGAATACGTCAGTCTTTTTGTTCACCTTATGGTCTAAAAAAAAAATAATAAACAAAAATATAATCTTCAAAGGGTTAACACTAGTCTGCTGTCTTGTTAGGTAATCTCTTTAGTATCTTTAATTTAAATGTAAGACTTGCATAACAAATACCAAAACCAAAAATTGAACAATATAAAGACAAACAAAGTTTAAATAATTCACCATGTGGAAATAACATATTATTACCGTACCGGGTATGAAATTTAAAAAAAAATATTTTTAATCTTTTTGGTGTCTTAAGAGGTAATCTATAAAAATTAAGTTGTTTGCTTAATTAAAGGCCTATAGGTAGATTATAAGCTGAATAAATTCATCTAATGGTAACCAGAATATGATGATATATCCTATTTGTACAGTGAGTTGTTATCTAACCTGGGGTAAGTTTGGGACACCCCTTTGGACCCGATGGAGGGCTCTTGTTTGGAGACATACATACATACATAAATCAGATCCCTGCTTCTAGAGGAAGCACCCCAAAAAGAGATGGCCATGGCAGAAACTGCCTCCAGTCTCACAGCCATGCCTCCACTGACCCACTCCATAGTGTGACCTCCACCAAATAGATTAAGACCCTTAGCACTGAAGGAGCAGACCCAGAGGAGCCCCTTACCCAGATGGCAGTTCCACCACTGTTTTGCTATTTTCTTTACCCACCCCTATGGTGGCTCTGGCTGGAAGCATACCCAGCACAGGAGTGTCATGATGATAGGAACCAATGGTCCACTACTACAAGAGCTGATTGTACCAGCGAAGTGGCGGGCAGTGGGGTCGCCGCCCCCAGATATAGAATATGTGGAGTTTGGTGAAACTGGCAACAAATCATGCGAATATACATTACAGTATTGCCAGATGTTTCTGGAACTATTTACCGATTGTATAAAATAAGATTATTTACACCGGTAAATGGAAATACAGTACAGGTTTCCCTCACCATCCGGTGCCCTGATTTACGATATTATTATAGGTTTTTAGGTGTTTGGGTTTGGGTTATGGCTGGCTGGTCCGAGAGCGCATCCCCATTTACCCCATTGATTTTAGAGTTTGCTATACAATTTTTCTATTTAAGATCGAGTTCTCAGGAACGTAATCCCGTTGTATATCGAGGGAGACCTGTATCTTAAATTATTCTGGGAGCAAGGGAAGAAGGGTGTTTTGTCTAAAGTCTCCAAACAGAAGCCCTCCATCGGCTCCAAAGGGGATGGCCTAAACTTACTCTTGGTACCAGGAATGTACAGTAAGATCTCATATCTAACGAATAATAGGTGCCAAAAAAATTGCGTTAGATCCAGATTCGTTAGATATAAATACATAAAGTAATGGGAAAAATGGTAATTGGTGCCAAAATTTAGACAGAGTCCCCATTTTTACCTATTTTTGCCCTTCCGAGTGCTATTTTGTGACATCAAATATATTCAAATCATGTAATATATTAATTATAAGAAGAATTAATAATAAACCAACCTGTGAGTGAATAATGAAGTGTGTAGGTTAGACGATGTCGAAGATATCCGAGCACAATGAGAGCTCTGTGGGAAAGCCCGATCGTGGCCATGGCCTTCCTCAGGGACTCGGGGCTGTTCGGCCAGGCAGCTTAGGGAACAACAACAACAATTTAGCTAAATAAAAGAACTGTTGCCCCCACTTGGTAGGAATGTCTATATCTATCTATCTATCTATCTATATACAGTACTCAGGCCCAATCCCCACTTTTCCAATTTTTTCCTTTTTTTCCCTTCTTTCCTTTTCTTTTTTTGGGGGGTGGCTGACTCAAGACAGAGCCATGAATAAAATAAATGTCCCCCCCCCCCCCCCAGGTAGGAGCCATGTGCCAAGAGTTAAACCTTCCACTACACTGTGACGGAGCGCGACTGATCAACGCCTCCATCGCCCTCGCTACCAGTCCAGCGCGCATCGTCCAGGCCTGCGACTCCGTTACCTTCTGTATCAACAAGGGACTCAAAGCACCAATGGGTTCACTGGTTGTGGGGACCAAGGAGTTTATTAATAGGTATGTATTATACAGTATATGTCTCACACTCTCCCTCTCTCTCACTCTCTCTCATCAACAAGGGACTTCACCAATGGGTTCCCTGGTTGTGGGGACCAAGGAGTTTATTGATAGGTGTGTCTTGATGGTGTAATGGTTAGAGAGTGTAAGTTCTGTATGAGATGTCCTAGGTTCGAATCCTGGGTGAATCGCATATTTTCATTAATTTCATTTGAGGGTTATTGATGTTAAATTAAGAACGATGTTAAAAATAATATTATATCTCTTCTCTCTCTCACACACACTCACTCTTTCACAATTTCTCTCATCAACAAGTGACTCATAGCACTGATGGGCTCCATGGTTGTGGGGACTAAGGAGTTTATTAACCCCTTCTGGATCGGCGACGTCGTTTGCATTTTATTCTAGCTACATTTAGACGATTTTGTGCAGTGTAAGAAGGATCTGTGGTAGTAAAAATGGTTAAGTAAGATAGTTCGAAGGTTGTAAATTGCTGGAGGCCCTTTTGAAACTGAAAAAATTGTCTAAATATAGCTAGAATAAAATAACAAATACGTTGCCGGTAGAGAAGGGGTTAATAGGTACAGGTCTCCCTCGATATACGATGGGTTACGTTCCTGAAAACCAGATCTTAACCCTCCAGCCCCGGCTATGTATTATATATATATTCCCCGAAACCCGTGGGTTTTGGCCGAAAAACTTCTACGCCTAGGCTACCGCATCTTTGTTATTTGGCTTGCTTCCGCATTCCTGCGCATCCCCAAGCGTAGATATGTTTCGTACCTGTAGAATGACGTTAAGTAGAGCTCTCTAAGTCAACTGGTTCAGTTGTGATGATGATTTCATTGGAGATAACTTTATGGCAAAAACAGCCACTTTACACTACTTTTCGATACTTAACAATAACATACAGGCACACACGAACAAGCGACGCACTCCTTCTTGTGGCCGGAGATGCGGGGCGTCGGTCCAGCCGGCTGTTGTTTACATGCGCCAGACGTACGCCTCGCACACCAAGCTTACAGGCTTTGAGCTCATGGGTGTTTAAGAGCCCTTCCGGGTAGCTCGGGTGTGTTTTTTATGGGTGTTTAAGAGCCCTTCCGGGTCTGGAGGGTTAAATAGAAAAATCGTATAGTGAACCCTAAAATTAATGGGGTAAATGTGGATATATTCAGGGACCAGCCAAAACACAACACAAATGCCTAAAAACCTAAAATAATATCGTAAATCGGGGCATCGGATATTGAGGGAAACCTGTATGTAGTTTATCTCTCACACACACTCTCTCTCTCTCTCTCTCTCTCTCTCTCTCTCTCTCTCTCTCTCTCTCTCTCTCTCTCTGATCAACAAAGGACTTCATTAATAGGCTACCTGGTTGTGGGTGCTGAGGAGTGTATTAATAGGTATGTATTTTATCTCACACTCACACTCACACTTTCGTCAACAAGGGACTCATAGGACTGATGGGGGTCTGTGGTTGTGGGTACTAAGGAGTTTATTTATAGGTACAGTATATAGTTTATCTTTCACACACACTTTCTCACTCACTCTCACTCTCTCTCTCTTTCATTAACAAGGGACTTTACCAATGGGCTCTCTGATTGTGGGTACCAAGGAGTTTATTAAATGGCGTAGGATGTTGCTAGAATTAGGTGTGGCTGGGGGAAGTTCAGAGAATTGATGCCTGACCATGAAAAGAATGCCTCTCCCCCTGAAGGGAAAGGTGTATGCCTCATGTGTTAGAAGTGCAATGACGTATGCCTCAGAAACATGGGCCGTTAAAGTAGAGGATGTCAACAGAATGGAGCGTAATAAGATGAGAATGGCGAGATGGATGTGTGGGGCCAGGCTACAGGATAGAATAACAAATGTTGAGCTGAGGAGACGTTTAGGTATAAAGAGTATTAGCGAGGTGATGCGTACAAGTAGACTGGGATGGTATGGACATGTGGAGAGAATGGATGAACAAAATTGAGTGAAAAAATGCAGGTCTGTGATTGTGGAGGGAGCTGCACCAAGGGGTGGACTGAGGAAGACCTGGGATCGGACTATACGCGCCGATCTCAAATCCAAGAACTTGACAAGTGAAGCAGCCCTTAACAGGGTTGCCTGGAACACCGCCATTAGGACAAGAGACTGAAACTGCACTTATGTGTGAAACACTCAGTCTTAAAATTTTATGTATGTTATGTATGTATGCAGCGACCCCACCGCCCGCCACTTCGGTGGTGCAGTCGGCCTCTGTAGCAGTTACGGTGATTTCTTGTTACTGCCTTATTGTATCACAGTTAAGGCTGGTGTGGTGCGATTTTGCCAGATGCAAGTGTTTCAGGGGGGACTTTATTGAGTTTTGCTGACACTGTTAGTGCTATACCAACATCAGCCACAGTGACAACATGATGGGACGTTGTTGTGGCAAGACTTTGTTGTAGTGTGCTGCAGTAAACACTGAAGCTACCGTGTTATGATTGCTGTGCACTGTGTGCAGTACTGTGATTGTACCATGGAAGCCACATTCACTGTGGACGGTTGCGGTCTTTAAACCCGTATGTATGTATTATATGTATTTTTTTTCTCTCTCTCTCTCTCTCTCTCTCTCTCTCTCACACTCACACTTTCATCAACAAGGGACTCATTTCACTGATGGAGTTTGTGGTTGTGGGTACTAAGGAGTGTATTAGCAGGTTAGTGCCTTTTCTATATACTGTAATGTACTGTACAGTACTGTACTATCAAAAACCAGTGCCTAAGCTCTGGAGTTGCTTTTCACTTCCTGCCAATAGGTCACTTATCATCTGTGTATAAACAAATAGGACAGTATTCCCTTCCCTTATTTCTTATGCTATGTATTATTGGGTGAGGGCTGTCCAGAGTGAGAACGCATCCCCATTTACCCCATTAATTTTAGGGTTCACTATACCGTACGCTTTTTCTATTAAGATCGGGTTTTCAGGAATGTATTGTAATTGTAAAACTTGCAAAATAAACAAACTAAAACTGGGACGACACAAGATAAATGCAAAAGAACTAATCAAAATTGCTATGTTGAAATAATGCTTATAGGTGAATTAGACAAAGATGAAAAAAAGTGAGATAAGTTATTCAGCAGAATGTTAAATGCTTTAGTAATACACTATTATTGGGAATACCCTTAAATTTGCCCCTAACATATAAAATAAATTAGGTCAAGTTAAAGGTAAATTTCTGTTGCCTGACAACTATCAGAATCTATGACGTCATCACAATACTGGAAGGCGCGAAATTTGCAAGACAGTCAACTATCAGACGCCGCCAGATATAAAAATGTTGAATATTTGTTTTCTTTACTGACGTAAATTTACGTTATTATACACAAACCTGAGCATCCTTAATATGTTTTGATACATACAAAATATACATCTTAGATGGAACGCAGCTTATGTAATTCACCTTTAATAAAATAAAATATTTAAAAAAAAAAAAACATAATCATAATTTATATATAAATCCCAATTGTATATCTAGGGAGACTTGTAGTAATAATGTATATGTTGTTCCAGAGCGTTACGACTGAGAAAGGTGTTGGGTGGTGGTCTACATCAGAGTGGTATGATGGCAGCAGCAGGACTTTGGGCCTTGGATAATGTAGTCCCACACTTGGCCATGGATCACACTCATGCCAGACTACTAGCTGCAGGTAACGGACTATTATCTTTGTTGTAAACATGTGGGAAAGTTGTTATAATCCATGGCCCAGGGGGGAAATCAGTACCATCACAGAGGGTTTTTAGCTACAAATATTATCTGCAATACAATTATTTTATTTTTCTGGAGATGTTATTTTGATATAATTATCTTGATCATTGAGTTCCCATATCGTCACCATCATCTCTGACGCCTTGTTCCCCCCTGGGTAACCCCCGCTAAAGGATGACCATGACAGAAACGTCTCCAGGCTACTTTGTCAAGACATGCTTCCTTTGCCTGTGCCACAATGCATCTTCCACTATGTGGAAGTTTTTCATCAATATATATATTTGAGTTCCCATATCACTTAATAGAATCTATCTATCTATTGCCCGACGCCGTGATCCCCGAAGGGGTGGCCACGAATGAACCGCCCCCATGCACCTCTGTCCCCGGTCAGTCGACGCCCCTCCCCCCAACCAGCACCGCCTGGTGCTGGTCTATCAGAGTGAGAGCTGAGCGATCTCTGCCATACCCATAGCTTACTCTGACTGTTCCTTTTACTTATATATATTCTAGATCTCAAGTGACGCCGTCTTTTCCATGGATCAACCTCCCTACTGCCAACCTAAAAGTTGGCAGATTGGGAGCCAAAGCGTCACATTTTCCCCTTGCCCCTCAACTTTCCCTTCATAATTGCTGATGGGCACAGGGCCTTGGGTGGGGCTTTGGTTTGCCGGGCGTTTCCGCACCCTCCTCAGCTCCCTGCCTTAGAGTGGCTTCGGTCACCCGGGCTTTGTTAGTGGTAAGCAGAGAGGGTTTTGTGGGGCTCTCTATGGCCTTGGCCTTGCTCGGGACCTTGGGGCTGTTCGGCCAGGCAGCCTGGGGAACAACAACAACCAGCACCGCCTTCGTTCATATACTTCCTCACTCCATCCTTCCACCTCTCATTCGGTCTACCTCTCCCTCTCTGTCCCTCCACCTCGCTCTCGTACACCCTCTTAGTCATTCTCTCGCTTTCCATACGTTCAATATGGCCGAACCATCTCAAGTTGCTCCTTTTCACACTTTCCAGCACATCTACCCCCACACCACACCTCCTTCTTACTTCCTCATTAGTCTGTCTATCCCTCCATGTAACTCCGCACGCACTTCTTAGGTAATTAATTTCCACTGCTCTCACTCTTGGTCTGAGTCTCTCAACCAACATCCATGCTTTGTTTCCGTAAGTCAGTGTCGGGATTACCACACTGTCATGCAAGGACTTCTTCACTTCCATACTGACCACCCTATTTGTTGTTACTGCTTTCAGCGTTCCTACAACCCTTTTCCCCTGTTGTACCCTCTCCCGCACTTCTTCATCCATAGTCCCATCTTTACTCAACACACTGCCCAGATACTTAAAAGAGTTGACGGTCTCCATAGCCTGACCGTTCAGCTTCACCTCTCACTCTGTGACTTCACCCCTTTCGAAGACCATAACCTTGCTCTTCCCCGCATTTACCTTCAAATTCCGTTTTTCGCACACTGTTCCAAGCTCATTTACCAGACCCTGCAACTCCCATTCATTATCACTCATCAGAACTATATCATCCGCAAACAGCAGTATAGGTAGCTTCCACTCAATTCCCTCCCTTTTCAGCGATACACCAACATCCACTGCTCTTGATAGTAGTATTTCTTTCATGACTCCATCCATATATACAGTAAACAACCACGGGGACATCACACACCCCTGTTTCAAACCAGCATTCAGGTCAAAGAACTCGCTCTGCTCACTCTCCACACGTACTGCCGCCTTTGCACCCTCATACATGCTCTTCACTGCTTTCAGCAACTTGCCATCTACTCCGTATATTCTAAGTACTTTCCACAAACCTTCTCTATCCACTGTCATAGGCCTTCTCCAAGTCCATAAAGGCAACATACATCTTTTGTTGCTTCTCCAGAAATTTCTCCACAACACAATTCAGGGTAAAAATCTGATCTACACATCCTCTTCCCTTCCTAAAACCTCCCTGCTCGTCGCATATCCATTTCTCCGTTCTCACTCTCACTCTCTCAATCACTACCCTACTGTATACCTTCCCTACTACGCTTAGAAGACATATTCCTCGGTGGTTACCACACACTCCTCTTTCCCCTTTGCCCTTATATAGGGGGACTATTATGCCAGTCTTCCAGTCATCGGGTGCACTCCCCTTCTCCCATAATAGAAGAATATACTAGTAGAAGAATATAATAATATTTTGACCCCCTTGCATGGTACCAATTTTTGTACAGTAATTTTGGGATCGAGCCTGTTGACTAATAGTAATTGTGTTTCTGAACCTGTGGGAAAGGTGTTGCCAACCATATAATAACCAATGTTTGAGTGGTTTGAGTGTTTAAGATCTGTATGTGGTAACCCAGGTTCGAATCCCGGGTGGAGCACATGCTTTCATTAATTTCATTGGGAGGTGTTGCGAGTGAAATTAATAAAATTAGATTATAAGTTCTATTGGTAGGCTAGTTTCATTCCAAAAAAGGGACACAGATTTGAGTGAAAGAACTTTTTCTGTAAATGTCTTTGATTATGCAAAAAACACCTATAGATGTTTTGTTATGTACAACTTAATAATGAGTCATAAAATCTTTGTAAATTCTATCTATCTATCTATTGCCTGACGCCGTGATCCCCGAAGGGGTGGCCACGAACGAACCGCCCCCATGCACCTCTGTCCCCAGTCAGTCGACGCCCCTCCCCCCAACCAGCACCGCCTTCGTTCATGTACTTCCTCACTCCATCCTTCCACCTCATATTCGGTCTACCTCTCCCCCTCTGTCCCTCCACCTCGCTCTCGTACACCCTCTTAGTCATTCTCTCGCTTTCCATACGTTCCATATGGCCGAACCATCTCAAGTTGTTCCTTTTCACACTTTCCAGCACATCTACCTCCACACCACACCTCCTTCTTACTTCCTTATTAGTCTGTCTATCCCTCCATGTAACTCCGCACGCACTCCTTAAGTAATTCATTTCCACTGCTCTCACTCTTGGTCTGAGTCTCTCAACCAACATCCATGCTTCGCTTCCGTAAGTCAGTGTCGGGATTACCACACTGTCATGCAAGGACTTCTTCACTTCCATACTGACCACCCTATTTCTTGTTACTGCTTTTAGCGTTCCTACAACCCTCTTCCCCTGTTGTACCCTCTCCCGCACCTCTTCATCCATAGTCCCATCTTTACTCAACACACTGCCCAGATACTTAAAAGAGTTGACGATCTCCATAGCCTGACCGTTCAGCTTCACCTCACACTCTGTGACTTCACCCCTTTCGAAGACCATAACCTTGCTCTTCCCCGTATTTACCTTCAAATTCCGTTTTTCGCACACTGTTTCAATGTTCCACTGTTCCACTGTTCCAATTTGTAAATTGTGTTCCATAATAATGGGTAATGTGACATGTTCAATATTGTTGTAGATTTACAGTACAGTACTGTATTATGTTATATTCCTTTCACTTAACCCTTTCAGACTCATATGACACAGAGGTTGCCAGATTAGCAATAAGAAATAGTTCTCCCACTCTTATAATTACCTCTCCAAAATTAGTTTTCTGCCCACAGCTAACTCAAAGACAACTGCACAGGTTGAAGTAACTAAACTAAAGGTTTCTAAATACCCCTGATGGTAACAAAGGCTTTAAAGTATCCCTAATCGGCTCAAAATTGCATCATATGTCGGAGAGGGTTAAATTAATAGGCTATTCAGTGTGCAGTTGGGTTTGAGTACATGATTAGATTGAAATCCAGTATTCGATAAATGGATATAATTTTTTTTAGTCATATACCGGTACTTACCCTTTAGCTGTCATGGTGTAATGGTTTGAGTGTTTAAGATCTGTATGTGGTAACCCAGGTTTGAATCCCGGGTGGATCATATGCTTTCATTAATTTCATTAGGTGTTTGGTGTTGGGAGTGAAATAAATAAAGTAGAATAATACATTATTCTGTATGCAATTAGTGAGCTCCAGAGTCAATGTTGATGAATACAGGTCTCCCTCACTATCCAATGTTGATGAATACAGGTCTCCCTCACTATCCAATGTTGATGAATACAGGTCTCTCCCTCACTATCCAATGTTGATGAATACAGGTCTCCCTCACTATCCAATGTTGATGAATACAGGTCTCCCTCACTATCCAATGTTGATGAATACAGGTCTCCCTCACTATCCAATGTTGATGAATACAGGTCTCCCTCACTATCCAATGTTGATGAATACAGGTTTCCCTCACTATCCAATGTTGATGAATACAGGTTTCCCTCACTATCCAATGTTGATGAATACAGGTCTCCCTCACTATCCAATGTTGATGAATACAGGTTTCCCTCACTATCCAATGTTGATGAATACAGGTCTCCCTCACTATCCAATGTTGATGAATACAGGTCTCCCTCACTATCCAATGTTGATGAATACAGGTCTCCCTCACTATCCAATGTTGATGAATACAGGTCTCCCTCACTATCCAATGTTGATGAATACAGGCCTCCCTCACTATCCAATGTTGATGAATACAGGTTTCCCTCACTATCCAATGTTGATGAATACAGGTCTCCCTCACTATCCAATGCCCCGATTTAGGATATTATTATTGGTTTTTAGGTGCCTGGGTTTGGGTTTTGGCTGGTCCCAGGATGCATCTCCATTTACCCCATTAATTTTAGGGTTTTCTATACAATGTTTCTATTTAAGATCAAGTTTTAAGGAACGTAACCCAAACGTAAATTGAGGGAGACCTGTAATTGAGGGAGACCTGTAATGATATACTGTATGTACAAAATGATACCATACCATTTATTAACTCTATCTTTGTATTTCTGTACAGCTGTAAATGAACTCCACAGCAACGCAGTATCAGTGGACCTGAAGGCCGTCCACACCAACGTTATTCTCCTACACTGTGACAACATCAGAGTCAACGCCAAGAAACTTTGCCAACGCCTTGCTTCAGTAAGTTTACCTTCAAATAGGGTTTATTGAGATAGTAGTTACCCATTTGAGTTGCATATGTATATTACAAATTAAAGAAAATTGTTTAATATTCTCTCTCTCTACTGTAACATCAGGGTAAACACCAACAAACGTGTCAGTGCCTTGCTTCAGTAAGTTATATTTATAAAGACGTTGGCAGAGGGTTAGGAATCCTCCTCCCTTTGTAAAGTTTACCTACTAGATGAGAGAGTAAGAGGCGAGGGAACGCGAAAGTGGTCCCAGACCCTAAGGACTGGAACTTTAAATGTTGTTTCAGTTCGGGCTCTGTCTCGAGTCGGCCATCCCCAGCTATTGGGTATGTGCCTGAGTATATACATACATACATACGTGCATGATAGCAACTCTTCAGTCCCCTGGCTTGGAAATCTTTCCACAATACCATCCTCCAGATCTTCACTCGTTCTTCCCCATGATGCTCTACCTTCCACATTCCTGATAGTAACTTTCACCAACTAGTTATTCTCGTCCATTCTATCAACATTTCCATACCCCTCTCAATCAATCAGTTTAATTTACCTCGGCAATATTTCTAATACAGTACCAGGTCTCTTTCATTACCGGTACTTAGTCTATCACATTGTAACCCTACTCAACCATCACACCATCTTCATTTCTGTGTGGTCTAGCCTGCATACATCCTCCTCCCTTACAGGTGTCGTCTCACTACCATACAGCATTACACCCAATACACATGTGGCACATACGGTCCCTCGGCACCAAGAGATAACGTCTTCATAGTTAGGAGAGGCAACCGTTCCCTACATTTCTTTCTGCCACTTGTTGCTCTGTCAATAAAAGTGCCCTCAGGGGGGCCCCACCCCCCACCCATACTTAGTGTATCACTCAAATAATTAAACTCTTGTACAGTTGCCAACATAAGTTCTGTTCCCCCAAGCAGACGTATCCCCTGTGAGAAGGACAACCTGTGCTAGTTTAATTAAGGACTTACAGGATTAACCACTCAACTTGGTCCGTCAACTCCAAATGGTAGAGCGTTCGCCTGCTAACCGTGAGGTTGGCGGTTCGAGCCTCGGGCCAGCCAGTAAATAAATAAAGCCAATAGAATTGTAGGGCTGATAAGGAGGACATTTGTGTCACTTGAAGAAATATTCAGGAATCTCTATACAGCGCTGGTTAGGCCGCACCTGGAATATGCGAACCAGGTGTGGGCTCCATATATGGTAAAGGATATAGAAGCAGAGGAGAGCTAGCAAGCTAGTACCAATGTTGAAGAACGCGGGCTATGAACAGAGGTTGAGGACACTGGCATATAGGAGAAAGAGAGGGGATATGATAGACTTTTAAGATAGTGTCAGGAAAGTATGATGAGGATGTGTGTGAAGGTATCTTCTTGATGCGGGAGGGAACATGAACGAGAGGACACTCTAAGAAAATTTACAAAGAAAGAAATATGCTTGAAAAGGCAAAGAACTCATTTTGTGATAGAGTGGTAAATGAGTGAAACGCGCTGCCCCAGTATGTAGTCTATTCCGAATCAATAAGGAAGTTTGAAAGTAATCTTGATAAAGGATGGGGAAGACAAGATTTGAAGTTTGATTATAAAGCAAAAATACAGAATAGTAAAAATGTTGCGTCTTCTGCCGCCACCGCCGCCAACACAGTGAACGACCGCAGTAGTGCAAGTACTGGCACTGAGCTGGATACACAGGCCTAGTTTGCCTTTTTCCAGAGGATCTACTATAAGAATGTAAGAAAGTGTGTTATTGGCAGATGTCAGTGCTGTTGGTGAACGGTGCGGTCCAGCAATCTGTGGCAACTATTCACTAAGTCCCTGATTCATCAGGGCACCCACCCTAGCCTTGCTATTCAGCAGGGAGTGTATGGTGGTAAAAACTGCATCATCATCATCACCCTAATATAACCTAATCTTTCAGCATACATAGTACAGTAGTAGTATTGTTTGGCTATACAGTTATCTTCAATATATTATTTCCACATAGCAATTTTGATAAGTTCTTTTTTTTTACTACTGTGCAGTTCCTGTTTGGTTTATTTGTTTTGCAATTTTGTTATAATGTAAAATTTGCAAAATATACACACCAAAACAGGGACGAAACAATATAAAGGCAAAAGAACTTTTCAAAATCGCTATGTGGAAATTTTACATAACATATATTTTACATTTTACATTTTACATAACCCCCCCGACAGGTGACGGATGCAGAGTCAGACGAGCTTGGAGAGCAGACGGTGATCATGGGACTGGTGGTGTCGGACACAGTGACGCGGTTGGTGACTCACGGTAACCTCAGGAAGGAAGACGTTAGCTCTGCCATGAGGAAACTCAAGTACATCATCAAGGAGTACGACAATATGGTCTACCTTGAGTATAAGATCACCGTATAAATCTGTGCTGTATAGATAACTTAAGGGGAGGTGTTTAGTTTGTTCCCTAGACCACCATCAAGCTTAAAATTACACCCTCTAGACCCCCTTATAAGATAAATTTGTACATTTTTCGGTAGAAAAATGTCTCGGTCGAAGGCCGTTTCCTCTTAAATTACAGGCTCACTATCTCTTGCCAGGAAAAAAATCAACACCTAAATGGCATGAAAGGTCTAAAAATTGACGGAAATGGGGCGAAAGTTCTTAACCCTCTCCGACATATGACGCAATTTTGAGCCTATTAGGGATACTTTAAAGCCTTTATTACCATCAGGGTTTTTTACAAACCTTTATTTTAGTTACTTCAACCTCTGCAGTTGTCTTTGAGTTAGATGTGGGCAGAAAACTAATTTTGGAGAGGTAATTATAAGAGTGAGAGAACTCTATTTCTTATTGCTAATCTGGCAACCTCTGCGTCATATATGTCTGAAGGGGTTAAAATCGCCAAACTAATGGGGCGAAGGTCTTAAAATCTCAAAAGCAATGGGGTTAACCATGAGGGAGAAAGGAGTGAACAAAAAAAGTCCTTAAAGTGGAAATATGGTGTAGCCTACTGTACGACAATATGGTGTAGGCCTACCTCGAGTATAACATCACCGTCTGAATCTGTACTGTATAGATAACTAAAGGGTAGGTTTTTACCGGAGGGATTTTTTCTGGACCCTTTCTCCCTCATGATTAGCCCCATTAGTCTTCAGAGTTTTAGCCGTTGGGCCCATTAGTTTGGCATTATTAAGACTTTTCGAGCCATTTAGGTGTCAATTTTTTCCTAGCGAGCCATAGCGAAATCGACCTTTGGCCGATTTGGAGCTTGATGGAGGTCTAGGGAGGAAAATTAAGAAAAAAATAGAAAGTTACGCAAATAAATACTCCCATCCCCCCTTAAAAATGCCTACCCAGACCTCCTTCAAACTAAAAAATTATCCACCCCCAGATCCCCTTCAAGTTAAATTTGTACTGTACATTATTCGGTAAATCTTATAATGAAAACCCTGACAAGTGATGCAGCTCTGAACATGGCTGCTTGGAGCGCCACCATTAGGATGAGACCGAAACCGCCCTTTGTGTGGAGCACTCGATCTTTATATTTATGTATGTATTAGAATATTTTATGCTAATGAATTTGTATTCTTTATATTACAGTATTTTTTTTTTTTTTTTTTTTTAAGAGACAATGAACGGAGGAAGGAAAAACACAGATAAAACAAAAAGGTCCATGTGCCTAAAGGCATCCTCCATTCATAAAATGTTTGTAACAACTGGATTTAAACATTTGTTGATTGTAAGTTTGTGGAAAGCAATTCGAGGGAAGTGAATTCCAAAGAGTAGTAGCTCTAGGGATAAATTAATTCTGATAAGCAGAAGTTCTGCATTGTGGAGGAGAAAGTGTAAATTCATGGGCGCTCTCAGCTGCCCTAGTTCTACGGGGAAAGATGTGGAGAGGCGGCACAATTGAAGCAAGTTCCTCGGAACAATTGCTGTGAAAATATCTGTAGAATAATGCAAGGGATGCAACGTTTCTTCGTATGGCTAATGTAGGAAGGTCCTGTGTGATTGCAGGGTTATTGATTAATCTAATAGCTTTATTTTGAATTTTGTCCAACTGCCTCAATGCAACCACTCCACTTCCACCCCACAGAGGTGAACAGTAATCCATCTGAGAGCGCACATGACTTTTATATATTACGGCCAACTGCTCGTCAGTGAAGAATTCTCGAACTCTGTACAGGAGTCCCAGTTTTTTAGAGGCATTCTTAGCAATGCTTCTAACATAATGTGTCCAGCTCAAGTTAGTAGTTAATGTTACACCGAGAATGTCAATACTAGGGGAAGTGGGAATAGTATAGGAACAATAGAAAAATAACCTGTAACAATGCCAAATTCTTGAGATATAAGTACAGTACTCCTGCTATGCAGGATTATACCATGCTAAAGCTGGTATCACACACACGCTTTTTCCCTCAACACTGGTCTGGCAGCCTATAAGGTCAACATTTAGAGTATTTATGTCAACTAAAGTCATCTAACATCAGTCTAGTGTCCGATACCAGTGCAAAATTTCCAGAAATGTAGCCAGAAAAATGTTGACTATCAAATGTTGACTATAAAAGCTCTCATGTGATACCGTCTTTAGTTAATGTTCTCTATTTTCACACAAATTATCAAGGTTTCCAACTACTTTTCTTGTTATTGTAAGAAAGGGCTGAAGTATTGTATATATTGTTTACTTGTACCTGTAAGTACAAATTTTATATAAATAATTATTGTATATTTTGCATGTATTGTTATCACCTTACCAGATACTGTATGTAAAATGTTATATAAATTGTAGTTTGTTTTGTAAAACTGTATATACAGTAGAGGCTACTTTTAGTTATGTGAGATTTTCTATAAAGTGTTCTGTCAAGTACTGTCACTACACTTTAAGGGGGTAATGCTTGGTTTTTGGCCTACTATATATATATATATAATAGGGCCCCTCCATCATTGACGACTTCGCCTATTAATAGTAATAGTCTCCATTCAACATCTTGCGCCAGCATTTTGAATAGCCCGCGCGGAAGCATCATGGAGTACTCATCATAAGTGCAAGCCTAATTCCCTTATGGAATCGTTATTTTGATTGGGTACCCTACAGAAAAATCTCAATAAAAAAGAAAATTTAATTTAATATCTGTTATTATATGACTTGCCATATACGTGGATTTCTTATGCTTTGCTTCCTTGACACCAGGCCCCCTAGCGGCCATCTTCGTTCTTCCTTCTTCCGCGTCCCTCCCGACAACAGGGCTCGCGCCGTGTCCGATTCATTCGTCGTTCGCAGAGCTTCTAGTGAGTCCTTACTCATTTGTATACATCTGTGTTGCAGTAACAAGGTTTAGATTAGCTAGCACGGCTGCCAGATTGGTCGGTCCGCAGGAAGAAGTGTTAAAATAGGGTACCATTGTAACATGCGTCTACGAGTCCCGGATGGGTGTACCGCGTGTGTTGTTTGTTTTGTGATACGCCTTAGCTGTTGTATTTACTTAGCTAGAAGGCGACCACTCTACGAGGCATGATACAGACTGTCAATATTGAGGTAGTACATGCCATTTTCTTCTATTATCAGCAAAAGCTCTGGTTAACCCGGGAGCTGCGGGTAGACTCTTAAGAGTTCCCCCGGCGCACTGCGGGTAGACTCTTAAGAGCAGAGACTTTGAACACGTACCAAAACCGCGCGTTTATAGCCAGGCGGCTGAAAATTGGTGTGGGTATTGTACTACATGTCAACTCTCGATACCACCCCGCCAAACGCTCGCCCCGCACTCGTGCAAGCACCACCGCGCCAGTAACCACGCACTAGTCATGGAGCCTACACGTCCCTCACGCTCGCTCCCTGATGACACAACCAGCCCTCCTTCTGGTGGTGTTAGCCGCCGTGGAAGGCAGAGGGTGGCTGCCAAAGACCCTAGCTACCAGTACGACACGCCCTACAGCTCAGAGGACGAATCACCAGCACCAAAAGCACGTAAAACACGTGCAAGCAGGGCAATGGCACAGAGGTCATTGGTCTTTCGGGACACTGCCACCACGACCCAGGCCACTGCAACAACCACTACCACCACCACTGCCACCACTGCCACCCCTGCCACCCCTGCCACCGGTACCAGCGACGCAGGAGGCCGCCCTAGGGCTGCATTACCTGCGGGGGCAGGAAAAATTAAAGGCACGGGCGTAGGGAAGAGAACCCGTACGCCAGCCACAGTGCCCCTACCACCACCACCACCACCAGCCGCCCCTGGCCCAGCTGCCCCTGCTGCCCCTGCCGCCCCTGCCGCCCCTGCCGCCCCTGCTGCCCCTGCCGCCCCTGCCGCCCCTGCCCAAGGAACAGGGAAGGGGAAGGGGAAAGGGAGAGGGAAAGCGACTGGGAAAGCGACTGCTGGCCCTGGTGTCCCTGCCGGCCCTGCTGCTGCCCCTGCCGCCCCTGCTGCCCCTGCCGCCCCTGCCGCCCCTGCCCAAGGAACAGGGAAGGGGAAGGGGAAAGGGGAGAGGGAAAGCGACTGGGAAAGCGACTGCTGGCCCTGGTGTCCCTGCCGGCCCTGCTGCCCCTGCCGCCCCTGCCGCCCCTGCTGCCCCTGCCGCTGCCCCTGCCGCCTAGCCGCCCCTGCCCAAGGAACAGAGAGAAGGGCGACAGGCACCACCATCATCTTGCCATCAAGGCCACGCACCACTGCTGCCCCTGCCGCCGCCGCCGCCCCTGCCGCCGCCGCCGCCCCTGCCGCCGCCGCCCCTGCCACCACCTCTGCTGTCCCTGTCCATAAGACTCCCGCACGTGCCAAAGTGACCCGGAAAAATCTTACACCATCTAAGTATGCCGCCCTGCTGTTTGATGGTGATTCGCAGGACATTGGCAGCCCGGGTTTTGTCGACGACGAAGCCCTAGCACGGGACCAAGGGTGGGGGGATTTGGGAGTGGACAGTGGGAGTGAGTCCGACGTCGGTGACGAAAACGAGGAAGGGCATCGTCTGTCGAGTGAAGAGGAGGGTAATGATGATGAAGTGCTGTATCGCGACCATGGAAGCGATATTTCAGACGCAGAAGAAGACGCAGACGACATTCCGATCCCTGGCATGCCTTCGTTCGATTGGTCTGACGGGGTCAATTTTGTACCTGACGTGCCCCAGTTCAATCCTGGGACGTCAGGAACAACTGACAACTGGCCCTGTGATGATCAAGCGAACGAAAGCGACTTCTTCCTCGCTTTTTTCGACATGGAGGTAATGACGTACATCGTTGCCCAAACAAACGCCTACTACAGGTGGGTGTTTGGCAGATTGGACGTCCTTTCTCCAAAAGCGAGAATACGAGGCTGGGTGGATACGACTGTGGCAGAATTTCTGACGTTCTTTGCCTTGTTGTTCCTCATGCCTCTGATCAAGAAGCATGTGTTGCAACACTACTGGAAGCACGACCCTCTCATCGCCACCCCAACTTTCAATAAGTTCATGACTCGTGACAGATTTTTGTTGCTGCTAAGATTTATGCACTTTGCAGACAACGAAAATCCTAACAGGATTGACAGGATATGGAAAGTTCGGGATGTGTTCACCATGTTGTTGGAGAGGTATAGGAAATACTTTTACCCCTTCCTCAATTTGGTGATTGATGAGTCGCTCGTGCTCTTCAAAGGACGTCTTGTTTTCAAGCAGTATATCCCCTTGAAGAGGCATAGGTTCGGAATCAAGCTCTTCGTGTTGTGCGACTGTGAAACTGGAATAGTGCTTGACATGATCGTGTATACAGGCACTGACATTGACATACCGAAAGCCGCTGCCAATGACCCCATGGGCATGTCAGGTGCCATCGTCAGGAAAATGTTGGCACCTTACCTGGGCAAAGGCCACATCATCTACACTGACAACTGGTATACTTCTCCTGCTCTCTGCCAGTTTCTTTATGACAACCAAACGGGGTCATGTGGGACTGTCAGAAAGACAAGAAAGTTTATGCCAAAGTTCACAGGTGATGTCATTCCTCTCACAGATGCCTCCTCCAGTGACACACCTTCAGAAGACGACCTGGCCAAGGAACACCGCGAGAGGCATGTGCGAAGAAGGCGACGAAAGGGGCAGAAATACAAGCAGCTCGAGAAGTGTGGGAAACTGATAGCCCTGAAGTGGAAGGATAAGCGAGACGTCCACCTGCTTTCCACCGTCCACACAGGTGCCCAGGTGGATTCTGGCAAAATCCACTACCGAACCAGGAAGACAATCTACAAGCCCGACATGGTAGTGGACTACACCAAAAACATGCGCCTGGTGGACAAGTCTGACTGTCAGCTGTCAGGTGTTGAGTGTCTGAGGAAGACTGTGAAGTGGTATCACAAGCTCTTCCTCCACCTAGTTGACATAACGATGCTGAACGCCTACAACTTGTGGTTGGTGAAGAAGGATATGGCCCCAAACCAGAAGCTGAAATTCCGGGAGTTCGTGTACAACGTCTCCTACCAACTCCTGGAGAAGTATGCCACCACCACTCACAGACGTACGGCATGGCGTGGGGATCACGTTCCTGACCGCATCCAGCTGGGTGTCGAAAGACACTACACAACCAACACCGAGCTGATTGGCACTCGTCACAGGCAGGTGCAGTGCACCGTCTGCAGCTCCAGTGTGAGGAAACCCCATGTGACCAAAAGAGTCACCTCAATGTGCGCCGAGTGCAAAGTTGCACTCTGCCTGGGTGACTGCTTCAGGGACTACCACACCTTCAAGAACTACTGAGTGTCGGCCCCTGCCCTGCCCTGCCCTGCCCTGGACTCGCCCCGTGCCCTGCCCTGGACTCGCCTCCTGCCCTGCCCTGCCCTGGACTCGCGCCCTACCTTACCTGACCTGACCTAATTGATCACGCTACCTCATAATGTAACATATATATTATATAATGTATAAGTTCCAAAGATGTCCCTGTGATATAGCTTTTACATTATATAATTGTATGTTTCATTATTTAGTTTATAAGTTTCAAAGATTTACATGTAATATGCCTTATTTTTTTAGTATATCAATATATATGTTTGTTATTAGCCTAAGTAATGTGTATATAATTATTTTCTTACCTCAAATGAATTGTACAAAAATAAATATGTTTCAATAAATCATGTCAAACCTACTATGATAATAAAATAAAACAATAAAAAAAGAAAAAAGAAAACAAGGTCATGTCATTGTATTCTTACAATATGATATATTCTATGAATATTTCATATTGTTTGAATACAATGGCATGATCTTGTAAAAAAAAAAATTTATAAAAATTTTTCTAGACAATATAAAACCTTCCCCATAACCCCCTCCTGGATTCGATCCCACTACCCTACGACACTTTGAGTTTTCCAGTCCGCGACCTTACCAACCATGCCACAGGAGCTCATACCAAATATCACTCAAAACTTCGTGTGTACAATCGAAATGACAATATACAAAAAAAAATGAATTATCCCACCAATTTACGTTTGTAAATTGATGGGATTATCAATTATATCATGCCAAGGTTTATAATAGTTTGTCTCTGTCAAGAATTAGTAATTATATAACTTTATTCTGTCAAAAATTGCCCAAACACTCAGCAAAATTGCCCCTCTCAGTGTGACTCCACTCATTTTCACACGGTCAGGCGGTCACGAGGTGACCCTTGCCGCTCCTTGATTCTCCAGCTACAGCAGCTCTGTCTGGGAACAAAATTGGTATAAATACAATAATGGATAAAATACTCTTCACAAATACATTTGTATTGTATAATATTGTAAATAAAAATGAATAATAACTGTGTGGGTGTCGAAAATTGCTCAACCAGCTTTCTTATGTCTCGCCTACGCGCGTATATTGGATTATACATAGTCATGACTGTCATACAAATAATTGCAGTAGGTCTCGAATATACATTTAGATTGCATATTACTTCGAAATAAATAAGTAAACGTTTCTCTGGTGGCAATCTTACCTTTCGCAGGTGTAAGGAGACACCAGTCTATATTTAGCCCTCTATCACAACAGGCAATCTGCCTGTGTTGACTCAGCACCGTCGCTGGTGGTCTATAAATATAGTACTTTATTTACAGTCAATGGCCTACATGTTTCTGTGGTACTTCACATGTGTCTAAAATGCAATGTCTGCTTGCATAAAAATGCAATTCTGAAGTCCATTTATATGTACGACATACGCATGTCTCAGTTTCTCTCTCTCTCTCTCTCTCTCTCTCTCTCTCTCTCTCTCCATTCCTGACTCATGTTATTGTAGACCTGTTGATGGCAACGAACACCAGCCATCTGGTAGACATAAGGGTCAAAATACCAAACATCAATACGCCTGGGGCGCCTCCACAATTATCACTAAGCTGGTTATCTATCTAGAGATCTGCCTGACTTCCATCTCTCCACGACTCACTCACTCACTGCACCCCTGCATGCCTCCCTCCCACCCACCCACCCACCCCCAACCCCCCTTTCAGGCTTCCGTCTGCTAGAAACACATTCACAATTTGCGTAAATATCGCATCAATTGGGCTATATGCGGTATATTCCTTGTTATATGGGACGCCTACATATGTACACGTCTTTATTATAGCATGAGAGTGCTCTAAATACAAGATTGACGTGATATTTATGGCGTAACACACCCTCTCCCCCTTTCATTCCCACCACAACTCACTCACACCTTGGTTCACGCATAGAAACTCATTGATAATGTGCGTAAATATCGCATGAATTGGTTTATATGCGGTATATATTTTGATATATGGCACGTATACATACGTACAAGTCTGTATTATAGCGTGACAGTGCTCTACGTACAAGATATACGTGATATGTATGGCGTAAACCACACTCTCAGCTCATAAATTGCCGCCAAACCTCCAACACATCTTCATTCCCGCCTAAATATTCTCTTATAATTCCCTTATATATTGCAATTTTTGGTCACTATGAGGCATATTCATTGTTATATGGGTGCCCTACACACGTATACATACTCTAAATAGCCTAAAAGGGCTCGAAAAAGGAGATATACGTGATAATACGCGGTAACCCACCCCCTCCTCCCTCTCCTTCTATCCCCTGCGCGCGTAAATATTCGGCAGGGAAATCTCGCCGCTCGATGACAATCTAGCCGCGCGGTGCCATTCGCTCCACATTTTTCAACTACGGACCGTTCCCCTACCCCCCCCAGACATTTTTTGGGGGGTCAAATATATATGGGCCGATGCACGCAAACATTCCCTACACGATGATGTACTTTTTATCGAAATTGGCAATAGGTCCCAAAATCATCATAGGTGCGCACAGTCTTACCCTGTAGAAAACCCCCTGTGCGCCGCGGAGAGGTTAAGGGTGTCTGCACGTGGTGCTCCACCTTCCAGGGTTCGTGTTTTGCTTAGGCCCCTTGGGTGGCCTCCCTCTGCTTGGTGCGGCTGCTGGTTGCTGGGGCGTCGTCTGCTGGGATGTTCTTCAGTCCTTGTGGTCGGCCTAGTTAGGGGTCTCCAACGAAGGTTTCAGGTAATTTAGTGGTCTAAATTTTCTGTTGTTATTGTTACCTATGTATGCCCCTGATTCTGGTTCTTGCATGCGGTCTTGTTCCTTCGGGGTAGGGGAGACGTCCCTTATCATTATTATTATTGCATTTATTTTGTGTGTGTGGGACTGCGGTAAAAAGGGGGCTCTGCCAACCCCTTTTTTTCCGGCAGTTTTTGTTTGTTCCGGCGGCCCCGTGAGTGGGGCCCAGGTTATTCGTCTTCGACGGGTAGAAACATTCAAAGATCCCGGCGTGGTTTGGCTGAACCACTCTTTCGGCGGAATTGCATTCCGAGCAAGGATATAAACTCGGCTCGCCGAGTTAACTCTCCCGGCCTGACCTAGTGACACGTCAGACGTACCGCCTGCGGCACCCCTAGTCAAGTGTACACGAAGTGATAAGATGAGTTTTGCAAACTTATTCAGTAGGATCACACCTTAACAAGGTCAGGGGACCTGTGCAAAATCACAGGTGAGTTTGTGAAAATTAGCTAGACAAGTCCGGCGGAAGTTTAGCGTAGTGGTGCATTATAGCTAAGTTTCCGGCGGATTTGAGTTAGGATGTTAAATACCTCGCAGGTTATCCTTATGAGCATTGATTCCTGGAAATGTTTCCAGGTCCCGGCTGCTTCTCCGGCGGAGTTGGACTTCTGATCCCGGCGGAGGGGGGGAAACCTCATTTACGGCACTATGCCTAGGTTTGAACTTTGCGCTACGCCCTCTTGTTCCCTTTTACCAGTTTTTGCTCATTCCCTTTGCATCAAATGCGTGAAATGTCTGGACCGCTCTAGGGGCGTGTGGTTATCCAAAAAGTGCGCCATCTGTGCTGAATTAAAAACTGCTTTGCTGGCTAAGAAAGACCTGTATTGTTTAGCGGCCTTGCACGAGGTGAAGGCTGCGTTTAACTTATATGCTAAAGACATAGCCCACAAGGCCCTCCAATGTGACGATGAAGTCCTGTGGAACAAACTAATTATCAAGTCTCCCTTAGTTAAACCAGGACCCTCCAAAGCGGTCAGACCCAAGGTCAAAACTAAAGCTATCAGTAAAGTGTCAATAGCAGTAGTGAGAGCGATGTCACCGAGGTCCCCTCCTCCGACTGTGCCACGCGGCGGAAGTCGAGGTCCAGGTCGAAGTCTCCCAGGACACACGCTCGCCACTCTACCTCAGATTCTTCCCGGTCTCACAAGCGCCGCAGAGAAGAATACGACACCCCGAGCAGCCGGCGTGAGACCCCGCAGCCGCTCCCTCGGATACATTTACACGTGATTCTGGGGAGTCTGAAATAGGATCTGAATCTTTACCATCTACATCTAGGTAGGAACAGGCTATACGTGAACCTCCTAATGTGACTTTTGCAATCCCAAAATTAACGGTAGTTCCCCGGGGTTTGAAGGCGGCAGGCCCTAGTAGGGTGCTGGCCGACCAATTCAGGGGATATCCGCTGGGGGCCCAATTAAGCTCACAGTTGATGCAGGACTCCCTGCCCATGGCGGCAGGGGGTTACTGGCGCCATTCAGACCCATCTCTAGATATCATTCCAGAACGGACTGAGGCCGGCGACATCAACGTGTTGCCGTCGTCAGTGCCCGATTTATCATGGCCCCTGGCAGATAATGAGATAGACTCACACGGGCTAGAATCACAAGAGATCTTAGAGCAGAGTGAGGAGCCGGCGGATGGTTTGTTCTCCCCGGCTCCTCAGTCTCTCGCTAGTAATTATACTGAGGCTAGTTCAAACTCATCCAAAGATACCAAAGATACCTCTACACCAAGCGGCTCGCTTGGTGTAGTGACTAGCGTCTCGGACTTCCACCCAGAAGGCCCGGGTTCGCGCCCACGCTCGGCGCATTAAAGATTTTTCACAAGCACTGAGTCGTTACCATCCCTCATGAGCAAAGGGATGGGATAGTAGTACAGGACCCCAATGGAAATACGCCTAATCGGCCTTATTGAGCTATCCTTAGCTAGCTTAGCATGCGCTAGCTTTAAGAACTATTATTATTATTATTATTATTTAGGAAATGGCTGACTTCTGATCAGGTAAAAGAGTTATTACACAATGTGATACAACATTTTCAAACTCCTGCCTTGTCTCATCCCAAAGTTACCCTCTCAGCTCAGCCCCCTAACACGTCTGATTTTAGACCTTTAGAGTCGCCGGCTGTTCCCCCTACTTGTCCAGCTCAGTCGGTAGCAGCTGCCCCAGGCCCCACAGGGCCGGCGGCACTCGCTTTGTCCAACTTTACGGTGGTTACTGATGTTCAACCCCCTCCCTTAGATAAGGAGCCTATGAGGAAGGGCCCCATGCCCCTCCTTTATGGCACATATTGCTCTTGGGTACCTGTAGTGCCAGAGAATCCCCTTATAGCTCAACCTTCGGTATCAGGGGACCCTCCAGTTCCAGGCGAGTGGTCCATTGAAATTAATAAGAACCGTAAATTTCGGGCCAGAGACGAGACAGGGAGGGTATTAGATGTCCTAATTAACCCTTCAAACTCGGATGGTACACGTGTGTACCATTAAGTTTTGCCCCGAGGAACCCGGGTGGTACAACATTGTACCATTGCTTGAAAGCCTGTGAGCTTCGTGTGCGAGGCGTCGGTCCAACGCATGTAAGGGGAGGTGTGGTGGAGTGGTCATGCCACTGGATTGGTAATCCAATGGACCCGGGTTCAAATCCCGATATGTCAATGGGAAGATATTATTGGGATTGAATTTGTGCTGTACCTAGTATCAGTGCATTACCACAAAGCCCACCGAAATGCCAAAAAAATACCCTCATTGTTCCCTGATTAAATAACACTGTATGAATATTCCCATATTCAAAATATGTTACAGGGGGACAATGCCTAGTGAGTTCACTGCTCAATAGGTGGCGTTGTGAGAGTGAGGGTCTGAGTCTGGAGGGTGGGACGGTGAAGCACTTGGGCGAAGCAACCGGCCGCTTCAGAGATGGAGCTGCTTCGAGCCATGATGGATGCTTCGCATGTCTCACTCCCCAGACTGGAACAAGACCTCACGGGCTTCACCGTGTTGAGCGGTGGAATGTACAGGCTCTCAGTCTATGCCCGAGAGGGAGTAGTTGGAATATAGAAAAAACAAAAAAAACAAAAAAAACAACAACAGCCGGCTGGACCGACGCCCCGCATCTCCGGCCACAAGAAGGAGAGCGTCGCTTGTTCGTGTGTGCCTGTATGTTGTTGTTAAGTATCGAAAAGTAGTGTAAAGTGGCTGTTTTGGCCATAAAGTTATCTCCAATGAAATCATCATCACAAATCAAGCACTTGACTTAGAGAGCTCTACTTAACGCCATTCTACAGGTAAATAACACAGCTACGCTTGGGGATGCGCGGGAATGCGGGAAGCAGTCAGCATAACAATGATACGGTAGCCTAGCCTAGACGTTTTTCGGCCAAAACACCCGGATTTCGGGGGATATTTATGTAATGCGTAGCCGGGGCGGGAGGGTTAAAGGTGTCCCAAGCTCACTTAACCCGGCATATTTTGTGTATTCTGCAGCGCCGGCCGTTCCTTCTGCCGCTTCTGCACGACTTTTTGCTGACTGGTCGAAGGCTTAATGGCATTAATGATGTCAAAGCCTTAAATTCTCTTACGCCGGAGTTGGCTACAACTCCGGCTTTGGACCAAGCTCAGACTCCGGTACCGCAGATGCGGCAGCTGGAAGTAGGCCCTTGGGTTGACTGGGAGATAGAAGCTCAGGTATTTGCCAAGACTATCACCACCAAAGCTTCACATCAAATCCCACCGGAGAATCATAATTATTTTTCCCTACCAGTATCCCCAGCCTTACTAACATTTCTGGCAGCCCCCAAAGTGTCATTGCATGCCCTTGATGAGCACGGGTATAAAGGGAAAGCCCCATATAAAAATCATCAGGGCACTACAACAGCCAAAGCTAGTCAAGCGTCCGATTCCAACCCCCCTTCACCTCCAAAAAACTAGCCACTCACACTCCCCGCATCCCAAGGCCAAGCTCAAAGGCCCAGGATTGGGGAGTTGCCTTGCAGGACGAACCCCGGCTGCACCTGGGTTCGTTCCGTGTGTTCCGCTCAGCTTGGCCCAAACGTACCTGGGCCGGGAAGACAGTGAGCAAGGGAATCACTTGGCGGTGGCTCCGGCGGCCTCGACTGCGTCAGCCGCAAGAATACTTCCCTGTGTCTCAGGAGGCGGAGGTCATGGTACAAGAAATGATTGCCAAACGGGTCCTTATACAGATAGATCCCCTTCAGCCAGTGTTCACGTCAAGACTCTTTTTAGTGCCAAAAAGGGACAGTGGGCAGATGCGACCAGTTCTAGATCTCTCGCATCTGAACACCTTTATAGAGAACTCACCCTTCAGGATGCTGACAGTTCAGCAGCTCAGACTCGCACTTCCGCCGCAAGGTTGGATGTGTTCGATAGATCTCAAAGATGCCTATTGGCATGTCCCTATCAACAAGAGGTTCCAAAAGTTTCTCGCTCTCAGAATCCGGCACGAGACTTATGTCTTTCAAAGGATGCCGTTCGGGTTAAACCTAGCACCAAGAGTATTTACCAAACTCGTCCGGCAAGCTCTTTTCCCCCTGTTAGTTCAAGGAATACAGATGTTTTGGTATCTGGACGATTGGCTAGTAGTGGCGAACTCTCTAGAATTATGTCTAGACCATGTCAACCAGGTGTTAAATCATGTACAGTACAAGCCCTAGGGTTCAAGGTGAACTTGGCAAAGTCGCACCTTGTCCCCTCAAGGACGATTCAGTGGTTTAAGGCTGATCTGGGATACCGCCGCTCTGACTCTGACTCAGAGTGCGGACAACCGCAACAGATTTCGAAGGAAACTGTTCCGGTTCCTCCACAGTCTGGATACGACCAGGAAAACGTGGGATTCCCTGATCGGTTCTATCAACTGGGTACAAATAACTGTCAAGTTGGGCCGATTGAAAGCCAAGCGATTAATCATGGAAGGCAACAAAGCCTTCCCTCTCTTGCCGGAGGAGAAATTATGGCCAATTCCTCCATTAATCCATACCTTACTATCGGCCTGGACCAAGCAAGACGTACTCTACTCAGTCACGTCATGGGTTTCTCCCCCGCCTACGGTATGGATAGACACGGATGCCTCCGGGACCCTGGGTTGGGGGTATCAGTCAAGTCTAGGCCACCAAGGGCAAGGCATTTGGGGGACAGACAAACAATCACATATCAACAAGCAAGAGCTTTAAGTTCCCCTGTTTTTTCTCCAGACTCACGGCACAACATTAAAGAACAAATCAATAGCGTTCCGAATGGACAATCAAACCGCAGTTTTTTGCATTCAGAAGCAAGGCTCAGTGAGGTCACGAGAGTTGTTGAGAGTTTCAGAACAAATTTTTACCCTAGCCGACTCGCTAGGGATTTCCCTACATGCTACCTACCTCCCCGGCGTAGCGAACGTCTGGCCAGACGCTCTATCTCGCCGGCAGAGCACTCTAGTAGAATGGACAATCAAACAGGCTATCTTCAACAAGATGATTGCAAAGCCGGCCCGTCCACAGATAGACTTGTTTGCGTCAGCAGAGAACCACAGACTGCCACTCTTTTTGACCCGGCACGGGGTAACCCCGGCGGGGGGACCCGATGCATTGTTGGTGGACTGGAACAAGTGGACCTCAATCATCTGTTTCCGCCACCAGACTCTGTGTTAATGTGCAAAGTCATTCACAAACTGAGGGATTACCGGGGCCAGGTAGCGTTGATCGCACCGCTTTGGCCGGCTCAGGTATGGTACCACCAATTGCAACAGTGGTGCAAGAACCCGACGTCCCTCCCGGTCTCCGTCTTCCACTTGGAAACGATTGGCAACCTTCGGACCTCGCTCAGTTTTGCCTTGTGGATATTTACTATGCCAAATGGCTAAATCAATTTGGACCAAGTGTCACCCAAAAGCTCATGAATCAATACACACCGTCGACCAGGCGACAATATCAATCACATTGGAAAACCTTTACAACCTGGATTGTTGAGTCAGAGCAAAAGACTGCCTCGGCAGACTTAATCTTCAAGTATTTAGACTATCTCTTTGAGCAGAAACATTTTTCGGTCATAACGTTAAAAAATCATCTGTCTGCCATACCATTAGGACCCCCTTCCTTGACCTCACCGGCCTGTCTGTTCCGCAGGCGGAGGAGAAAGGTTTTAGGAGGGCGTGTTTTAAGCTTCGTCCACCTCCCCGCCAGCTCATGCCAACCTGGTCCCTTAACCCTCAAAGAGCGGGGGCTATATCAACCATCAGCATGAAAGGAACTGTATTGTGCCGAAAACTAGGCGGAAATCGCTACACAATGACACCACATACAGCTACGTAGCACTCGTGGAGCCCTGACAGTGTTACCTCAAAGATGGAAGTTTAGCTGATTTTGCTACATTGTTCACTTTTCGCTAACTATTGGTCACACTGTCATCCACCCGTGCGGTGGGGGAACTGGAGTTAGTGTGGGCCGGGAGGCCACAGATGTCGGACGTATGGTTCATTACTGTTCCACCCATTTTCACTCGATCTTCACCCATTTTTCACCCGTTTTCTCCCAGTTTCTTTCACTCGACTTAAGTCGAGCGCCGCTAGTTAAGGGTTAAAGCTCTAGAGTTGCTGCAATCACGCAAATATAATAATGCGCCGGACTTTTGATTCAATTTTAAAGAAAAACGTTTTTCTCATGGCACTTGCCACCGGAAACCGGGTCTCTGAGCTGGCGGCGATGAGCAAGGATCCAAACTGTCTCAGGTTTGGGAGACTACACGACAATGTTCAAATCGCGCCGTCTCCCTCCTTTATTGCTAAGAACGAACATTCAGAACATGTTTTTTCTGAATTTTCCGTCCCGGCCTTAAAAAGAGGCCTCATTCATCACATTTTATGTCCTGTGCAAGCCCTCACAAAGTTTATGAGGATTGCGCAACCTCGCCAACTAGGTGCTTTATGGGTTAACCGACTAGGTAAGCGCATTACAAAATGGAAGTTAGCTTCCTTGCTTGTCGACGTGATCAGGGAAAGCAATCCCGGCGTGATAGGCAGGGCTCACGACATTAGGAAATGGGCAGTGTCCCTCAGATTTTTACAATTTTTTTCGATTGATGATATTGCTAAAACCCAACTTTGGGCTTCCAATCATACGTTCCTAACACGCTACCTGTCGGTTGCCCTAGATAAACCAAAGCGTACCTGTGTAGCTTTACGGCAACGGGTATAGTAGGTCTTATGATATTGTTTAGTTTTAAAAACGGGGGGGGGGGGTGCGGAATAGTCCATATCCCCCTGTGCTAAATTGTGATAAATCACGAGCTGTGATAGGACGGGTTCTACAGTCCAGGATTAGTTGACTTATTTTAAATCCTAAGAATTTATCGCATAGTTGCAACTATGTCTGTTTTACCAAAGTGTACATTGAGATGAATGTACAATTAAGTTAAGAACAGAACGTATACCTACGGCAGAGTTATCGTTCTACAGGACACTGTGTCACTTTTTTCATGCAAACGATCGGGTGCACCGATCTGACCATGAGCAAGCAGTTTCTTAATGCCACGCACTGCTAGCAAATCTTTTATACCTTTTTATATTTGTATTACATACAATAAATCTGAAGAAAATGTTATCCGGATTCTTTTCTTCCCTAAGGTGAGGATATTTTTGCGAATGTCCCGCCTCCAGTCTTGATATTCAGGCGAAGTCGTCAATGATGGAGGGGCCCTATTAAATTATAGGTTTGATTCCCAAAGGGAAGTAGAGAAAACCTAATATTTAGTAGGGCCCCGTAATCATTGACGACTCGGGCCCTCCCAACTATCCCACTTCCCGTTCGTTGATTTCTATAAGTTTATTCTTGATATATCAGTGAAGAACGAAGATGGCCGCTAGGGGGCCTGGTGTCAGGGAAGCAAAGTATAAGAAATCCACGTATATGGCAAGTCATATAATAACATATTAAATTAAATTTTCTGTTTTATTTTTTACCGAGTTTTTTTCTGTAGGGTACCCAATCAAATTGACGATTCCATAAGGGAATTAGGCATGCACTTATGATGAGTACTCCATGATGCTTCCGCGCGGGCTATTCAAAATGCTGGCGCAGGATGTTGAATGGAGACTATTACTATTAATAGGCGAAGTAGTCAATGATTACGGGGCCCTACTAAATATTAGGTTTTCTCTACATCCCTTTGGGAATCAAACCTATAATACAGTATATATATATATATATATATATATATATATATATATATATATTATATTATATATATATATCTATATATACTGTATATATTTTTTTTTGTTATTTTTTTTTCTCGCTAGACCTCCATCAAGCTTAAAATGATACCCCCTAGACCCCCCCTTTCAAGATTAAATAGTACATTTTTCGGTAGAAAAATTTCCCGGCCGTTTCCTTCTTAAATTTCAGGCTCGCCAGGAATAAATAGACACCTAAATGGCAAGAAACAAATTAATAGTGACAAAGAAATAAGGCAAAAAGGTATCAAAATCGCCAAACTAACGGAACGAACCACTTAAAATCCTAAAACGATTATGCTAAACATGAGGGAGAAGGGCGTGCAGAAAAACCGAGCACTACCCCCTTAAAACACTGAATGAAACAAAATATATATTATCCCTACACAGTATTTGCATAAAGAAAATTGCAAGACCTTACGAATATTTGTCAGTAGCTGTACATTAGTGCATTAACCCCTTCTGTACCGGTGACGTCCTTTTCATTATATTCTGGCAACTATTAGATGATTTTATTGATCTTAAGAAGGACCTCTAAAATAGAAAAGGCTTCAGACTATCTCCTTTAATCCTTTTAGCTACCACTAATCCTTCCTGAGCTTCATAAAATTGTCTAAATACAGCTGAAATCATATATAAAAGACATCACTGGTACAGAAAGGGTTAATGTAACCATATTATAAATGGCAATACAGCAACAACAACAACATAATGGCTTGAACAGGATCACCTTGATATCTAGGCTACAGATACTGTACCTGGCAATTAACTTCTCTCTCTCTCTCTCTCATTTTTCTAATGCCCTTGCATATTCTGCCATTTTATTGTCTATAATTTATCCCTTTTCTTAATTATGTTTTGCTAAATCTTCAATACTATTTATGTATACACCCAGGCACACACCCCATAGCTGGGGGTAGCCGACTCGAGACAGAGCCAGAACGGAAACAACATTTAAAGTTCCAATTCTTAGGGTCTGGGATCACTTTCACGTTCCCTCGCCTAGTAGGTGAATTTTACAAGGGGAGGAGGATTCACAGCCCCCTGCCCCAAATTAGATAAAAGTGGCAACACTGTTCGGTCACGCAATTAGCCCTACGTAAAGCCAATTATGGGTTTATTCATATTGTAGGGTTCCTGCAAAGTTAGCATCTAGATGTCATCTTGACTCCGCTGTATTCACATTGTATATCAATACAATATTTATGATTTTTATAAGTTCATTTGTCTTTATATTGTGCAGTTTCTGGTTTTGGTTTGTTTGTTTTGCGAGTTTTACATTTTTATTAATCTTCACCTTGCTTGTTTATGCTTATGTCTCTCCTCTTTTCTTTTAATCATAGTTTTCTTAGCTTCAGCCTTCCTCTCTCTTGGTTTCTAATGCCTTATCATATCCTTTCGCTCTTGCTTTGTTATGTTCTGATTTGTTTTCTTTTTCTGTTAGTATCCTCTTCTATTAATGATTTAATTTGTTTATTTTCTTAACCCCTTTTTAACACAAGGACGCAATTTGTGCCCTTTCTGGGATACTTTAAAGCCTTAGTGACTATCAGGAATGATTAGAAACCTTTAGTTTAGTTACTTCAACCTCTGCAGTTATCGTTAAGCAAACTATGGGGATAAAAATAATTTTGGAGAGGTAAATAAGAGATTAAGGAAACTATTTTTCATGTGGTGATGGGCTGGTCTATCAGAGTGAGAACTGAGCAATCTCTGCCATACCCATAGCTTACTCTGACTGTTCCTTTTACTTATATATTTTCTAGATCTCAAGTGACGGCGTCTCTTCCGTGGATTGACCTCCCAATCTACCAAGATTGGAAGCCAAAGCGTCACATTTTTCCTTTGCCCCTCAACTTTCTCTTCATAATTGCTGAGGGGCACAGGGCCCTGGGTGGGGCTTTGGTTTCCCGGGCGTTTCCGCTCCCTCCTCAGCTCCCCGCCATGGAGTGGCTTCGGTCACTCCAGGCTTTATTGTGGTCGGCTGGGAGGGTTCTGTGGGGGCGCTCTGTTATGGCCTTGGCCTTGCTCGGGGCCTTGGGGCTGTTCGGCCAGGCAGTCTGGAGAACAACAACAACTATTTTTCAATACTAAACGGCAACCCCCGGTACATGAAAGGGTTAGCATCTAACCCTATCCTTTCTCACATTTGGTTCTGGTGTTTTGTCCTCTCGTAATTAGGGCGTAGCTCGATTGGTAGAGCGTTCGCCTGCTAACCGTGAGGTTGACGGTTCGAGCCTCAGGCCAGCCAGTGTGTTATTGGCAGACGTCAGTGCTGTTGGTGAACGGTGCGGTCTAGCAATCTGTGGCACTATTCACTAAGTCCCTGATTCATCAGGGCACCCACCCTAGCCTTGCTATTCAGCAGGGAGTGTATGGTGGTAAAAACTGCATCATTATCATCATCATTTGATTATAACAATTGAGTAACAAATGTTGATGAATGAAATTATGAGTTAGGACCTTGACAGGTGTATGAAGGCGATTCGTTTGTGGCATCTGGCAATAGATAAACATACCAGGACTTGATGACAACCGTACATAACCCGGGTACTATAACACATAATCAGTGAAAATGTAATGGAAATTATTAGCCAAAATCAGTGACTGGCAACAAAAAAAATGGCAAAAAAAAATCCATTGATTGTATGTATGTATGTACAGTATATACTCAGGCCCAATCCCCACTTTTCCTTTGGGGGGGGGGGGGGGACTCAAGACAGCCCAAATAGGGACAACACACAAAAAAAAAAACGAACACACAAAAACAAATTCACACATCTTGATTGTACAGTTGGTCAAGGATGAAAGTATACAGTTTTTCATCTGCTATAGCCACACATGGTTTGTCAAGTTGGCAGCCATGACAGCCTTTCCACTAGCTCAAACCGGCGCTCGCCTCCGTTTCATTGCCCTTTGGATCACATATAATCCAGTCTTGGGGATGAAAGTGAAATATCAATATTTACCTACTTATTAATTAACAAGTATTTTTAGATTCCTCTTTCTACTCATTATTTATTATGAATGTTATAATGTTAAGTGTATATCGTAATATCTTTTATAGCCACTCCATATTCGTCAACTTTAGATACAAAAAAATCTAATTCCTAAATGTGGACGTAAGGATGCCTGTGTGTTCAATAGGGTAATGACCCAGCAATTTTACTCATCTTGCGAGCGCCATTGCTTTATGAGTCAGTCCTCGAAGCATAATGAGGCTTTACTTGTGATTTTTATTTATTTATTTATTTATTTATTTATTTATTATTATTATTTTATTTTTATCAGCAGAACACCTGCAAACCAACTGCAACATTGATATCACCATACCCTACATTATTAGCCACATATTACCACGTGTGAAAATGGACCTGTATTCCACTGAAATATCCTATATAGGTAGACGTTTTGATTTTCGTTTTCACTCTCGCATTTCTTGTATATCTATCAATAACATTAAGTGTTTAATATCTCCGAAGTGATATTCACGTCAAAGATTATAGAGCAATATATTCATATTTCCGTCTGACAACTAAGTCCAGGAACAAGTTTTTAAACACCCTGTATAAGGTGGGCGGGCTCTGAGATATGGCTACCAGGGCTGCCAACATGACAAACTATGTGTGGCTATAGCAGACTAAAAACTGTATACTTTCATCCTTGACCAACTGTACCTGTGCATAATTGTCAAAAGTTATTCCTAAAGGTTAGCAACACTGTACTGTGGTGGTGCAGCCTTCACCCCACAACCTATTTAACAAAAATCACCAGTAAATTTATTACCAGTATTATCATTGAAGTCACACACAAATGTTCACTTCTACCAGTTTACTTCAGTTGGGGCATACAGTACACAGTTTCATGGTTATTTAATCAACAAAATTATTTATTTATTTTATTTTTTTTTCTATTCAGGCTTTGTCTCAAGTCGGCCAACCCAGTAAAAAAAAAAAAAAAAATGGGGAATAAGTAAATAGATAGATATGAGATAATGATTAAACATACTGTAAAAAAATATAGTATAAATAGACAATTTAAAAGACTATAGATAGCACCAGCGAACTTGACAATTATCTTGACCCCTTAACTTCTTATAACTAAAAATGAATGATAGCAATCGGGCTGACGTTTCTATCATTTGGGAAGAGTCCATAAGGCAATAGGTGTGGATATTTACAGCCAGTTTGCTCTTGGCCGTTTTGAGTTACAGAGGACAGGGATCGAAATTGTCGTTAAGTTCATTGGCGCTACCTATAGTCATAACTCCCTATTTATTTACATTCATAAATCACAGATTATGTGGGCGGCTTTACAGCATCTTCACTATTCTGTAGTCAATGGTGTACAATGGTGACAATGTTATTAATTGACAAGTTTATTTTAGAATAATCACACTTGGAGTTTCATACAAAATATTTATCTTAATCTAAAAAAAATAAAGATTAAGAACATGTACAAAACCATATTTGAGTTATGAAAATAGTTATAAAGTAAATTGATAGGACATAAAAGTAAGGCTGAAAAATTACAATAACAGCAAACCAAGTAGCCTACTGTAATAGTGGAAGAAAGGTAATTAATGTACAGTAATACAAAAATGGATGTAACAAGAGAAAGTTTATAGGCACTGACAACATTTAAATTCAAATACTGTTATCCTTGCTATTGTGTGTGCTTTGATGCGATAACAGAATTAACACAGAAAATAAGTAAAGAATTAATTTTGTACAGAGATACTGTAATACAAATAAGTTTAAAGTACACAATGTTTGCATAGATATAATACAACTAAATTATAATACAGTATACTAGTAGAGATCAAAATAAACCCCACTCATCATCCTAAATGGACCCACTCGGGATTAAAGCTGTCAGGCAGTAGTCTACCCACGGTGGTCTTCATGTAGCGCTTGTCAGGCATGGCCAGGTACACCTCCCACCCCAGGCCAAACTCCGCTAGCGTCTGTCGGCACACACCACACGGACCCACAAACTTGTCCCCCATCTCCGCTGTGATCGCTATGGCCACAAACTTCCGGTGTCCATCCGCTACAGCCCGGCACACGGCTGTCCTCTCAGCGCAGATCGTCAAACCGTACGATACGTTCTCAACATTGCAGCCGGTGATGATGGTGCCGGTGTCGGTGAGCAGTGCCGCGCCGACTGGGAACTTGCTGTAGGGGCTGTAGGAGTTCTTGCGGGTGGCCAGGCTCGCGTCGATCAACTTCTCAACTTCCTCGTCTGTCGAGGGGGTGGCACATTTTAGCATGAAAAATGGTATGTATATACTCAGGCACATAGAAAATTAGTAAATAAAATGTTATATACAATATCAGAATTTAAGTTTTATTAATTATATTGTATGCAAAAAAGTAACAGACACCAATTGAAATATCTATATATACAGAAGTATAAGTAAGGGGTGGCAGATGTTAGCAAGATAATAGGTAATTTATGTACAATTTTACATGATAGAATTTCAACTTTATTATATTTTTTCCTTGCATAAATTATTTTCTTTGGTCACAAAAGTAACCGATGACAATTTGGATAAAATATAAAGTATAAAAAAGACAGAGAGCAATAAAATTGAATAACTTTATTAGTTCATTCATAATCCAGTAAAACCATACAAAGAAACTGACACCCAGACTTAATGCCCTCAGGTCACTTGCCCACACAAAATTTGGACACAACAAAGAAACCACCACCACATAATCAATACATAAGATCAGTGATGGAATACGCAAGCCCGGCCTGGGCTTCTAACCTAGCTGAAACACATCATAAGACATTACAGACTATTCAAAATAAAGCCCTAAAAATCATCACAGGCTGCACAGCTACTACACCTACAGATCACCTACATCAAGAAACCAAAGTCCTCAAAGTCAAAACCATCTGGACATGAGAGGCACTCAATTCCTAGCAGCAGCCTCCATGAATCAACACCACCCACTACACTACATGGCAACACACCCAGACACCAAGAAATATCAAAACAACACCCAGCACACGGTATCACACACAAATACTATCTTCTCTCCCTCCCTGCCCACCCCAAACCAGCTTCCAGAAGCACATCCATACTCATTTCTCTCGCCGTTCCATCCACTCACTCATAGATAACACGCAGCTGCAGGCATGACCTCCCGAAATCCATCCTTCTGAATCCTCCCTTCCTCGCGAGGACAAAGTCCACCTGGCTAGGCTGAGATGCGGACACCATCCAGATCTTCTGAGCTATCAGAAGAAACTGGATGACTCCATCGTCGACACCTGCCCGGGATGTAACACAGCACCCCATACCATTAACCTCTGAAGTGCGCATGGGGGGTATGAGACACCTCTGCCTGTGCGCATGTATTTGAGCTGTTTCCATCACTAAAATATTTATTTTACCATAAATAGCATATAATACTTCTCCATATGCGCCTATTATAGGTTGATTATAAAGATATTAACCTGTTACAACAATAAAACAAGTGGAAACAGCGTTTGGATGGTCAAAATCGGCGATACAGGCCGGGAGTTACATAATGTATGGCTGAGGCAACCTCCTTTCCCGCCACTTTTCCCCAAGTCTGGAGAGACACTGTCGATCGATAGTCTCTCTCTCTCTTGCACTCGCTTGCTAACAGTGATGACAATGCCCTGCTTGCAACTCGCTAATGTTAGCACGAAAATATACCACAGAATAAGGGAATAACAGGGAAAATAGGTGATAACTGAAGGAGGGGAGGAAAGGAGGGGAGGTAGATGAGTGATATTTTGCATGGCCCAGGGGCAAAAAAAATAAATACAAAAATAGAAACAGATTTTTTTTTTTTCTGTGTTTTAAATTGATTTTTTTCCCCCTGACTCTTAAGAGTCTTCCTGCAGTTCCCAGGTTAAACACATCATAGAAGACTGCATTTCACACAATCACTTATGCCAACAATACAATCTACAGTCCCTGAGAGCTCTGTGGGAAGAACATAATATTATCTCTACTGAAAATGTACACCTTTATCTCGAAGGGAGATCTTGGCGGGTATTTATCGCTCGCCAGGAAAAAAAATTGACACCAAAGTGGGCCGGGGGAGTGCTGGAGGGACCTTGGTCCTGGGTGACCTACTGTAGATGTGTGTGAATTTGTATTTTGTTTTTGTGTGTTCATAATTTTCTGTTGTGTTGTCCCTATTCTGGCTCTGTCTTGAGTCGGCCACCCCACATAAAAAAAAAGGAAAAGTGGGGATTGGGCCTGAGTATATACATATTTAAATAGAGATGGAACGAATATAAATTTTCACTATTTGCGAATACGAATAGCGAATATTTCAATCCTTATTTCATCCTTCAAGAACTGGTAATTATTTTTATGTCACCAACAAACGTTGTTAAATTACTATGAAATTAATTACCAGAAGTTAATGATGATGTAAATGTGTAATTTCTTAAATATCATAAATGAACTGTATAAATTATTGTTTAATATATTGTAAGAGGTCAGCCATAGAAAATTGAATAATTAAAATTAAATCCATTCAATTTTCTATGTTTCCAGTCCTCAGTCCCAATGTTGCCGCTTTTTTGGCACTAAAGTACCAGATTTGGTACATTTGACTCTCAAGTACATTTTATAAATTTTCCAATAAAATAGTCCATACAGGTATCTGGTACTAAATACGAAATCAGTGAGGAAATATGATGGAATATATTTTAGTGACATGCCATTACATTGGATATGTCTGAAATGGCAATATTGTGACGGTTCAAATGTCCAGGTCCAGCACACGTTCGTTTACCTGGCAGTGATTCCACTTTAGAATAATTTGGTAGGCCTACTTTTCACTAGTTTGATCTGGTACTATTAAATACAGTTAAGTAGCAACACTGCTCAGTCCTCCTTCATTCCACTTTAGCGGCCCCAACGCACATCTACACTGTTATTTGTTAGTTTGTGTTAACTTTAAAATTTAATATCTACATTTTTTGAATATATTCTATTGGTTTCGTGAACATATTCGCATATTTGCAAATAGCTATGAATGGAAATGCGAATACGAATATTGAAAAACATAGCGAATATTCGGACATACGAATACAAAACGAATATTCGGTCCATCTCTAAATTACATATACTGTATACATACAAGTGGGAAGTGGCACAAAAAGTCCTAATATTGACACAGAAATGGGGTGATAAGTGTTAAAATTGCCAATCTAATGAATCAAGCGTTTTAAATCTGAAAACTAATGGGGCTAAACATGAGGGCAACGATTTATGCCCTAGAGTGTACGAGGCATCACTGGTGGTGTACGGAGGTGGTAGAAACAGTCTATTTACTTATCAAGGGACTGGAGTTCTCAAAAGGGGCTCCAGTCCTGATGCTATTCTTGACTTGCAGTATGCTGGCTTAACCCGGGAAAGGCGAGGGTCCTCAAAAGAGGTTTGGTGAGCGAAGGCGAGAGTCCTCTTAAGAGCCAAGGCATTAAAAACACTTTTTAAAACACCCCACTGGCACTCAAAACAAAGCAATGTGTGATTAAGTGAGATCATTCCTCTCCACATGTGCCCCCTCCCCCCTCAATTATCCGGTATTTTCCCTATTATTCCCGATATTAATACTGTAGAGTATTTTCGCGCGAGGATGGCTGGCAGAGAGGGGTGAGGATGGGGGAGTCTTTCTCCGACCCTCTAGCCAGTCCGAGACATCCCCTAGCCGTCTCAGTAGAATATGAGACAGTAGAGAGTAAGGATGTATGTCTCTCGCCGGTCCGGCTGAGATTACGACCACGGGGCTAAAATATAAGTTTTTCACCAATTGCTGTTACCACTCTTTGTTTTCACCAATCGCTGTTACCACTTCTTTTATTGCTTTTCAATGTTCATATTAAAAGTAAAATAGGTGTACTGTATATGGAGAAGTAATATATACAGAATGGTAAAAATTACAATTTTCGTCAGAATTGAAGCAAATACCTTCGCCTGGCGGGCACTTTGAACTGCCATGGTTTTGCCGTTCTTGGGTTAAGGGGAGATTTTTAGTTTGGTTCCTAGACCCCATTAAGCTTTAAGAAAATACCCCAAAGGCCACCCTTCGATATAAATTTGTACATTTTTCGGTAGAAATGGCCGGTTCTTCGTAAATCACTGTACAGGCTCGCCAGGAAAATATCAAAACCTAAATTGCACAACAAATCTTAAAATTGACAAGCTATTGGGTGAAATTTCCTAAAATCGCCAAACTAACTGAGCGAATGTTTTAAAATCTCAAAACTAATGGGGATAAACATAAGTGACAAGGAGGTTCGAAAAATAGTCCCTTTAACCTAAGAAGTGCGCATGGGGGTAATTAGAAACGTCCGCCTGTGCCGACGTATTTGAGCTGTTTCCATCACTAAAATATTCATTTTACCATAAATAGCATTAATACTTATCCATACGCGCCTATTATGGGTTGATTATAAAGGTATTAACCTGAAACAACAATAAAACGAGTGAAAACAGCGTTTGGATGGTCAAAATCGGAGATACAGGCCGCGAGTTATATAATGTATGGGTGAGGCAACCTGCTTTCCCGCCAATTTCCCCCAAGGCCACTGAGACACAGTCGATCGATACTCTCTCTCTCTCTCTCTCTCTCTTGCACTCGCTTGCTAACAGAGATGACAATGCCCTGCTTGCAACTCGCTAATGTTAGCACGAAAATATACCTCAGAATAAGGGAATAACAGGGAAAATAGGTGATAACTGAAGGAGGGGAGGAAAGTGGGGAAGGAGGGGAGGTAGAGGAGTGATATTTTGCATGGCCCAGGGGCAAAACATTTTTTTTTTTTTTTTCGATGTTTAAAGTTGATTTTGTTTTTCTCTGACTCTTAAAAGTCTTCCCGCAGTCCGCCGGGGGAACTCTTAAGAGTCTTCCGGCAGTTCCCGGGTTAAGTTAAAATCTCCCCATAATAATCCAGAAGGGTTGATAGCCTCTGAATTCCTATTACTAACTATTTCATAATTCATATTACTGTATCACCAACCCACACATTAACTTACAAATAAACCTATCTATCTATCTACTGTATATACTCAGGCCCAATTCCCACTTTTCCACAAAAAAAAATTGGGGGGGGGGGCAACTTAATGAAATCAATGAAACTAATGAATACATGTGGTAGGTCTACTCCAAGGATTAGAACCTAGGATACTCACACTGAAATTCAGCGCACTAACCATTACAAAACATTACACTTACATAACAAACCCTGAAAACACATAACTATTCCCACGAGATACAGGAAATGAGATGATTAGAACATATTATGTGGGGAATATCTCAACGGGTATTTCCCTTCCTAACGGGTATTTCCCTTCCTAGTTGTCGTCAGGAAAACACACACACACGCACCCCCCCCCCCACACAAACACTTATATATACGACATATAAATATATATAAAGGGCACTTTCTGTGAGAATTCTGTCTGTTCATGAACCACTCCATCAGTTTTCAAAATGGAGAGCCCATACTTGGCATGCATACAAAGGTGGTGCCAGAATAGGTTCTAAGCGGGAGTGGGGTGGGGCACTCCCTCAGTTTTCAAGATGGAGAGCCCATACTTGACATATAATATACTAAGGGGGTGCCAGAATAGATTTTAAGCTTCAATGTTTTTCCCCAGGCAGCGCCGAGTACCTCAGCTAGTACAGTTGGTTAAAGTTCCAGCTAAGCCACCCTCGCTATGGGGCTCGCAGAATTAGCTGGCAATACTGGTGTAGTGGTGCAGGGATACCACTTGCCATTAATGTATTACCTGTGTCTGTCCTCTATATTACTGCAAATTAGACTATGTAATGTTCACGTTGTGAAGACTAAATGCTCCTTCATTAACCTCTGAAGTGCGCATGGGGGTAATTAGACACCTCTACCTGTGCGCATGTATTTGAGCTGTTTCCATCACTAAAATATTCATTTTACCATAAATAGCATTAATACTTATCCATATGCGCCTATTATAGGTTGATTATAAAGGTATTAACCTGTTACAACAATAAAACAAGTGAAAACAGCGTTTGGATGGTCAAAATCGGCGATACAGGGCGGGAGTTACATAATGTATGGGTGAGGCAACCTCCTTTCCCGCCAATTTCCCCCAAGGCTGGAGAGACACTGTCGATCGATACTCTCTCTCTCTCTCTTGCACTCGCTTGCTAACAGTGATGACAATGCCCTGCTTGCAACTCGCTAATGTTAGCACGAAAATATACCTCAGAATAAGGGAATAACAGGGAAAATAGGTGATAACTGAAGGAGGGGAGGAAAGTGGGGAAGGAGGGGAGGTAGAGGAGTGATATTTTGCATGGCCCAGGGGCATTTTTTTTTTTTTTTTTTTTTCGATGTTTAACCCTCCTGGCCCGGGCTAGCTCTCCTAATGACAGTGCGGCGTACCCGGGCAATCTGGCCGAAAAACGTCTAGGCCTAGGCTACCGTATTTTGGTTAATTTTAACTGCTAGAAATTTCCCACGCATCTATAAATGTACAGTAGTGCGGTTTCCAATCTGTAGACTGGCGTTGAGTAGAGCTCTCTAAGTCAACTGGTTCAGTTGTGATGACGATTTTAGTGGAGAGCATTTTCAGGCAATGTTAGCAATACGACGATCTTTTCACTACTGAAACAACGACATACAGACATACAATAACAAACGAGTCTTCTTCTTGTTTTCGGAGGTGCGGTGACGCATCGATCGGCTTTGTTTACATGCGTCGGACGCACGGCGTTCAGACCAAGCTGAATAGGCTTTCAAGCTTACTGTCTATTAAAATGACACCCGGGTACCGGCCCATCTGCCGTGGTGTCATATTAAAATGACACCCGGGGAGGAGGGTTAAAGTTGATTTTTTTTTTCTCTGACTCTTAACCCGTCCAGCCCCAGCGACACGTCTGGCGCGTCGCCGATGTATGTAACGCACAGCCCCAGCGACGGGTCTGACGAGTCACCCTAATTGCTCCGACCGTAACCTCAGGTGTAGCCACTCGAGAGGGCTCAGATTTGTATGGGAACTGTGTACGTATCCCACGCAACCGTGCCGATGGTTGAAAACTCTCAAAGTCCAGGTGCGTGCGCGTGAGCGCGCAATAACCTGTTTTTTTGGGGTAATTGCCTTCAATTTTTTACTCTTGTAAAATACGTTTTCGGGGGCTCTGTAGGACCATTCTTTAAGCTTTTTGAGCGGTTTTTCGTGGTTTTGCCTTCATTCCTAACCCATTCGCTATTGTTTCTGGAATAAAACAATTTTTTGAAAACCGGCCGGGTTCTGGTGAACAAAAAATACAAAACTAGGCGGGGCTCCACGGGTTAAGAGTCTTCCCGCAGTCCGCCGGGGGAACTCTTAAGAGTCTTCCTGCAGTTCCCGGGTTAAGCAGCCACCAATAAAACAGAAATATGTATTCTTATAAAATAGAGTAAAGTATGTTGTGGCAGCCAGCAGGTTTTATATGCATTGCCAATCCGTGGATATAATAACTTGAATATTAAGCAAATCTACAAACTTTGGGTTAATGTTCGGAATCATACATAGCGATGTATGCATTATTTGCGATAGGCTTATTTTCCCTTGTTTAGTATATGTTCTAACAATGATATAGCCGAAATCAGATCTACCAATCCCAATCTTACACCAGTATTGCCAGATAATTCTGCGAGCCCCAGAGCGAGGGTGGGTCAGATGGAACTTTGACCAACTGTACATACTTATACATACACTGTACACACATGCAGTTATACATACACCACACACATAGGCACACCCATTTATACACAGCAATTACATATACATACGTTACTCACACAGCCAAGTCTATTATTGAGAGAGAGAGAGAGAGAGAGAGAGAGAGAGAGAGAGAGAGAGAGAGAGAGAGAGAGAGAGATATAACACCTTTAATAAATCCCCTTATCACAATACCGGTATATTACTATCGAAAGTGAGGCAAGCAGACTTTAACGCTCAGCTATCTTATCGCCTCCACAATCCTTCAGGTTCACTGTTTACGTAATTTATGAGAGAGAAAGATAACACCTTTAATAAATCCCTGGGCTCTTACAACGATACAAAAGGATATTAAAGCAAAATGAGAGAGAGAGAGAGAGAGAGAGAGAGAGAGAGAGAGAGAGAGAGAGAGAGAGAGAGAGAGAGAACACCTTTAATTAATGCCTTGGTTCTTATCACAATACATTACTGTCGGAAGTAAGGTAAACAGACTGTAACGCTCAGCTATCTTATCACACAGCCTCCACAATCCATCAAGTTCACTATTTACGTAATTTATGAAATTATTATCACTGACGAAAAAAAAAAAAATTTTTTTTTTTTTTTTTAGCGACGGATATAAAACTTAATGGAAGCACAGTAGCCTAGTATGATTTATATATTTTCAAGTGAAGTATGTATTTTCACTAGCAATGTTATGTCGAGACTAATCTTTTTTATCTGTTCATTTTCCGACCTGTCAGCTGGCTCTTTCCATTATAGACATTTGAGGGAAACAAGGGTACTTGTATTCTAGTTTATATACTGTATACAGTATGTATATCAATGTTGTTTCTATGTGAGTGAGGGAGACAAAAGGCAGAGCTGCCTGTAGCGAGTACCTCCCCCAGAGTTGAAAGAGCGACAGGGCCAAAATCAAGGGACGTTCGGGCCAAAAATGCCTGGACACACTGAGTTTGAAGCAATTTAAGACATAGGAAGAGGGAAAGACTAATTCTGGGAGAGAGTTCCAGAGCTCAGCTGTTGAATAGAAGATTGAGAATAAAGTTTCACTCTTGGGTTGGAGAGTTGCATAGAATAGGGGTAGGATTGTGTTGCAAGACGGGTCCTACATGCTCTACGAAGAGGGGGTGGTATACACAGAGAGCTCTGAGGAACACTGATAATTGTAATAGCGGTAGAATAGCGAGAGAGATGCAACATTGCGGCAAAGAGAGAGAGACTGCAAAGAATTGGTGAGTGGACGTGAGTAAAGAACTAGAACTTAGAAGTGCTGTGTGAGAGGATCCTCCTCACACATGTGAATAATACTCAATACATGGACATACTGTGCCCCTGTACTGAGCAAGAAGCTGTGCAGGGGTAAAGAACCCCCAGAGGCAGTTTAGCACACCCAGTTTCTGGGAAGCTGTTTTAGCAAGAGTGGTAATATAATATTTCAAATATATATTAGAAGAAAAAGAGACACCAAGAATATTAAGAGAACATGAAGGGTGTATTTGTATGTTGTTGAAGAGTAAGTCATATTTTACTGGAAGGGAGTGAGGAGTAGACAGATGGAGAACTTGAGTTTTGAAAGCAGATATATAAATATATATATATATACTGTATATATATATATATATATATATATATATATATATATATATATATATATACGCACACACACACAAGGTTGATAAATATACCAATGTGTCACTGTTGACCTATTTCCTCCATATAGACCCCCATACCATAACCCTAACTCCAGATAAACAGTAGAAACAAACCCACCTGTCCACGGCCAGTTATGACAACGACCACACTCACAAACTCTATATTAACCCCTTCTGTACCGGCGACGTCTTATTAACTTTATTCTGGCTACTATTAGACGATTGTATTCAGCTTAAGAAGAGCCTCCAGTAATTAACATACTTCAAACTTATCTAACTTAACCCCTTTTACTGCCACAGATCCTTTTTAGACTGCACAAAATCGTCTAATAAACAGTAGGCTACCATAGTGCGGTTGGGAATATGAACATGATTAGATTAATATCCAGTATTCGAGAATGGATAATAAGTCGTAGGCGTGTGCATAAACCTTTAACCGTCCTGGTGGTGTAATGGTTAAGGTGGCAAAAATATGTGTGTGATAACCCGGGTTCGAATCCCGGTGGATCATATATACTTTAATTAATTTCATTGGGGGTGTGGTGGTGAGATTAATAAAAATAATAGCTTAAATTAAATACAAAAGACGTCGCCGGTACTGAAGGGGTCAACCCTTTGAGTACCAGCGACGTGTTATATTTTGTTCTATCTATATGGTATTTAGACGATATTATGCAGCTTAGGAAGGATCTGTGGAAGTTTAAAGGGTTGGTTGGGATAGTTTGAAGTCTTAGTATTGCTGGAGATCCTTCCTACGCCGAATAAAATCGTCTAATCCAGCGTAGGGAGGACATTTAGCAATTAAAAGGCTTCAAACTATCTCGATTATCCATTTTAAATACCACGGTTTCCTCCTAAGCTGCATAAAATCGTCTAAATATAGCTGGAATAACACAAAAGAGGTTAATTAAAAGTCAGTGCACGTAACCCACACTCTCACCCCACCAATTATCCTACACTCGATCTCCAACACCTATGTCCTGCACTATTAGTCTCACCATTAAGATGTTTGTCTATCTCCGCTGTGGTGGCGTTGTTGGAAGAAGGACCCACTTGGTGCAGCGTAGCCATGGTGATGATAAACCTACCACTCGAATAACTCGATAGTATTGAACAAATATAACTATCAATATCTGAATACTATTGCGAAAACTGTGTGGTAGTGTATTAACTAAATATCGTGCACAAAATAAAATAAGTTGAATAGTATTGAAAACACTGTTTGTCTGTGTGTGTTAGTGGCAGTTATGGTAAGGTGGCACTGTTGTTGTTGTTGATGGCACTGTTCCTTCTTAGCTAGGCACCACCTCCGCTCCCGTGCGTATGTCTACTCTATACCGCTGCTCACAACACACTGAGCTATCAGCTTACTAGTCCAGGGTTATCAAATCAAGTCAGCTCGATGGTAAATAAATGCCTAAAATAACGCCACAATTTCTACAATATCTCTGTAAAATGGCTCAAATATACAGATTATCGCTAGAATTTTTCCCGCTAGATTTAAAAATTTGCCTCTAGATCGAAGTAAATACCTCTAGATCTAGCGGGAAAGTAGCTAAATTGGCAACACTACTACCAACCTTCATTACTCAAGTCCGTTCATTCTAGGTTGGGCGGAAATCGTAACCTCTAACCTCTGTAACTCAATAAGGGCTGGAGCAGATAAGCTGTCAATTTCCACACCTATTCCCTAGCCAAGTCTTCCTGTTTGGTAGAACTATTAGCTCGATTACTCTGGTCCTTTTTGGGTTATGAGAGGTTATACAGTAGGTTACGATTTCTGCCCAACCTAGAATGGACAGACTATACTACCACCACCACCAGTGTCACAAACTTTAATTGAGTATATATTTTTATTGTAAAGTTAATTTGCATAATTGTTTAGATTTACGGTGTTGGAATATATTTACATAAATGATTAGGTCGCTACAGTGGTTTGTTTTGAAGTTTAGGAGTTTGTTTATTGTGGATATTTATAATCTCGTGATTGAGTGTTTCATTTTGAGAAGCTTTGAATTTACTTTAGTGTGTTCTTTTTGGTTGAGTGTCTTCTGGTGAACGATTCGAATGAGTATAATATTTTAGTGAGTCACTGTTTTATATGGAAGGCCACACTACATGCAAATTAAACATCGACTGTATAATGTTAGTTTCGAAGTTTTAAACATGAATTGCTTTGTCTTTTTTAGTGATTCTATTGTTGGCATAATTGTTTCGGGTTATTAGATGTATTATCTCGAGGGTGAAGAGTTATTTATTTTTCAACTGATGTGAGTCTTTTGAACAGTATATTGAAACCCCGATACGAAGAAAGGAAGGTTTAGGGACAGTAATCTGGAGAGATGGAAGGCAGTTAAGTCATAGCAGCGGTACTATAGTCCATTCATTATTGGTAGGCCAGAAATCCTGACCCCTAACCTCTGTAACTAAAAAATGGCTAGAGCCAATGGTCTATAAATTTCCACACCTATTCCCTGGCTGAGTCTTCCCAAAATGGCAGACATTATAGCTAGATTACTCTAGTCGTTTTTTAGTTATAGAGGTTAGAGGTTAAGATTGGTTTACCTAATTATAGTGAACAGACTATAGTCCAGTGAGTGAGCTGGCCGGCGTGTGTTGTACACAACGAAGAACTCTGCTGTCAAGACCCAGTGTTGATGGATGGTGGTACATAACTACAGTTAGCTACTGTACCCTGGTAGATACTACCAGTCGGTGACGGTGCTGGCGGAACGAGTTACACCACTACAAGGAACTATCAATGCTGATTTATGATAGTTGTGGGTGCCTGTATCCAGAGAGAGAAAACTCCAGATATACATTGCATTTTTATTTTGTTAATATAATTTAAATTGTAAAACTTGCAAAATAAACAAACCAAAACTGGGACGACACAAGATAAATGCAGAACTAATCAAAATCGCTATGTGGAAATAACGCTTAATAAAATACAATTTTAAAATAAAGGAACACAATCCACCACATAGGGTGTAAATCACTACATGAACAAGTTAATCTGGTTACCAAGCAAACTAATCGCACACATAACAGGTCAAAAAGGAAATCAGGAAAGCAAAAAGAAATTATGATATAAGGATAGCCAGTGACTCAAAAAATAACCCTAAAGCATTTTACCAACTATATAAATCTAAAGTTAGAGATGTAATAGGCCCCCTAAAAACTTCAATACGAGAAATAACAGAAAATGATGGCGGGTGCCCAACCCCGAAAGGGGTTGAAATAGGGGAGCTATCCCCCCGCCAAAGGCGGCTTTCTAGGGCCTTTCCTAGCTGATGCTGAGAGGATTGGGTTCTAGTCATGTGGTGATGGGCTGGTCTATCAGAGTGAGAACTGAGCGATCTCTGCCATATCCATAGCTTACTCTGACTGTTCCTTTTACTTATATATTGTCTAGATCTCAAGTGACGGCGTCTCTTCCGTGGATTGACCTCCCAATCTACCAAGATTGGAAGCCAAAGTGTCAATTTTTTTTTTTTTCCCTTTGCCCCTCAGCTTTCTCTTCATAATTGCTGAGGGGCACAGGGCCCTGGGTGGGGCTTTGGTTTCCCGGGCGTTTCTGTCGCCCTCCTCAGCTCCCCGCCATGGAGTGGCTTCGGTCACCCATGCTTTATTGTGGTCGGCTGGGAGGGTTCTGTGGGGGCGCTCGGTTATGGCCTTGGTCTTGCTCGGGGCCTTGGGGCTGTTCGGCCAGGCAGCTTGGGGAACAACAACAACAACAGAAAATGATTTAGAAATGTGCAGTACATTAAATAGTCAGTTCTTTCCGTTTTCACTAATGAAAATTTGGCACAGATTCCAGAAGTCAACATGGTATATAGTGATAGTATAGAAAATATGTTAAGTACAGTTAGTATAAGTAGAAATGATGTGCTTAAGGAAATTGACAGACTGAAACCTCAAAAATCGCCTGGTCCTGACGAGGTATATGCTAGAGTATTAAAAGAATGCAGAGATGAGTTAAGTAGCCCATTAGCATTTTTATTTAACAAGTCATTAGAAACAGGTTTAGTTCCAGAAGCTTGGAAGCTTGCAAATGTAGTTCCGATCTTCCAAAAAGGTGATAAATCGATAGCATCCAATTACCTCACATCAATCATAGGAAAGTTGCTAGAGTCTATTATTGCTAGGAAAATTAGAAGCCACTTAGTAAAATTTAACTTAACAAATTCTTCTCAGCATGGATTCACTCAGGGACGTTCTTGCCTTACTAATTTGCTTAGCTTTTTCTCAGAGGTATATGAAGCAGTAGATAGTGACAAGTCATATGATATTATATATTTAGATTTCAGTAAAGCTTTCGACAGAGTCCCTCATGAGAGATTGATGAGAAAGGTTGAGGCACATGGAATAGGAGGGTCGTTGTTGGGATGGATTAGGTCATGGCTAATTGGTAGGAAACAGAGAGTCAGCATAAATGGTACCAAGTCAGAGTGGGGAGCAGTCAAAAGTGGTGTCCCCCAGGGATCGGTATTAGGTCCCCTGTTGTTTCTTATATACATAAATGACCTAGATTTAGGTACAACTAGTAGGATAAGTAAATTCGCAGACGATACTAAAATGGGGAGATCAATTGATTCAGATAGCGATATAGAGTGCCTCCAAAGGGATCTAGATACCTTACATGAATGGTCAGTAAATTGGCAGATGAAGTTTAACATTGACAAATGCAAGGTATTAAAGATAGGGAAGATGCAAACAAATGTTAAATATAAACTAGCTAATTTAAAATTAGAAAATTCAGACTGAGAGAAAGAGCTAGGTGTGTTTGTTAGCAATGATTTGAAGCCTAGAAAACAGTGTATAAGCGTTCTTAATAAGGCAAACAGGATTCTCGGGTTCATCTCTAGGAGTGTGAGTAACAGAACTGCTGATGTTATCTTAAAACTTTACTTGTCATTAGTGAGACCCCATATGGATTATGCTGTCCAATTTTGGTGTCCTTATTACAGAATGGACATAGATTCATTGGAGAGAGTACAGCGTAGAATGACAAAAATGATCCATAATATTAGAAATCTTCCGTATGAAGAAAGGTTGAAGAAATTAGGTTTACATTCGTTAGAGAGATGCAGAGTTAAAGGGGATATGATAGAGGTGTTCAAGTGGGTTAGTGGGATTAACAAAGGGGACATGACAAATGTACTAAAGCTCAGTGATAGCGAAAGAACTCCTACCAATGGTTTCAAATTAGATAAATTTCGTTTCAGAAAAGATATAGGCAAATATTGGTTTGGTAACAGTTGTAGATGGGTGGAATGGACTACCAAGTGCTATAGTGGGATTAAAAACGGTAGGGAGCTTTAAGATAAAATTGGATAAGCATATGGACGAGAAGGGTTGGGTGTGAAGGGGGATCAGCCGGGTTGGGCCAATTAGCGCTCTGCAGACCCCCATAATCCTGCGTTAATCTCTAACCGTTTTGGTAAGATGATCCTCAGGGTATTAGAGTGTTGAGCCTATAATTGGGCTTTGTAATTGGTGTTGTGTGGGACAGGGATCTGCCTTGCTTAGGCCAATCGGCTTTCTGCAGACTCTCATTTTCTCACATAAGAACATAAGAAAATGGGAGTCTGCAGAAAGCCGATTGGCCTAAGCAAGGCAGATCCCTGTCCCACACAACCCCAATTACAAAGCCCAATTATAGGCTCAATACTCTAATACCCTGAGGATCATCTTACCAAACCGGTTAGAGATTAACGCAGGATTACGGGGGTCTGCAGAGCGCTGATTGGCCCAACCCGGCTGATCCCCCTTCACACCCAACCCTTCTCGTCCATATGCTTATCCAATTTTTTCTTAAAGCTCCCTATCGTTCTTGATCCCACTATCACTTGGTAGCCTATTCCACCCATCTACAACTCTGTTACCAAACCAATATTTGCCTATATCTTTTCTGAAACGAAATTTATCTAATTTGAAACCATTGGTACGAGTTCTTTCGCTATCACTGAGCTTTAGTACATTTGTCATGTCCCCTTTGTTAATCCCACTAACCCACTTGAACACCTCTATCATATCCCCTCTAACTCTGCGTCTCTCTAACGAATGTAAACCTAATTTCTTCAACCTTTCTTCATACGGAAAATTTCTAATATTATGGATCATTTTTGTCATTCTACGCTGAATTCTCTCCAATGAATCTATGTCCATTCTGTAATAAGGACACCAAAATTGGACAGCATAATCCATATGGGGTCTCACTAATGACAAGTAAAGTTTTAAGATAACATCAGCAGTTCTGTTACTCACACTCCTAGAGATGAACCCGAGAATCCTGTTTGCCTTATTACGAACGCTTATACACTGTTTTCTAGGCTTCAAATCATTGCTAACAAACACACCTAGATCTTTCTCGCAGTCTGAATTTTCTAATTCTAAATTAGCTAGTTTATATTTAACATTTGTTTGCATCTTCCCTATCTTTAATACCTTGCATTTGTCAATGTTAAACTTCATCTGCCAATTTACTGACCATTCATGTAAGGTATCTAGATCCCTTTGGAGGCACTCTATATCGCTATCTGAATCAATTGATCTCCCCATTTTAGTATCGTCTGCGAATTTACTTATCCTACTAGTTATACCTAAATCTAGGTCATTTATGTATATATGTTCTTATGTTCCATCCACAATCATATCATGCAAAACTATATAAAACTTTCTCTCTGTCAAAAAAAGTAATTATAGAACTTTATTTGTTCAAAAATTGCCCAAACACTCACCAAAATTGCCCCTCTCACTGTGACTCTGTCTGAGTTTGGCTACCAACTAAATTCGTATAAATACAGCATGCATAAAATAATCTTCACAAATACATTTGTATTGTGTAATCTTGTAAATAATGAATAACAACTGTGTGGGTGTCCAAAATTGCTCAACCATCTTTCTTATATCTCGCCTACGCCCTTACGCGCGTATATTGGATTATACATAGTCACTATCATACAAATACTTCAAGTAGGTCTCGAATATACATTTAGATTGCATATTACTTGCAAATAAATATATCTAAGTGTTTCTGATGGCAATCTGCCCTTCCCTTTCACAAGCGTCATTCGACACCAGTCTAAATATAGCTCAGTTCCCAAAAGGGTTATCTCTCTTCCCTCGTCTGTGACCTCCCTCGTTCCATCTAACCCTCCTCAAAACTACTCTAATAATATCGTACTTTATTTACAGTCAATGGCCTAGCTATTTCTGTGCATACTTCACATGTGTCTAAAATGCAATGTCTGCTTTTACTTACTTTTTTGTAGATGTTTAGGTGACAATCACCACGGTCGATCTGGGAATCCGCCGCTATTGAGCTCGTCCTGGAATCTTTACGACTCTGAATCTTACGATTCTATACAGGACTGTCCATGCCATTTGTATCGGCACTAGCTCAGAGAAGAGTGTTGAGAAGGGAGAAGGGGTGTTGGAGAGAGAGGAAGGTGTTGGAGTGGCTTTGTTATGTGTTTAGTCTGTATACGTCGTCAGGATGTCCCTTGACTGGGTGCAAGCATGTGAAACATGCTAGGACGTACTACCACACCCACTAAATGTCCGCCGTGGCAGGGATTCGATCCCGGGTCTTGCAGATTCACACGCGAGCGTGCTCACCACTCGACCACCACTGCTTGCATAAAAATGCAATTCTGAAAGCCATCTATACGAACGACATACGCATGTCTCACTTTCTCTCTCTCTCTCTCTCCATTCATGACTCATGTTTCTAAGTAAATACTCTCACTCTCTTTCTCCACCCTGTGGGCTCCCGGATGGCAACAAACATCAGCCACATGCTAGACTATAAGGTTGAAAATCCCACGACATCCATATGCCTCGGGCGCCTCCAGATTGTACACACAGGTGTCTTTCTTTATTGCTTTCTTCCTTCCTTCCCTCCATCAGTCCCACCCACCCACCTTTTGTCTCCGGTCTCCATAAACACATTCAGAATTTGCGTAAATATCGCATCAATTGGTCTATATGCGGTATATTCCTTGTTATATGGTACGCCTACATACGTACATGTCTTTATTATAGCATGACAGTGCTCTAAATACGAGATATACATGATATTATGGCGCAACACACCCTCTCCTCCCCTTCATTCCCGCCAAACCTCAACCACATCCTCGTTCCCGCCTAGAAACTCATTGATAATTCGCTTATATATTGCAATATTTGGTCTATATGCGGCATATTCCTTGTTATATGGGTGGCCTACATACGTACACATACGTGCACATACGTACACGTAGTCTAAATAGCATAAAAGAGCTAAAAAAAGGAGAGATACGCGATATTACACGCTATCCCACCCCCTCCTCCCTCTCCTTCCACCCCCTGGGCGCGGGAATATTCGCCCGGGATATCTCGCCGCTCGATGACAATCTAGCCGCGCGGTGCCATTCGCTGCACATTTTCCAACTACGGACCGCTCCCCCCCCCAGACATTTTTTGGGGGGTCAAATATATATGGGCCGATGCACGCTAACATTCCCTACACGCTGATGTAGTTTTTATCGATATTGGCAATGGGTCCCAAAATCATCATACGTGCGCACAGGGGTGTGGTGTCTATTACCCCCTGTGTGCACGTCTTAGGTTAAGAAAATGTTTTTAGTTGTTCCCTAGATCTCTATCAAACTTATAATTACACCCCCTGGACCCCATTTCAAGATGTATTCCGAAAATTTTTTGGGCCGAAGGCAGATTCCTCTTAAATTACAGGCTCGCTATCGCTCACCAGGAAAAAATACACTTAAATGGCACAAAAGGTCTTAAAATTTATCAAAATGGGTCGAAAGTTAATCAAATCGCCAATCTAATGGGACAAACGTCTTAAAATAAAAAAAACAATGGGGCTAACCATGAGGGAGAAAAGGGTCCAGAAATAAATCCCTCAAGTGGAAATCTCCCCTTAACTAATGCCCGCCTTATTGATACCTTTCATCCACAACCTCTATCATGTATCCTCTACTTCGTCTTTCTAGTCAATGTAAGCACAGGGGTTTTAATTTCTCCCCATATGACAAACTTCTAATATTGTGGGTCATATTAGTCATTCTACGTTGGATTGCCTTGGATTGTCACCACCACATCCAACACAATTAACTATCACCACCACTACCAAACTACAACACACACACACACACACACACACACCCATACAATACACACACACATACTCACAATAATCACACACACTAAACACACACACACACACTAAAACAAAACAAAAAACCCACACACACACACAGACAATAAACACACACACACACACACACACACACACACACACACACACACACACACACACACACACACACACACACACACACACACACACACACACACACACACACACACACCACACAACACACACACACACACACACACACACACACAACAACACACACACACACACACACAGTCAATACACACACACACACACACACACACACACACACACACACACACACACACACACACACACACACACGTTATCTATCATTAACCTTAAACGAACTATCAATATATCCCACTGCCAAAAAAACCAGTTCTCCCACCTCAACTCGCCAGCCTTGTCCCACAGAGCATATACTGTAATGTAGGACACTATACGGTATATTTCCGAGGAAATATGGGTTTGTTGTGTGATCTTGGTGGCATTTATAGACAGACAGATAGATAGATGGACAGATAGATATATATATATAGACAAATAGACAGACAGATATGGGTTTCTTTAGTGATCTTGGAGGCATTTATAGACAGACAGATAGATAGATGGACAGATAGATATATATATAGAAAAATAGACAGACAGATATGGGTTTCTTTAGTGATCTTGGTGGCATTTATAGACAGACAGATAGATAGATGGACAGATAGATATATATATAGACAAATAGACAGACAGATATGGGTTTCTTTAGTGATCTTGGAGGCATTTATAGATAGATAGATAGATTTAGATAGATAGATATATAAATAGACGGACAAATAGATAGACAAAGATATATATAGATAAATAGACATATATAGAAATAAATAGATATATAGATATAGATACAGGAAGATAGATAGATAGTAAATTTCACTCAATGTCTTTCATATTCATCAACTAAACTTATAAATGCGTCATAATCTTCAAGGGGTTAAGGGGAGATATCGACTTGAGGGATTTTTTTCTGGACCCCTTTCTCCCTCATGTTTAGCCCCATTGCTTTTGAGATTTTAAGACAGTCGCCCCATTAGTTTGGCGATTATAAGAACTTTCGACCCATTTCCGTCAATTTTAAGACCTTTCGTGCAATTTAGGTGTCGATTTTATCCTGGCGAGCGATAGCGAGCCTGTAATTTAAGAGGAACCGGCTTTCAGCCAGGAAATTTTTCTACCGAAAAATGTACAAATTTATCTTGAAAGGGGCTCAAGGGGGTGTAATCTTAAGCTTGATGGAGGTCTAGGGACCAAACTAAAGACGTCCCCTTAATAAACGCCCGTAAATAAATACAGGACGGGTTTTTGTTACATCACAGATAGTGGAAGGTGAGAGAGGGGGGGGGGGGGGGAGAGAGAGATAGGTGTCAGATAATAGTGTTTAATAGGAATCATGGGTTACCTATAGACTTGTAATAGGAATCAGGGGTTACCTATAGACTTGTAATAGGAATCATGGGTTACCTATAGACTTGTAATAGGAATCATGGGTTACCTATAGACTTGTAATAGGAATCATGGGTTACCTATAGACTTGTAATAGGAATCATGGGTTACCTATAGACTTGTAATAGGAATCATGGGTTACCTATAGACTTGTAATAGGAATCAGGGGTTACCTATAGACTTGTAATAGGAATCATGGGTTACCTATAGACTTGTAATAGGAATCATGGGTTACCTATAGACTTGTAATAGGAATCATGGGTTACCTATAGACTTGTAATAGGAATCATGGGTTACCTATAGACTTGTAATAGGAATCATGGGTTACCTATAGACTTGTAATAGGAATCATGGGTTACCTATAGACTTGTAATAGGAATCAGGGGTTACCTATAGACTTGTAATAGGAATCAGGGGTTACCTATAGACTTGTAGAGGAGTATTGTATCGGAGTCTTATATATTATACAAGTAAATGTGGTGGAATACTACTACTAATACTACTACTACTATTAATATTACTACTACTACTGCTAATAATAATAATGATAAGCATTTTTTTAAAGGTAACTCTAAAACTACTACTACTACTTCTACCACCACCACCACTACTACTACTACTACCACCACCACCACTACTACTACTACTACTAATAATAATAATAATAATGATAAGCATTTTTTTAAAGGGAACTCTAAAACTACTACTACTACTTCTACCACCACCACCACTACTACTACTACTACCACCACCACCACACTACTACTACTACTACTAATAATAATAATAATGATAAGCATTTTTTTAAAGGGAACTCTAAAACTACTACTACTACTTCTACCACCACCACCACTACTACTACTACTACTACTACTACTTCTACTACAACAAATAATAATAATCAAAATAATAATAATAATAAAAACAACCAAATATCGTATATAATTAACCTCGTCCCTTCAGTAAACGCAAGACAGGTTTTTGTTACATCGCAGTTAGCGGAAGGTGAGCGGGGACAAATAGCGGGTGTCAGCTAGCGGTTTAGGGGAAGGTTATTCTTTTTTATATTCTTATTATCTAAATATTTCAAATGTTCTTCTAGTTTGCCCCGTAAACCTTATTATACTAATAAAAAAAAAAAAAAAAAAAAAAAAAAAAAATCGATAGAAAAATTTCCCGGCCGGCTTCCGGTTCCTACTAGATTACCAGGCTCGCTATCGCTCGCCAGGGAAAAATCGACACCTAAATGGCACGAAAGGTCTTAATATTGAGAAAATAATGGAGCGGAAGGTGAACGGGGACAAAGAGCGGTTATCGGGTATAATACCCTGTTCCAAATAACTAGGCCAACACTCTTAACCCTGGGGAGATTTCCACTTGAGGGATTTTTTTCTGGACCCCTTTCTCCCTCATTTTTAGCCCCATTGCTTCTGAGATTTTAAGACGTTCGCCCTAGTAGTTTGGACATTTTAAGACATTTTGCTCCATTTCTGTCAATTTTAAGACCTTTCGTGCCATTAAGGTGTCGATTTTTTCCTGACGAGCGATAGCGAGCCTGTAATTTAAGAGCAACCGGCCTCCGGCCGAGACATTTTTCTACCGAAAAATGTACAAATTTATCTTGAAAGGGGGTCTACGGGGTGTAATTTTAAGCTTGATGAAAACGTAGGGAGCAAACTAAATACCTCCCCTTAAGTACCAGCGACGTGTGATATATTATATTCTCGCTATATTTTGACGATATTATGCAGCTTAGGCTGGATCTGTGGTAGTTGAAAGGGTTGGTTGAGATACATTGAAGCCTTATTAATGTCAGACGTTCTTCCTAAGCTGAATAAAATCGTCTAAACGTTGCCAGAATATGATACAGAGGACGTTCCTGGTACTGCACAGGTTGAAGTCCCTTATAACTCACAAACGTCTGCAGTAATCCAGCTCATATTAACACTATCAGGTGCAACGTCTTGGGGGTTATTAGGATATCCAGTTTAATTAGTATTGAGGGTTTTCATTGTTTTAGCCATTTTTGAACAATGTGTTTTTAGTTTACCCCCAAGACTTAGAAACACGCCTCTCCAGACCCCCTTCAAACTAAAAAAACGTCCCCCAGACCCCATTCAAGCTAAAAATGGCCGGTTTCTCCCAAAATTGCAGGCTCGCTATCGCTCGCCCAGGAAAAATTGACACCTTATTGGGTTGAAGCATCTTATAATCGCCAAACTAATGAGGTGAAACGTCTTCAAATCTACAAACTAATGGGAGTAAAACAGGGAGGATTGAAATTGGGCCGCCCTGCACCTTATAGGGTTAAGGGGGGTTGTTGGCCGTATGTATTTCCTCATTTATGTATTTTTTGTAATAATTGTTTAGTTTCCTCCCTAGATCTACATCAAGCTTAAGGGGAGGTCTCCACTTAAGGGATTTTTTTCTTGACCCCTTTCTCCCTCATGTTTAGCCCCATTGCTTTTGATATTATAAAACGTTTGCCCCATTAGTTTAGCGATTTTAAGAACTTTCACCCCATATGAAGACCTTTCGTGCCATTCAGGTGTCAATTTTATCCTGGCGAGCGATAACGAGCCTGTAATTTAAGAGGAACCGGCCTTCGGCCGGGAAATTTTTCTACCGAAAAATGTACAAATATATCTTGAAAGGGACTCAAGGGGGTGTAATTTAAGCTTGATGGAGGTCTAGGGAACAAACTAAATACCTCCCCTTAAAAAAACATCCGGCCAAGATCCTCCTTCAAGATAAATTTGTACAATTTTCGATAGAAAAATGTCCCGGTTTCTCTTAAATTACAGGTTCGCTATTGCTCGCCAGGAAAAAATCGACACCTAAATGACAAAAAACGTCTGAATATTAACACAGAAATGGGGCGAAAGGTTTTAAAATCGCCAAACTAATGGGGCTAAGCATGAGGGAGAAGGGTGACCAGAAAAGCGGCCCCTCTGCCCTTAACCTCAATAACTCACAAACGTAATCTAGCCAATATTTAGTACCGGTGACGTCCTTTGCATCGTATACTGGACAGTGGAGACTATTTTATAGACGCTTTTATTCAGCTTAGGAAGCATCTGTGGTAGCGCAGATATCCTGAAGATGTCTTGAGATAATAGACGAAACCTTGGTGTTCCAATTTTACATTTTTCCAAGCAAGTTTTACTAACTATATATATATATATAGGTTGTGAGGAAGGAGAGGTCTTTATCAATTTTCTCTATCTTGAATTATATCTGTTCGGTGCGTCTGTATCATCTGAGCGTGGGTTCGTCATATCTTGATAGTAGAATTTCTGCAATGGAGCTCCCTCTTGGAAATCGAAGTCTCACAAGGAAAAGGAGAACCAGCGTAGTAGCGAACATCTTATCTTCATTGGTTACCAAATGTTTCGGAGAAAACTGATATTCACTGAAGATAGAGACTGTTTTCTCCGAAACGTTTGGTAACCAATAAAGATAATACATATATATATATATATATATATATATATATATATATATATATATATATATATATATATATATATATATATATATATATATGCAGTATGTGTGTGTGTTAACTCAGGTGATGGTACCAACCATATATGTAGTATAATAAATACCTTGAGTTACATGTTGCGAATCAGAGTTACATGTTGCGAATCAAAATAAAACAAACCCGAAAGAATTCTATAGTTATATCAGAAAGAAAAAAGTAGTTACTTCAACTGTTGGACCGTTAGTCGATGAAAATGGAGAATACACCAAAGACGAAGTACAAATGAGTAATGCCCTCAATACCTTCTTTGCATCAGTTTTTACAACCGAAGACCTCAGTGATATCCCTACACCATCGCCGATTCAGATTGATAATTCAGATGTTCTAAGCAATATCACCGTTACAGAGAGAGAAGTATTGAATTGTTTAGATAAACTCAAGGTAAATAAAACGCCTGGACCTGATACAATCTCGCCTAGAGTTCTAAAGGAAGCTAAGGATGAGCTCTCCAAACCACTGACATTGCTATTCAATGAATCCTTGCAGTCTGGGACTATGCCTGATCAGTGGAAGCTAGCCAACGTAACACCGATATTCAAAAAAGGCAGCAAATCCCTACCCAGTAACTATCGTCCAATTAGCTTAACCTGAATTGTATGTAAAATGTTAGAAACGGTCATAAGAGACAGACTCGTAAATCACTTAGAGGCAAATAACTTACTTAAAGATACTCAACACAGCTTTCGTAAAAAACGTTCCTGTTTAACAAACCTCTTAGACTTCTTCCACGATATCCTTAACCTCTACGATGAGAGTAAAGCTGTAGATATTATATACCTTGATTTTCAAGAGGCCTTTGACAAAGTTCCCCACAAACGTTTACTGATAAAACTAAAAGCGCATGGAATACAAGACGGTGTGTTGAAATGGATAGAAAATTGGCTCAGCGACAGAAAGCAAAGAGTAGTCATAAACGGCAAGGCATCTAAATGGACCAATGTAAGTAGCGGGGTACCCCAGGGATCGGTACTAGGACCAATTCTCTTTCTAATTTACATCAACGACATAGATGAGGGTCTCACCTGTACAATCTCAAAATTTGCTGACGATACAAAAATTGCAAATAGCGTACTCTCAAAAGAACAAGTTGACGATATGCAACACAATCTAGATAAATTGTAATGTTGGGCCCAAATTTGGCAAATGAGTTTCAATGCGGATTAATGTAAAGTACTACATATTGGATACCTAAATGAGAAAGCAAACTATTCGATGAATGGCACTCAGCTTAAGAATGTAAACAGAGAAACCGATCTGGGAGTAACAATATCGAGTAACCTAAAACCGAGTCAACAATGTTCAGAAGTTGTTAAGAAGGCAAACAAAATAATAATAGGGGAGGTGTGGTGGAGTGGTCTTGCCACTGGCCTGGTAATCCAAAGGTCCCGGGTTCAAATCCCGATGTATCAATGGGAAGATATTATTGGGATGGAATTTGTGCAAAATACCCTCATTGTTCCCTGATTAAATAGCACTGTATGAATATTCCCATATTCAAAATATGCTATAGGGGTGCAATGCCTGGTGAGTTATCTGCTCAACAGGTGGCGTTGTGTGTGTGTAAGTGTGAGAGTCCGAGTGTAGGGGGTGAGACAGTGAAGCACGGGAACGAGGTGGCTTCAGAGATGGGGTCATTTCGGGCCATGAGTGAGCACCGTGCCTCATGTGAAGGCAAGATGGCAGGTGCTCGTTGTACTCTACGTGCTTCACATGTCTCACTCCCTAGACTGGAACAAGACCTCACGGGCTTCACTGTTCATTGTAAAGCGGTGAATGTTAAGGCTCTCAGCCTATGCCCGAGAGAAAGTAAGTTGGAATATAGAAAAAAAAAAAAATAAATAAAAATGGCTTTATAGGCAGGTCATTTGAGCATAAATCCAAAGAAGTTACCCTAACCCTTTACAATTCCTTAGTCCGCCCTCTTCTGGAATACTGCGTTCAATCCTGGTGCCCTTATTACCAAAAAGATATAAACAAGCTAGAACGAGTTCAACGTAGAGTTACCAAAATGATACCTAGCCTAAAGAACAAACCATACGAAGAGCATCTTAGAGAATTAGATCTATTTCCTTTAACCCAGCGCAGATTTAGAGGTGACTTAATTCAAGTGTTCAAAATCATCAAAGGCATCGACAATATGAACTGTAGTAAGTACTTCACTATCGACCAATCTAATTACACGCGGGGAAACGGTTGCAAAATTATTGGTAAATCTTTTAACTCACACGAATCTAAGAATTTCTTCTTCAATCGAGTTGTCAACTTGTGGAATGGGCTTCCCCGAGACGTTATAGACTGCAGCACCGTTGATTCATTTAACCCGTCCGGCCCCAGCGCCAGTGTATGTAACGCACAGCCCCAGCGACGCGTCTGACGAGTCACCCTAATTGCTCCGACCGTAACCTCAGGTGTAGCCACTCGAGAGGGCTCAGATTTGTATGGGAACTGTGTACGTATCCCACGCAACCGTGGCGATGGTTGAAAACTCTCAAAGTCCACGTGCGTGTGCGTGAGCGCGCAATAACCTGTTTTTGGGGGGAAATTGCTTTAAATTTTTTACTCTTGTAAAATACGTTTTCGGGGGCTCTGTAGGACCATTCTTTAAGCTTTTTGAGCGGTTTTTCGTGGTTTTTCCTTCATTCCTAACCCATTCGCTACTGTTTCTGGAATAAAAAAAAAAATTGAAAACGGGCCGGGTTCTGGTGAACAAAAAATACAAAACCAGCCGGGGCTCGACGGGTTAAACTCCGCTTAGACAAATATCTCGCATCAAACCCGTGACTGACTGCGTTTGTAAATTAATAACTTTATTTTATCCCCCCCTCAGTTACTAACCCATCTGTCCCCTACTAACTTCCTAATCCTGCCACGGACATTAGTTCTAGGGCAGTAGTTCCCTTTCCAATGTTCCCTTACCCACTCTAAACCACTGTTTGGACACTTGATCCTCAGTGTTTTGGAGGACAAGCAGCCTAGAAGAGTCACTAGACCTGTTGTTGCTTGATTTCCTTTGTACTCCTTTGTACTTGTGGTTAATTAGTCTAACTATCTGATTGATGGCTAGACACACGTGTTTATCAGACCTGTCCTTAAGGGGAGGTATTTAGTTTGTTCCCTAGACCTCCATCAAGCTTAAAATTACACCCCCTTGAGTCCCTTTCAAGATAAATTTGTAAATTTTTCGGTAGAAAAATTTCCCGGCCGAAGGCCGGTTCCTCTTAAATTACAGGCTCGCTATCGCTCGCCAGGATAGAATCGACACCTGAATTGCACGAAAGGTCTTAATATGGGGTGAAAGTTCTTAAAATCGCTAAACTAATGGGGCAAACGTTTTATAATATCAAAAGCAATGGGGCTAAACATGAGGGAGAAAGGGGTCAAGACAAAAATCCCTCAAGTGGAGACCTCCCCTTAATACCTTATGTACCGGGGGGGATCTTGGCCTTGAAGGAGGCTCTAGGGAGCACAATTCTAAGTTTGATGGAGATATAGGCTGGAAAATATAAACCAAAGTTATTTTGGCAATAAATAAATAAATAAATATATAAATAAATATATAAATTAATTACTCAATCTTGGGGGTATTTTTAAGCTTGATGGAGGTCTAGGGATGAAACTAAAATATATAACAATAGTATAAAAATAATACAAAAATACATAATCTCTTAACACCTGTAACATTCAATTATCATACACTCTAAAAACATAATGGGTTTAACCCCTTCAGCACGATGACGTAATTGTCATCATATTCTGGTTAATAATAATAATAATAATAATAATAATAATAATAATGATAATAATAATAATAATAATAATAATAATAACGATAATAATAATAATAATAATAATAATAATGACAATAATAATAATAATAATAATCGTCTGGTTACTTATCGCTATATAAGTAACCAGACGATTATTATTATTATTATTATTATCGTTATTATTATTATTATTATTATTATTATTATTATTATCATTATTATTATTATCTCCTCCTTCGAGGATTCACAAGCGCTTGGCTTTCTTTAGTCTACCAGAGACCATTACCCATCCCCCTTGCTCATGGGGAGATGGTAACCGCCGGCTGTATCCCAGAATAACTTTTCAATCTGAGCGGGGATTGAACGCGAGACCTTCAAGATGGGAATCAGGCACGCTATCAACTGAGCCAGCCGGACGATTTTAGACGATTTTTTTCAGCTTATTATCTACCTCTAGGACTGAAAGGGTTTAACTACTATCTCAATAAACCCTCTGAACAACACAGATCCTTCCTAAACTGCGTCAAATCGTCTATCTGTAGCCAGAATAATAGGTTAAAAAGGGCGACATCCTGCTGAAAGGTTTAAAGAAGATCTGTTAAGGGGGGGGGGGGGGGGTGTCACTTTGTGGGCGATTTTTGCATGTATTCATTATTTTTCTAGTTTCCTCCCTAGACCTCCATCAAATAAAAAAAAATAAAAAAACATCCATTAGATCCCCCTTCTAGATTAATTTGTAAATTTTTCGGTAGAAAAATGTCCCGGCCGAAGGCCGATTCTTCCAACATTACAGGCTCACTGTCGTTCGCCAGGGAAAAAATAGACACCTACACGAAAGGTCTAAATACTGACGACGAAATGGGGCAAAAGGTCTTAAAATCGACTAACTAATGGGGCAAACATCTTAACATCTGAAAACTAATGGGACTAAACATGAGGGAGAAAGTGGTCCAGAAAACCTGAGTAATTATGAAGGGGAGGTAGTTGTTAATTATGAAGGGGAGGTAGTTGTTAATTATGAAGGGGAGGTAGTTGTTAATTATGAAGGGGAGGTAGTTGTTAATTATGAAGGGGAGGTAGTTGTTAATTATGAAGGGGAGGTAGTTGTTAATTATGAAGGGGAGGTAGTTGTTAATTATGAAGGGGAGGTAGTTGTTTAATTATGAAGGGGAGGTAGTTGTTAATTATGAAGGGGAGGTAGTTGTTAATTATGAAGGGGAGGTAGTTGTTTATTATGAAGGGGAGGTAGTTGTTAATTATGAAGGGGAGGTAGTTGTTTAATTATGAAGGGGAGGTAGTTGTTAATTATGAAGGGGAGGTAGTTGTTAATTATGAAGGGGAGGTAGTTGTTAATTATGAAGGGGAGGTAGTTGTTTAATTATGAAGGGGAGGTAGTTGTTTAATTATGAAGGGGAGGTAGTTGTTAATTATGAAGGGGAGGTAGTTGTTTAATTATGAAGGGGAGGTAGTTGTTAATTATGAAGGGGAGGTAGTTGTTTAATTATGAAGGGGAGGTAGTTGTTAATTATGAAGGGGAGGTAGTTGTTTAATTATGAAGGGGAGGTAGTTGTTAATTATGAAGGGGAGGTAGTTGTTTAATTATGAAGGGGAGGTAGTTGTTAATTATGAAGGGGAGGTAGTTGTTAATTATGAAGGGGAGGTAGTTGTTAATTATGAAGGGGAGGTAGTTGTTTAATTATGAAGGGGAGGTAGTTGTTAATTATGAAGGGGAGGTAGTTGTTTAATTATGAAGGGGAGGTAGTTGTTTAATTATGAAGGGGAGGTAGTTGTTAATTATGAAGGGGAGGTAGTTGTTAATTATGAAGGGGAGGTAGTTGTTAATTATGAAGGGGAGGTAGTTGTTTAATTATGAAGGGGAGGTAGTTGTTAATTATGAAGGGGAGGTAGTTGTTAATTATGAAGGGGAGGTAGTTGTTAATTATGAAGGGGAGGTAGTTGTTTAATTATGAAGGGGAGGTAGTTGTTAATTATGAAGGGGAGGTAGTTGTTTAATTATGAAGGGGAGGTAGTTGTTAATTATGAAGGGGAGGTAGTTGTTTAATTATGAAGGGGAGGTAGTTGTTAATTATGAAGGGGAGGTAGTTGTTTAATTATGAAGGGGAGGTAGTTGTTAATTATGAAGGGGAGGTAGTTGTTAATTATGAAGGGGAGGTAGTTGTTAATTATGAAGGGGAGGTAGTTGTTTAATTATGAAGGGGAGGTAGTTGTTTAATTATGAAGGGGAGGTAGTTGTTTAATTATGAAGGGGAGGTAGTTGTTAATTATGAAGGGGAGGTAGTTGTTAATTATGAAGGGAGGTAGTTGTTTAATTATGAAGGGGAGGTAGTTGTTTAATTATGAAGGGGAGGTAGTTGTTAATTATGAAGGGGAGGTAGTTGTTAATTATGAAGGGGAGGTAGTTGTTTAATTATGAAGGGGAGGTAGTTGTTAATTATGAAGGGGAGGTAGTTGTTAATTATGAAGGGGAGGTAGTTGTTAATTATGAAGGGGAGGTAGTTGTTAATTATGAAGGGGAGGTAGTTGTTAATTATGAAGGGGAGGTAGTTGTTTTTCTCCCTCATGTTTAGTCCCATTAGCTTTGAGATTTTAAGACGTTTGTTCCATTAGTTTGGCGATTTTAAGACCTTTCGCCCCATTTCGTTGTCAATATATAGACCTTTCGTGCCATTAAGTGTCGAATTTTTCCTGGCGAGCAATAGGAAGAGCCGGCCTATGGCCAGTAAATATTTCTATCGAAAAATTTACAAATTCATCTTGGAAAGGTTGTTTTTTAAAAGTTTGATGGAGGTCTAGCGATGAAACTATAAAGTAAATAAATAAATAAATAGACCAACAAATATATAAAGGTGCATTGGTAGTAATATATTTAACCCTCTGAGGTTCGATAACGCACTTTTTTTTCTGGCTATTATTAGACGATTTTATTCAGATTAGGAAGGGTGTGCGCAAGAGAGAGAGAGAGAGATTAAGAACAACGCAAGAGAGAGAGAGAGATATTAACCTAACAAGTGCGCATGGGGGTAATTGGAAACGTCCCCCTGTGCTGACGTATTTGAGGTGTTTCCGTCACTAAAATATTCATTGTACCATTAATAGCATTAATACTTATCCATATGCACCTATTATGGGTTGATTATAAACGTATTAACCTGAAACAACAATAAAACGAGTGAAAACAGCGTTTGGATGGTCAAAATCGGAGATATAGCCCGCGAGTTGTATAATGTATGGGTGAGGCAAGCTGCTTTCCCCCCCATTTCCCCCAAGGCCACTGAGACACAGTCGATCGATACTCTCTCTCTCTCTCTCTCTTGCACTCGCTTGCCATCAGTGATGACAACACCCTGCTTGCAACTCGCTAATGTTAGCACGAAAATATACCTCAGAATAAGGGAATAACAGGGAAAATAGGTGATAACTGAAGGAGAGGAGGAAAGTGGGGAAGGAGGGGAGGTAGAGGACTGAGATTTTGCATGGCCCAGGGGCCAACAAAAATAAAAAAATAAAAAAATAAAAATAAACAAAATATTTTTTTTTCGATGTCAAAAGTTGATTTTTTTTTTTCACTCACTCTTAAGAGTCTCCCAGCAGTCCGCCAGGGGAACTCTTAAGAGTCTCCCAGCAGTTCCCGGGTTAAGAACAACGCAAGAGAGAGAGAGAGATATTAAGAACAACGCAAGAGAGAGAGAGAGACAGAGATTAAGAACAACGCAAGAGAGAGAGAGAGAGATTAAGAACAACGCAAGAGAGAGAGAGAGACAGAGATTAAGAACAACGCAAGAGAGAGAGAGAGAGAGATTAAGAACAACGCAAGAGAGAGAGAGAGAGAGATTAAGAACAACGCAAGAGAGAGAGAGAGAGAGATGAAGAACAACGCAAGAGAGAGAGAGAGAGAGAGATGAAGAACAACGCAAGAGAGAGAGAGAGAGAGATGAAGAACAACGCAAGAGAGAGAGAGAGAGAGAGAGAGAGAGAGAGAGAGAGAGAGAGAGAGAGAGAGAGCAAAATAGGTTAATAATAATCACCAACTACTATCCTAGCTTTCACTTTAAATTATCTTATATTAAATAATTATGAGTTTAATCCTTTTGATTCTCACGGTCGAGGGGGAGGGAGTCGCGTTTTCTGGACCCCCTTCTCCCACATGTTTAGCCATATTTGTTTTGAGATTTTAAGACGTTCGTTCCATTAGTTTGTCAATTTTAAGATCTTTTGCAACATTTCTTTGTCAATATTGAGACTTTTCGTGCCATTTAGGTGTTGATTTGTTTTCCTGGCGAGCGATAACGAGCCTGTAGTTTCAGAAGTAACCGGCCTTCGACCGAGACATTTTTCTACGGAAACATTTACAAATGTATCTTGAAAGGAGGCCTAGGGGATGCTACTGTAAGTTTGATGGAGGACTAGCGAGAAAACTCAACACATATAAATTAATAAATACATGGACCAAAAACCAAGCACTACCCCCTTAAGGGGAGGCTTTCTTGACCCCCTTTGTCCCTCACGTTCAGCCCCGTTTGTTATGAGATTTTAGGACACTAGCCCCATTAGCTTAGCGATTTTAAGACCTTTTTCCCTATTTAAGTGGCGAGTGATAGCAAGCCTGTCATTTAGGAGAAATCGGCCTTTGGCCAGGACATTTGTCTACCGAAAATTAACAAATTAATCTCGAAGGGGGATCTTGGTGGTATTGTATTAAGATTGATAGAGGAAACTTATGGAGTAAAAAACACAAACAAACAAGTAAATAAATAGACAAGTCTCCCCTTAAGTCAACTAAAAATGTCAATAAGTTTTGCTTTCTGCGCACACGGATTTTTTTTTTTTTTTTCCCTGTCGTGAAGGTGAGCAGGCTAGACTATGACAATTTACCGACAAGGATATGTGTGTGTGTGGTGGTTTTTGTGTGAAGGTTGGTACAGTCGGCCAAATAAGTCAGGTCTCGGCACCAAGTAGGTTTTGATCAATAATTGGTATCGGCAATATCTAAGCTTAAAGGGGAGACGGACCGGGTTTTTTTTTTTTTTTTTGGTTTATTAATTAATTTATTCCTTTATTTCTTAATGTTTTCGCTAGACCTCCATCAAGCTTAGAAAAACACCCCCTAGACCCCCCTTCAAGATAAATTTGTAAATTTTTCGGTAGAAAAATGTCCCGGCCGAAGGCCGATTTCTCTTAAAACTTCAGGCTCGCTATCGCTCGCCAGGAAATAATCGACACCTAAATGGCACGAAAGGTCTTAAAATTGACAACGAAATGGGGCGAAAGATGTTAAAATCGCCAAACTAATGGGCCGAACGTCTTATAATTTCAAAACAAATGGGGCTTAGCACGAGGGAGAAAGGGGACCAGAAAAACGACCCATCTCCCCTTAACCTCAACAGTCCATCAGCCTCACCTTAATGTCTTCATATTGAGTGAAATATACAAACATGTTCCTACACTTACCCACCCTATTCAACATCTGACAGACATTAATACAGCACAGAGAAAGCCAAACGTAATGACAGCTGGGACATGACTTATTAGCGCGACCGTACAGTTGGCCAAATAAGTTGTGTTTCTGCTGTCACTACATTTTTCTCTCTGTGTGTTGTATTAATGTCCGTCAGATGTTGAATAGGGTGGGTAAGTGTAGGAACATGTTAGTATATCTCACTAAAAAAAAAAAAACGTGTAATTATTGCTGGGTCCCAATTATTTATCAAAACATAATCGGTGCCGTGACATGACTTATTAGCGCGACAGTACATTTGGCCAGATAAGTCTTGTCTCTGCTGTCATTACGTTTTGTTCTCTGTGTGCTGTATTAATGTATGTCAGATGTTGAATATGATATGCGTAGATAGGAACCTGTTTGTATACCTCACACACGAAACAATAAATTAATAATAATAATAATAATAATAATAATAATAATAATAATAATAATAATAATAAACCCCTTCTATACCGGAGACGTATTTTGTATTGGATTTCAGCTACATTTAGAACATTTGATGACGCTTAGGAAGGATATATGGTAGCTAAAAGGATTAATTATTATGTTCCTTCCAACAACCAACTATACTCATATAATCGATTAATGAAATTTACAAACACATGTGGCAGTCCGTGGATTCGAACCCAGGAGGCTCACACCGAAAATCAACACCTTATGCATCGCACCACGAAGACAGATAGTGTATAGCCTTTTAATTGGTAGACGTCCCGGTACTTCCTAAGCTGAATACAATTGTCTAGATGTAGCCGAAATCAAACAAAATACGTCGCCGGTATAGGAGGAGTTATGTGCTTAGATAGTGCTGATACCAATTATTGATCGAAATATACTTGGTGCCGCGACATCACTTATGTGGCCGACTGTACCTGACCTGCCTTGCCAGGAAAATAGATTATAAGATTATTAGATTATTAGGTTAAGGGGAGATTTCCACTTGAGGGATTTTTTTCTTGACCCCTTTCTCCCTCATGTTTAGCCCCATTGCTTTTGATATTATAAAACGTTTGCCCATTAGTTTAGCGATTTTAAGAACTTTCACCCCATATTAAGACCTTTCGTGCAATTCAGGTGTCGATTTTATCCTGGCGAGCGATAGCGAGCCTGTAATTTAAGAGGAACCGGCTTTCAGCCGGGACATTTTTCTACCGAAAAATGTACACATTTATCTTGAAAGGGGGTCTAGGGGGTGTAATTTTAAGATTGACGGAATTCTAGGGAACGAACTGAAAACCTCCTCTTAAATTTTAATGGGCGTATTTATTTGCTTATTTATATATCTTTTTATTGTTTTTTTTAGTTTCCTTTCTAAATCTCCATCAAGCTTAAAAAAACACCCCAAGACCCTCCTTCAAGATAAATTTGTAAATTTTTCGATAGAAATTTTTTCCGGCCAAAGGCCAATTCTTCTTGAATTACAGGCTCGCTATCGCTCGCCAGGAAGAAATCAACACCTAAATGGCACGAAAAGTCTTAATATTAACAAAGAAATGGGGCGAAAAAACTTAAAATAGCCAAACTAAGGGGCCAAACGTCTTAATATTAACAAAGAAATGGGACGAAAAAAAATAAAATCGCCAAACTAATGGGCCAAACGTCATAAAGTCTGAAAACTATTGGGGCTAAACATGAAGACGGGGGACCAGAAAAACGACCCATTCTCCCCTTAACCCTTTCTGTACCAGCGACGTCTGTTGTATTACATTCTAGCTATACTTAAGACACTTTTATGCAGCTTAGGAAGGATCTGTGGTAGTTGAAAGGGTTGACTGAGATAGTTCGAAGCCTTATCATAGCTAGAGGTCCTTCCTAAACTCCATAAAATAAACTCCTAACAGCCAGAATAAAATGAAAACGATGACGACGGAACAGAAAGGGTTAAAACACAGTTCTTTATTCGTAGGTAATTATTGTGTAAGTTGAACATTATACTTGGCATTTATTATTAGTTTATTATTGTGTAAGTTGAACATTATACTTGGCATTTATTATTAGTTTATTATTGTGTAAGTTGAACATTATACTTGGCATTTATTATTAGTTTATTATTGTGTAAGTTGAACATTATACTTGGCATTTATTATTAGTGTTTTGTTGTGTAAGTTGAACATTATACTTGGCATTTATTATTAGTTTATTATTGTGTAAGTTGAACATTATACTTGGCATTTATTATTAGTATATTGTGTAAGTTGAACATTATACTTGGCATTTATTATTAGTATATTATTGTGTAAGTTGAACATTATACTTGGCATTTATTATTAGTTTATTATTGTGTAAGTTGAACATTATACTTGGCATTTATTATTAGTTTATTATTGTGTAAGTTGAACATTATACTTGGCATTTATTATTAGTTTATTATTGTGTAAGTTGAACATTATACTTGGCATTTATTATTAGTTTATTACGGGTTTGAAAGTGCTCAAATAGTTAACACACTAATTTCGCAATAATATTCATATATATATATATATATATATATATATATATAGAGAGAGAGAGAGAGAGAGAGAGAGAGATGGGGGGGGTGGGGTTGATTATGTAATTATATATACAAGCCATGGTCATAAAAGGATATAGCGCTAATTACATAATAAATTTAGGCCTAAGTAGCTTAGTTACGCAGAGACAACAATAACAAATTATGGTAATGTGTATTAATGAATATATATTTTGTGTGTTTGTGAGTGTGTGTTCTGTATGTGTGTGTGTGAGAGAGAGAGAGGCGAGAGAGAGAGAGTGTGTGTGTGTGTGTGCGTTTGCAGCAATAACGATATACTAACCTCTCATTTCTCTCTCTCACACACACACACACAAACACTCTATCACACAGACACATACACACACACACACACACACATACTCACTCACTCACACACACACACACAAACACACACTCAAATAAACTCTTAACTGCGTAAGCAGGCACACACTCATTAACACTCAAATTCACACTCAATTACACATACATACATACATACTCTCTCTCTCTCTCTCACACACACACACAAATGCACACACACACTCTCAAATACTCTATCTCTCTCTCTGTGTTACCAAACTTCATAACAACAGATTACATCACCATCTTACGACCCTGCCCTGTGGTCAATACTGAATTATGTATGTGCACAGCTGTAAGTCAGGAGTACAAAGGAGTACAAAGGAAACCAAGCAACAACAGATCTAGTGACCCTTCTAGGCTGCTTGTCCTCCAAAACACTGAGGATCAAGTGTCCAAACAGTGGTTTAGAGTGGGTAAGGGAACATTGAAAGGGACTACTGCCCTGTAACTAATGTCCGTGGCAGGATTAGGAAGTTAGTAGGGGACAAATGGGTTAGTAACTGAGGGGAGGATAAAATAAAGTTATTTGTAATGCCCTCGAAAATATCCCGCAACCCCAATAATGTACTACCCGAGTTGACGTCAGGTATAGTGTAAAATAGTCGTTGATGGGAAGTCCAATAAACTCATCACGTGAAACACCACGAGACTATCACCTGGTTCTTACAAATCGGACTAAGGTTACTATACTTTTGTACGTCTGTGGTAGTACAGTGGGTTAGCGCGCGGGCCTGGTTGTCCTATGATGGTTAGGTCCCTAACCAGGGTTCGAACCCCACCCAAGGCATCTCAAAACCTGTGGGTTTTTAGGAGGGTTAAACTCCCTTCAGAGGTTCGAGCCCCACGCCAGGCACCAAGAAAGGTTGACCCTAAGTGGGCCTGGGAGTTTTTCAGGAGACCATGAATTCCCTTCACACCCAGCATTTCATTATTCTTTTACAAACGCAGTCAGTCGCGGGTTTGATGTGAGATATTTGTCTAGGCGAAGTTTAAATGCAGCAACGGTGCTGCAGTCTATAACGTCTCGGGGAAGCCCATTCCATAAGTTGACAACTCGATTGAAGAAGAAATTCTTAGATTCGTGTGAGTTAAAAGATTTTACCCATAATTTGCAACAGTTTTCCCCGCGTGTAATTATATTGGGCGATAGTGAAGTACTTACTATAGTTCATATTGTCGA
>CM064546.1:48038183-48087896 GCA_032716605.1 Paralithodes platypus | reverse complement strand
TCGTCAAGGGGAAATCCACGCAATGCGAGCTAAGCTCATTATTATCGCGCCTCCTTAACTGGGAATGTATTGCGTGAAATGCATGTTAAGTGTTTTATGTACTGTTGGAATGGCTGTGGATGTGTGTGTAGTCTGTATTTAGCCAATTGGCGACATCGGAAACGAAGGCTTAGGGTGGATCTGTATGGTACCATTCTCACTATAGACGGTACCGTCTCGCCCGAAGGCTTAGGTAGCCATCAGCTTAGGTGAACCATATGATACCCATCTCGCCTTGTACCATTTTTGCCAACCCCAGATGGGACGTCACAACGTCGTCCACTTATTCCAGGTACCTATTTACAGCTAGGTGAACTGAGGCTAACACATGAAAGGAGACAAGCCCAATTTGTCTCCGCCCAGCCGGGGATTGAACCCCCGACCCCTCGTGTGTGAGACGAGAGCTCTACCTACTAGGCTACGGGCGTGTGTGTGTGTGTGTGTGTGTGTGTGTGTGTGTGTGTGTGTGTGTGTGTGTGTGTGTGTGTGTGTGCTATACTCTGCAGCATTGTGGCCTGGCTAGTGTGTGTGTGTGTGTGTGTGTGTGTGTGTGTGTGTGTGTGTGTGTTACTCAGTTACTCAGTTACTTGTTCGTCAAGGGGAATCCACGCAATGCGAGCTAAGCTCATTATTATCGCGCCTCCTTAACTGGGAATGTATTGCGTGAAATGCATGTTAAGTGTTTTATTTACTGTTGGAATGGCTGTGGATGTGTGTGTAGTCTGTATTTTAGCCAATTGGCGACATCGGAAACGAAGGCTTAGGGTGGATCTGTATTGTACCATTCTCACTATAGACGGTACCGTCTCGCCCGAAGGCTTAGGTAGCCATCAGCTTAGGTGAACCATATGATACCCATCTCGCCTTGTACCATTTTTTGCCAACCCCAGATGGGACGTCACAAAGTCGTCCACTTATTCCAGGTACCTATTTACAGCTTGGTGAACTGAGGCTAACACATGAAAGGAGACAAGCCCAATTTGTCTCCGCCCGGCCGGGGATTGAACCCCCGACCCCTCGTGTGTGAGACGAGAGCTCTACCTACTAGGCTACGGGCTGTGTGTGTGTGTGTGTGTGTGTGTTCATGGAAGTGTACGTGTGTGTCTGTTCATACTTTTTTATGTACCGGTACGGTCCACCTGTGTAGTGGAGGTGGAGGAATTGCAAGGACCAGGGGTTTAATTATGGTAAATGGTAATATAGACACACACACACACTCACTCACTCACTCACTCACTCACACACACTCTCTCTCTCTCTCTCACTCACTCACTCACTCACTCACTCACTCACTCACTCACTCACTCACTCACTCACACTCTCTCTCTCTCTCTCTCTCTCTCTCTCTCTCTCTCTCTCTCTCTCTCTCTCTCTCTCTCTCTCTCTCTCTCTCTCTCTCTCTCTCTCACTCACTCTCTCAGCCAAACGTATTTCACAGAGCTTATACTAATGACGAGTTATAGTGTTGTTTGTCTTCCCATAACAAGTATTCTAGTAAATGAGACATATCATTTGTATTCCCGAATAATAATAATATCGAAGTAAACTCTGCTGTGAATGTAATTATTGTGGGTTGCATAAAGTGCGGAATTCTACTGTTTGATGCTGTATTAAAAAAAGTATCTTGAAATGGTCTTATGTTTGAGGTTGTATAATCCGAGTGTAAATATATTGTTGTTTACAAAGATAAGTGCTGGAAGTATGTTCACGCGGCTTAAGGGGAGGTATTTAGTTTATTCCCTAGACCTCCAGCAAGCTTAAAATTACACCCCCTTGAGTCCCTTTCAAGATTAATTTGTACATTTTTCGGTAGAAAAATGTCCCGGCCGAAGGCCGTTTCCTCTTAAGTTACAGGCTCGCTATCGCTCGCCAGGACAAAATCGACACCTGAATGGCACGAAAGGTCTTAAAATGGGGTGAAAGTTCTTAAAATCGCCAAACTAACGGGGCGAACGTTTTATAATATCAAAAGCAATGGGGCTAAACATGAGGGAGAAAGGGGGCAAGAAAAAAAAATCCCTCAAGTGGAGATCTCCCCTTAAAAGATATGCTGTTTTATGTCCACATTAATTTTTAGGTAATGATTCTCTATCCACAAGTATGTATAATTAATGATAAATAACGAAATACTGAAAATAAGCCAACTTGGACGTAGACAGGAAGGAGGGGAAGGGTTTGAGGGTCGTATTCATTTCTCTGATTTATGACTGCGATAATTCTTGTTTGAAGGGAACAACGGATGAGTGGAATGATATATCTTGAGTTTTAGGGCCAGTTTTATTTCCGCTTGGGCTGTCTAGCGTGAAAACCTTTTGCATATTTAGTCGTCCACTTAGTTATGATTCAGTGACGTTAAAGCCGGAGTCACACGAGCCATTTTTCGAGCAATTTTTACCGGCAATTATGGTCTGGCAGCTTCAAAAATGACACTTTATCAGAATTCAACCGCCTAACATACTCTACCTTCAGTCTAGTTACCGATTCCAGTGCATAAAAGTCCCGAAATATAACGCGAACAAACTTGCTTATGGAAAATTGACGGAAAAATGGCTCGTGTGACAGCGGCTTAAGAAAACCTGTTATATTCCAGTAAATTATTCCTTGTAATTGAGATGGGCGTAATTATTCCTTGTAATTGAGATGGGCGTAATTATTCCTTGTAATTGAGATGGGCGTAATTATTTCCTTTTTTTAAATATATTTATATTATTTTTTATTTTCTTCTCTAGAATTCCATCAAGCTTAAAAAAAAGGCCTTCCTCCAAGATATATTTGTACATTTTTCGATAGAAAAATCTTCCGGCCAAAAGCGGGTTCCTCTTATTTTTTAGGCTCGCTCGCAAAATTGACATCTAAATGACACGAAAAGTCTTCATTTTGCCAAAAAAAAAAAAATAGGGCGAAAGTTCTTAAAATCGCGAAACTAATGGGCCGAACGTCATAAAATCTGAAAACTAATGGGGCTAAACCTAAGGAAGAAGGGGGACCAGAAAAACTACTCGCCTCCTTTTATGCCGACGCCGCATTCTTTACGTTTTACATGGGCTATCCCTCTGCGGCATTATTATTCATTATTATTATTATTATTATTATTATTATTATTATTATTATTATTATTATTATTGTTATTATTATTATTATTACTGTTATTATTATTATTATTATTATTATTATTATTATTATTATTATTAATGATCTCTTGGTGGCAACAGCTGGAACCACGCAAGGTATTGTTCGCAATGGGTTGAATGGAAGGCCCCTTTGTTGTTAGGTTAGCTCTATTTAGGTCACGGAAAGTTATTATTAGGGTAAAACCTCAAATTCACCGCTCGGTACTTAATCCGAGTGACATGCAGCTAAACAAACAGAAAACCTCCTATTAACCCCTCCTGTACCGACGACGCATTATTAATTTTATGTTAGCTATGTTTAGGCGATTTTGTGCCATTTAAGGGGAGGCAGACCTTTTTTGTGGACCCCCTTCTCCCTAATGTTTAGCCCCACTAGTTTTCAGATTATAAGACGTTCGGCCCATTAGTTTGGCGATTTTAACACCTTTCGCCCCATTTCGTTGTCAATTTTAAGACCTTTCGTGCCATTTAGGTGTTAATCATTTCCTGGCGAGCCTGCAATTTTAAAAGGAATCGGCCTTCGGCCGGGACATTTTTCTACCGAAAAATTTACAAATTTATCTTGAAGGGGGGTCTAGGGGGTGTTTTTCTAAGCTTGATGGAGGTCTAGGGAGGAAACTGAAAAAAATATATGAATAAATGAATTAATAGACAAAACAAACGGTCTTCCTCCCCTTAAGAAGGATCCGGGGTAGTAAAAAAGGGTTAAGTGAGATAGTTCGAAGCCTGTTAATTGCTGGAGGCCCTTTATACACTGGATACATATCATCTAATATAGTACATCACCGGTACAGAAGGGGTTAAAGGAAAAAGGACTGGCAAAGGGGTGCGCTAATGTTAAACAGCGAAGCATTAACCCTTTCACGCTCCAAAACGCATTTGTTTTCTGTTTTCTGGTCATTATTAGACGATTTTATTCAGATTAGGAAGGGTATATGGAAGTCAGAGGGTTGATTGAGATAGCCTTTACCCTTTTAACACCCACAGTTCCTTCGTCAACTGCATAAAATCGTCTACTGATAGCCAAAATAAACTGCTAAAACGCGTCAGAGCTTCAAGGGGTTAATTTAGTGGTTCAGCATTATCCCGTTCAGTACCAGTTCCGTCCTTTTAACTATATTCTGGCAACTATTAGACTTTTGTATTCAGCTTAGGAAGGACCTCTAGCCATAATAAGGCTTCAGACTATCTCAACTAACCCTTTTAACTATCACAGATCCTTCCTAAACTGCCTAATATCGTCAACATATAGCTACAATATAATATAACACACGTCGCTGGTACTCAAAGGGTTAACAGGACCTCCAGATAATAACAGGCTTCCAACTACCCGTTTTCAGTTTGTTCCCTATATTTCCATCAAGCTTACGATTACACCCCCTAGACCCCCTTTCAAGATCAATTTGTACATTTTTCGGTAGAAAAATGTCCCGGCCGAAGGCCGGTTCCTCTTACATTACAGGCTCGCTATCGCTCGCCAGGAAAAATCGACACCTAATTGGCACGAAAGGTCTTAAAATTGACAGAAATGGGGCGAAAGTTCTTAAGATCGTCAACCTAATGGGGCGACAGTCTTAATATCTCAAAAGCAATGGGGGCTAAACATGAGGGAGAAAGGCATCCAGAAAACAATCCCTCAAGTGGAAATCTCCCCTTTAACCCTTTTTACTACCACAGATTCTTCTTAAGCTGCACAAAATCCTCTAAATATAGGCTAGGCTAGACATCGCCGGCACAGCAAGTGTTAATATAAGGACGAAGCCAAATGTAAATATAAGAGGTAGGCTATTTAGGGAGCAGTACGGTACGGTACGGTGATAATAGACGGGCTTACCCCATTAGTTTAATTACTTACCGGTATATTAAGTTATGGTGTAATTAGGCATATAATAACGAGTTAAGGGGGCGTGGGTGACCTGTTTTGGTTCTGTCCTTTTCTATCTTTCTCTGGCTTGTATCCATTTGGCCCCATTCAGCCTACTGTTTTAAGACGTTTATCCCCATCCAGGTGTCATTTTTTTACTGGTGAGCGGTAGCGAGCCAGCATATTCTTTGTTTTGGTTTGACAGCAGGCTAAATTTGTACATTTTTCGGTAGAAAAATGTCTCCGGCGAAGCCGGATTTCTTCATATAATGCTGGCTCGCTATCGCTCGCCAGGAAGAAATCGACACCTAGATGGGGATAAACGTCTTAAAATAGTTGGCTGAATGGGGCCGAATGGATACAAGCCAGAGAAAGAGAGAAAAGGACAGAAATAACAAAAAGCAGGTCACCCCCCTTAAGGGAGAATGATTGGTATACCTGGCCCCCTTCTCCCTCATGTTTAGCCCCATTCATTTTCAGATTTGAAGACTTTCGGACCATTATTTTGGCGATTTTAAGACTTTTCGTCCCATTTCTGTCACTATTAACCCCTTCTGTACCGGCGACGTCTTTTTGTTATTGATATCAGCTACATTTAGACGATTTTATGAAGCTCAGGAAAGATATATGGTGGTTAGAGGGATGCATTGAGATCGTCTGTAGCTTTTTCATGGCTAGACGTCGTTCCTAAGCTGAACAAAATCGTCTAATAGTTGCCAGAATGTCAAGGAAAGTACAGTCGCGCTAATAAGTGATGTCTCGGCACCAAGTATGTTTTGATTAATAATTGGTATCAGCCATAGCTAAGCTTCCTTTCTTCATATCGAGTGAAATATACAAACATGTTCCTATACTTACCCGCCCTATTCAACATCTGACAGACATTAATACAGCACAGAGCAAGCCAAACGTAATGACAGCTGGGCCATGACTTATTAGCGCGACCGTACATCACCGGTAAAGAAGGGGTTAAGACCTTTCCTGGCATTTACTATAGATGTCAATTTGTTTCCTGGCGAGTGATTGCGAGCCTGTAATTTAGGAGGAATCGACACTAAAGAAATCGTAAATAATCGTAAATACATCAACCAATAAATAAACCCTTCCCCCTTAACATAGCGTATCCCAGCCCGATATTACACCGGCTTCTATACTAGGCTTGTGCCGGTGTGTCTGTGAGGACTTAAGGGGAGGCAAACCGTTTTTCTGGACCCCCTTCTCCCTAATGTTGAGCCCCACTAGTTTTGAGATTATAAGACGTTCGGCCCATTAGTTTGGCGATTTTAACACCTTTTGCCCCATTTCGTGGTCAATTTTCAGACCTTTCGTGCCATTTAGGTGTCGATTTTTTTCCTGGCGAGCGATAGCGAGCCTGCAATTTTAAGAGGAACAGGCCTTCGGCCGGAACATTTTTCTACCGAAAAATTTACAAATTTATCTTGAAGGGGGGTCTAGGGTTTTTTTCTAAGCTTGATGGAGGTCTAGGGAGGAAACTAAAAAAATATATGAATACATGAATTAATAGACCAAACAAATAGCCACTGTCCCTTTAATATCCTGTGCTACATTATTCCAAGCGTACCGGTACTGGCATTATAATACTAATTATTAATGAATGGCCTAGGTATGAAGACTTGAAGTACATTACCGTGCGAGTCATGTCGGAGTTGTGGCAGGAAATAATATGTCCGAATAACTTTCTCATTAGCCTCTCGAAATCTTCATGTATATGTTTCATTAATCAAGACCACTACCGGGTATATTATAATACTATATGGCTGAGTAATCAAGACCACTACCGGGTATATTATAATACTATATGGCTGAGTAATCAAGACCACTACCGGGTATATAATACTATATGGCTGAATAGAAGTATGTTGTTCGTTGTATTTATACACTCTCCTCTCACTAGAGCTTCTGTTCATGTATTGTTTATTCTCCACCCAATACACACATTTGGCTAATGATGTATGTAATGATGTATGTAATGATGTATGTAATGATGTATGTAATGATGTATGTAATGATGTATGTAATGATGTATGTAATGATGTATGTAATGATGTAATGATGTATGTAATGATGTATGTAATGATGTATGTAATGATGTATGTAATGAAGCTAAAACACCACGAGTATCACCCAATTATACATATTTAAGATAGGCCGTAAGGCGTTATGATCACAGTTCACATTTTTCCTAATATTGATAATACATTTGTGGATATCCACTGAGAGAGAGAGAGAGAGAGAGAGAGAGAGAGAGAGAGAGAGAGAGAGAGAGAGAGAGAGAGAGAGAGAGAGCATAAAGAACTTACAGCTTCCCACCTTTGGCTATCACTATGAGACCTAGTTTTAGCAGTGCATTTGAATCTGAGTCTAATATGAGATATATTTTTTATAATTAAGTTGATGCGTTTGTGCTATTTGTTCTTAATATCAAATGATTCAAGATTATGAGATATATGGTTCAAAATTCAATCTAGATAAAAGTAACACCACACAGTAATTATACTGTGACCAGGATTCGATATATAATAGTCATGGCTGAAGTCTAAAAAACTCACCACGTGTTCGAAGGCATATATCTCTCTATTTGACATTCTGTATATATTTTCTTTGTAGGCCTATAGAATATTTTGTATATGTACAATCGGGGGTACTAGGTGTTGTCATAGATTCCAGTGGTTTTCGCTCAACACGTGTTATTGGTATCTTTATAGTTACTGGGAAAAGTGCTTATCCCTCAGAGTATTAGTCAGTGTCCGAAACTTTGTGAAATATTTGACAACACTTATTAACCTCGACTGTACGTAATACTGCTGTTTATTGTACTTTTATTATCATCAACTGCTCATTTTCTGAAAATGCCTCCCCAAAATTATATACCGTACTGACCATTTAATATGTCACCATATACTCTCTCTCTCTCTCTCTCTCTCTCTCTCTCTCTCTCTCTCTCTCTCTCTCTCTCTCTCTCTCTCTCTCTCTCTCTCTCTCTCTCTCTCTCTCTCTCTCTCTCTCTCTCCCCCCAATTAACCCGCTAGTTGAGAGAGAGAAGAGCCTGGCGATATATGAGGAAACAAATCATGGCCGTCAGCGGTATCTTGGTCTCCTTAATTAACTCTAATTACTACACAACCCAGAGAGAGAGAGAGAGAGAGGTTGAGATTTATTGTGCGTGTGAGTTGTATATGTTTATTGTGTTTGTGTAACTGTGTATTGTCTATTATGTTTTTGTGTGTATGTATTTTTGTGAGTGTTTTGTGCTTGCTCAAAAAGGCATTTACCGGTATATGTGTTTGTGACTGTGTGTGTGTGTGTGTGTGTGTGTGTGTGTGTGTGTGTGTGTGCACGCATGTTGGTGTGAGGCAAAATACAAATCCTTCGGCAGCAAGTTTATTTCAACGAAAGATTCTGACAAAAAGCGAGGGAGAGGAAAAAGTCCTGTGATTATTTTTCTCGACCTCTGTATTTTTCTACAACCTTCCCTTCCTCTCTATTTTTTTTCAACCTTTAATTAGTAAAAGAAAAATATATGGTTCAAAAGGAAGGCATTGGTAGTGAATGGTTTTAATCCGAGGAGTGAATTTGAAATGGTCGATGAGATGTATTTCGGATTGTCCATAATATACAATTGGGTATTTGCAAAACACTATGAATGACTTTGGACAGTTGAGGGTAAAGTCGTATATACACATTGGACTTTTAAGATAAGAAAGTGTTCATAAAAGATACATAATGGCTAATGAGAATATTAAGGAGGCACAAGACCGAAGGGATCCACATGACTAGATTAACTGCAGGAAAAACAATGGGAGCTGTGTGTAAGTGTGTGTGTGTGTGTGTGTGTGTGTGTGTGTGTGTGTGTGTGTGTGTGTGTGTGTGTGTGTGTGTGTGTGTGGGTGTTAGTGTGTGTGTGTGTGTGTGTGTGTGTGTGTGTGTGTGTGTGTGTGTTAGTGGGTGTGAATGTTAGTGTGTGTGAATGTTAGTGCGTGTTAGTGTGTGTGTTAGTGTTAGTGTGTGTGTGTGTGTGTGTGTGTGTGTGTGTGTGTGAGTGTGTAATACAAATATAATAACATGTTTTAATACCGGTATGTATCTATCCACTATAAATCAAGTTAATTATATTGATAGATTACTTACAACCTTTGCTTTCTTCCAGACTGGCCATCACCTCTACAACTGCTGCTGACACGGTAAGCTAACAATTATGTCACATTGAGTTTGGATCTTCGTGTATAGCAATTAGTAACATTTAATAACAACATTTAAATTTACATATAACATTATTGCAATTTATTTGAGTTTACTGTATTAGTTTATTGTAATATATATATTTTTTTTTCTATACTAGTGCAATTAGTAAGATGGTTACATTGAACACATTGTTGAGAGCCACATACATTTGGCATTCGTTATATGTAGGCTATCACAATGTGTATTAATATACTGAACAAACACTCCAATTAATATTAAAATCCATTACAACACAACGATTATACCTACTAGAGTTGATACATACCATATTAGATGCTTATGTTCTGGGTGTGGTGTCCCGAGTTCGAATCCCGGGACGACCATATGCTTTCATTAGTTTATTCAAGTACATTGGGGTTTGTAATGGAGGATTAATGTTAAGAACGGGGTGTTACTTATATAAATTGCTCACAAGACGTTTATAGTGTTCCGGTATTTGTAAACATGATCACCACTAAGCTTATGCATTGCATAAATAATATATATGGTATTTTGTTATTTTACTGTAGCCGCTGTTTAGTGATGTTATAATTGGTCTGGAGCAGCTGTTTAGTGATGTTATAATTGGTCTGTACCAGCTGTTTAGTGATGTTATAATTGGTCTGGAGGAGCTGTTTAGTGATGTTATAATTGGTCTGGAGCAGCTGTTTAGTGATGTTATAATTGGTCTGGAGCAGCTGTTTAGTGATGTTATAATTGGTCTGGAGCAGTTGTTTAGTGATGTTATAATTGGTCTGGAGCAGCTGTTTAGTGATGTTATAATTGGTCTGGAGCAGCTGTTTAGTGATGTTATAATTGGTCTGGAGCCGCTGTTTAGTGATGTTATAATTGGTCTGGAGCAGCTGTTTAGTGATGTTATAATTGGTCTGGAGCAGCTGTTTAGTGATACAATTGGTCTGGAGCAGCAGTTTAGTGATGTTATAATTGGTCTGGAGCAGCTGTTTAGTGATGTTATAATTGGTCTGGAGCAGCTGTTTAGTGATGTTATAATTGGTCTGTACCAGCTGTTTAGTGATGTTATAATTGGTCTGGAGGAGCTGTTTAGTGATGTTATAATTGGTCTGGAGCAGCTGTTTAGTGATGTTATAATTGGTCTGGAGCAGCTGTTTAGTGATGTTATAATTGGTCTGGAGCAGTTGTTTAGTGATGTTATAATTGGTCTGGAGCAGCTGTTTAGTGATGTTATAATTGGTCTGGAGCAGCTGTTTAGTGATGTTATAATTGGTCTGGAGCCGCTGTTTAGTGATGTTATAATTGGTCTGGAGCAGCTGTTTAGTGATGTTATAATTGGTCTGGAGCAGCTGTTTAGTGATGATACAATTGGTCTGGAGCAGCAGTTTAGTGATGTTATAATTGGTCTGGAGCAGCTGTTTAGTGATGTTATAATTGGTCTGGAGCAGCTGTTTAGTGATGTTATAATTGGTCTGTACCAGCTGTTTAGTGATGTTATAATTGGTCTGGAGGAGCTGTTTAGTGATGTTATAATTGGTCTGGAGCAGCTGTTTAGTGATGTTATAATTGGTCTGGAGCAGCTGTTTAGTGATGTTATAATTGGTCTGGAGCAGTTGTTTAGTGATGTTATAATTGGTCTGGAGCAGCTGTTTAGTGATGTTATAATTGGTCTGGAGCAGCTGTTTAGTGATGTTATAATTGGTCTTACCAGCTGTTTAGTGATGTTATAATTGGTCTGGAGCAGTTGTTTAGTGATGTTATAATTGGTCTGGTGCAGCTGTTTAGTGATGTTATAATTGGTCTGGAGCAGTTGTTTAGTGATGTTATAATTGGTCTGGAGCAGTTGTTTAGTGATGTTATAATTGGTCTGGAGCAGCTGTTTAGTGATGTTATAATTGGTCTGGAGCAGCTGTTTAGTGATGTTATAATTGGTCTGGAGCAGCTGTTTAGTGATGTTATAATTGGTCTGGAGCCGATGTTTAGTGATGTTATAATTGGTCTGGAGCAGTTGTTTAGTGATGTTATAATTGGTCTGGAGCAGCTGTTTAGTGATGTTATAATTGGTCTGGAGCAGTTGTTTAATGATGTTATAATTGGTCTGGAGCAGCTGTTTAGTGATGTTATAATTGGTCTCTTGGTCTCTTGGTCTTGGGGGGGGGGGGGGGGCGTCAACTACATTAAAGAGAGATGGTGGCTTTACTAGACCCCCTTCTCCCTCATGTTTAGCTACACTACTTTGTCGATTCTAAGATGTTTGCCCCATTAGTCTGTAGATTTTAAGAGCGTTCGCCCCATTTCTTTGCTAATATTAAGACCTTTCGTGCTATGTATGTGTCAATTTACTTCCTGGCGAACGATAGTGAGCCTGTAATTTTGGAAGAATTCGGCCGGGAAACGTTTCTTCCCAAAAATGTACAAATTAATCTAGAAGGGAGATCTAATGGAAGTGTATTTAAGTTTGATGGAAGTCTAGGGAGAAAACTAAAAATATGATAAACCAATATACTGCAAATTAGGAAATATATATATACGTCCATCTCCCCTTAAGGAGAGGTATTTACTTTGTTCCCTAGACATCCATCAAGCTTAAAAATACACCCCCTAGACCCCCTTTCAAGATAAATTTGTACTTTTTTCGGTAGAAAAATTTCCCGGCCGAAGGCCGGGTCCTCTTAAATTACAGGCTCGCTATCGCTCGCTAGGAAAATATCGACACTTATATGGCACGAAAGTTCTTAAAATTGACAAAAATGGGGTGAAAGTTCTTAAAATCGCCAAACTAAATGGGGCGAGCGTCTTAAAATCTAAAAAGCAATGGGGCTAAACATGAGAGAGAAAGGGGTCCAGAAAAAAAATCCCTCAAGTGGAAATCTCCCCTTAACTATAATATCTGTCTGTCTTTTGGTTCATAAGAATAGATAAAAAACTTGCCTGACAAACTAGTCTAAATTTAAGACGTGACATATATATATATATATATATAAGTGTAATCACGCTCATATGACGCAGAGGTTGCCAGATTAGCATTAAGAAATAGAGTTCTCTCACTCTTATAATTACCTCTCCAAAATTAGTTGTCTGCCCACAGCTAACTCAAAGACAACTGCAGAGGTTGAAGTAACTCAACTAAAGGTTTCTAAATACCCCTGATGGTAACAAAGGCTTTAATGTATCCCTAATAGGCTCAAAATCGCGTCATATGTCGGAGAGGGTTAAAAGATTGAGCCTGCCCGAAATTGTCGATTTTTGGCAATGTGACTATGGAGCGTTTGGAAAAGTGTTGTTATTTGGGTGATGCAATTGCTGCCGACAGTGAGACAGAGTATATATATTATATATTAGCCTGGCTCTCTTGATAGTGTTGTATGTGGCTAGGGAAAGTTAAGGGGAGGTTTCCACTAGAGGAATATTTTGTTGGGACCCATTTCTCCCTCATGCTTAGCCCCATTGCTTTTGAGATTTTAAGATGTTTGCCCCATTAGTTTGGCGATTTTAAGAACTTTCGCCCCATTTCTGTCAATTTTAAAGATTTAGGTGTTGATTTTTCCCTGGCGAGCGATAGCGAGCCTGTAATTTAAGAGGAACTGGCCTTCGGCCAGGAAATTTTTCTACCGAAAAATATACACATTTAACTTGAAAGGGTGTCTAGGGAAGGTAATTTTAAGCTTGATGGAGGTATAGAGAACAAACTAAATACCTCCCCTTAAGAGAGTTGCTACCGCTTCTTTCACTTCGCTTGAAGGGAAAGCTATGTGCTTCGTGTATTACAAGTGTAAAAACCTAATTTTCAGAAACACTGGCCAGTAAAAGTAAATTAAATCAATAGCTTAGACCGCAAAGAGATCGGAATGGTAGGATGGATATGGGATGGTAATTGAAAGATACGGTAACTAATATGAGGAGGTGGAAATAATGTGGAAATAATAGTTAACTAAACATGTCTGAAAAGATGAATGTCTGTGAATGTGGAAGAAGCTGTGTGGATGAGCAGACCTGGAAAGACGTGGGCTCATGTCCTACGATTATATATTAAACTTAAAAACTTGGCACCAAAAATGGGCTGCCTGGAATGCCGCCATTACGCCCATGGCAGCGTACATTGAGACGCAGGCAATACAAGTGACGCCCCTAATGTTCGCACTATAATTATAACTAATTATCTGCAGATATCTGACCTATTGTTGTGTTGAGTGACCTGTGTTGCCTGTGTCTTAGTGTACACCGAGCCTCAGACACTTACACTGTACGTTATATGGATCACTCTTCTTTATAGTGTACACCGAGCCTCAGACACTTACACTGTACGTTATATGGATCACTCTTCTTTTTAGTGTACACCGAGCCTCAGACACTAACACTGTACGTTATATGGATCACTCTTCTTTATAGTGTACACCGAGCCTCAGACACTTACACTGTACGTTATATGGATCACTCTTCTTTATAGTGTACAGTATGTATGTATTGGGAAGTAGGAGACAACAACCTCGTGACGTGTACGGTGGTTCACGTGTATCGTTGGATACGGCAGATTTACACAAGATTTACCGGTAAATTTAAATCTATTACTTCCTCTGGCAACATGTGTACACCATTTTGCTCTGTTATCTCAACTAGACTGATGGTAGATTACACAAGTTTATTTCCGAAATTGTTGGCTCAGAGTTATGGAGAAACATTATTTGTTGGTAAAAAGTATTCTTGTATTTGAGCCTGTTATAGTGTCCTTGGTTGGTTGGTTAGTTGGTTGTTGATGAGTGATGACCACCGGACTGTGTTAGTATCACTGTTAGGGAAGAATCACATTTACCTTATATTATTATATATACATATATACCTGTACAGTATAATTATTATTATATACATATATACCTGTACAGTATACTTATTATAGCACACACGCACATCCACCTTTACGTTCCCACCTGGTCTCACTCACGCGTATTACGTCGCTTACATATTGTAGCCCTACACCCACAAATACACCGCTATACTCACTTATACTCCCTCACACATGCTTATATACTCTTATACTCTCTCTCTCTCTCTCTCTCTCTCTCTCTCTCTCTCTCTCTCTCTCTCTCTCTCTCTCTCTCTCTCTCTCTCTCTCTCTCTCTCTCTCTCTCTCTCTAAGTGTATGTGTGTGCACTGTACAGTATGTGTATATATACTGTAGTTAATATGTAGTATTTATGTGTGTATATGTTAACCGGTGTAATATATGTATATATATGTATTTAGTAATATTTTAATATATTAGTAAAATTTTGCCAGAACGTCCCGGACTTCCCAACTTGACTACTTCCTTTAACGTGACGATAGTGCGTTGTTATATGTGCGATTGGTTTGCTTGGGAAACAAATTAACTTGCTCATGTAGTGATGTACACCCTATGTGGTGGATTGTGTTCTTTTATTTAATAATTTTCATTTTAGTAAGCGTTGTTTCCACATAGCGATTTTGATAATTTAATTTGACTTTATATTGTCCTTGTCCCAATTTTGGTTTGTTTAGTTTGCAAGTTTTACATTTTAATTTTAATATATATATATATATGCATATATGCATATATAGTTTGTAAGGCCAGACTGCCTAGTAGGGACCTTGAGGTCTTTGTGGTCTGTGTATCTATGTAGCTCTATGTAGCTCTATGTAGCTCTCTCTCTCTCTCTCTCTCTCTCTCTCTCTCATTCTCGCTCTCCTCACTTCTCTCGCATCTCTTCTCTCCATTCTCTGGTCCTTCTCTCTATGTCTCTCTCCTCTCTCTCCTCTCTCTCTCTCTCTCTCTATATATATATATATGATATATATATCTATATATATATATATAAAATTAAGGGTACGACTAACGTCAGGAGGGATGCTGAGAAACTCGTGGTTGACAACGTTTCGAGAAATCTATTCCATTCTTAAAACAAAGACAATTTTCTTTCAAACTTAATACAGCTGTATAATACAATGTTAAAGACGGTAAAACAGTACTAAACAACAGGTTAATTTTACGAAGGCTATTATAATTAAATGGTAGAGGAAAATACTTGAGGGTACGACCGTAAATATAATAACACTCACGGCGGTAACAAAGTCTATTGTTAAAATATTAAAAGTTAACGAAATAAAGTGGAAAATCTGGGGATAGGCTGAATAGCTCTTAAGTGAATGAAATATCTAAACATGTGAGAAGTTGTTGTTGCTGTTCCCCAGGCTGTCTGGCCGAACAGCCCCAAGGTCCCGAGCAAGGCCAAGGCCATAAATGAGCGCCCCCACAAAACCTTCCCTGCTTACCACTAATAAAGCCTGGGTGACCAAAGCCACTCCAAGGCGGGAAGCTGAGGAGGGTGCGGAAACGCCCGGGAAACCCAAGCCCCACCCAAGGCCCTCTGCCCCTCAGCAATTATGAAGGGAAAGTTGAGGGGCAAAGGAAAAATGTGACGCTTTGGCTCCCAATCTGCCAGCCTCCAGGTTGGCAGTAGGGAGGTCAATCCACGGAAGAGACGCCGTCACTTGAGATCTATAAAATATATAAGTAAAAGGAATGAGAAGTTCATTAGATCTGTTGTTGCTTGGCTTTCTTTATACACCACCGTATTTTTTCCTAATTCCTTTTAATCTCTCTCTCTCTCTCTCTCTCTCTCTCTCTCTCTCTCTCTCTCTCTCTCTCTCTCTTCCAATCTAGAGAAAGTATCAGACCTAACCATAAAATCTGACTGTGTTTCTGTATCTTCCTGCACTCCAGTTCTTCCTATAGATTCCCGTCTTCTTTCCATTTGGATCTTTCTTTCTTTCTTTACTTATTTATTGATTGATTGAGATTTATAGAGTTAACCAATGTATTTGTGTTTCATTTACATATAACTTATTACGAAATGTTACAATAATTCCGGTATATATATATGAGAGAGAGAGAGAGAGAGAGAGAGAGAGAGAGAGAGAGAGAGAGAGAGAGAGAGAGAGAGAGAGAGAGAGAGAGAGAGAGAGAGAGAGAGAGAGAGAGAGAGAGAGACAGAGAGAGAGAGAGAGAGAGAGAGAGAGAGAGAGAGAGAGAGAGAGAGAGAGAGAGAGAGAGAGAGAGAGAGAGAGAGAGAGAGAGATCCTGATCCTACAACACCTCCCTCCCCTCGAACCATATAAACTAATGACTATCTCTCAACTTCACCAATAACCGTTTAGCTAGACATAAACATTCTAACGTCCTCCATTCTACATCCAAACTGTCAGGAAAGAATTACCAGGTGTTTTTTCTACCAAACCAACTTGATCACGGGGCCGGAGAGAACGGGCCATTTAACCCTTCTAGTTTGTGATGGTACTTTATGCATTGTATTTAGGCTTTACTTGGCTAATATTAGGTTGGATATGTGAGAGGCAAGGAATTAATCGATTATCAGTCCACAATATTTCGAAACTAATTGTTAAACATAATATAAATTGTACAGTGTATCGATCTTGTTTTAATTAGCTTTGTTATATTTTTCCTCAGTTTGTCTATGTTAAAACAAAAGTGTAACATACTAATATACAGAGGTCCTTCCTGTGTCGAATATCGGTCTACCATTAATCAGATACAACGAGAATTATTCCATCGTAAAGTTTAACCCCTTGAAGCTCTGACGCGTTTTAGCAGTATATTTTGGCTATCATTAGACGATTTTATGCAGCTTAGGAAGGATACGTGGGTATATAAATGGTAAAGTCTCAATCAACCCTCTGACTTCCATATACCCTTCCTAATCTGAATAAAATCGTCTGATAGTAGCCAGAAACAGAATAGAAACGCGTATTGGAGCTTGAAAGGGTTAAGTTTATTGCCCGATGCAGATCCTGTGTTGTTGTTTTTTATTCTTTCAGAATACAGCAACACATTCCATCGTTATTGTTGTAATCGTCTACACCACCGTCTTGGTGGTGTAATGGTTCTATCTATCTATCTATCAATTGCCGGACGCCTTACTCCCCTTACGAGGGTGGCCATACACAGATGCCCCCAAGCGGACCTATTCCCTGTGAGAGTGACAACCCGAGCCAGTTTAGTGAAGGACTTACAGGATTGACCACTCAATTAAGGATCTGTCCGACTCAGAGACCCTCTGTGTATCTTGTTAGCACTATTTTTCTACAGTGGTGTTCGGCTAATTCATCCACTAACCTCCCTTACCCTTAGGTAAGCAGTGCGGATTTGTAATGGTTAAGGTGTCTACAAATCTGTGTGTGATAACCCAGGTTCGAATCCCGGTGGATCACATATATGCTTTCATTAATTTCATTGGAGGTGTTTGGTGGTGTGGTGAAATTAATACAAAATAGATTACGTCTATGGAAGTGAGTGGGTTACCGGAGTTCAGGTTTACCGGTACTCTTGTGATTGCTATAGGTCCTTTCAAAGCTGTATATAATCGTTATAGTGTATACAAGAAAAACTGGCAAAAGAGACAGATGAAGTATTGAGGGATAAGCCTTTGCAACGGCACCCACTGTTACTGAAACTGTTACATTGTTTTGGTTGTTTGGAATGGTTATGTGGGGTTCCTGATGTGTGTGTGTCAGGTTGGAATGGTTATGTGGGGTTCCTCATGTGTGTGTGTCAGGTTGGAATGGTTATGTGGGGTTCCTGATGTGTGTGTGTCAGGTTGGAATGGTTATGTGGGGTTCCTGATGTGTGTGTGTCAGGTTGGAATGGTTATGTGGGGTTCCTGATGTGTGTGTGTCAGGTTGGAATGGTTATGTGGGGTTCCTGATGTGTGTGTGTCAGGTTGGAATGGTTATGTGGGGTTCCTGATGTGTGTGTGTCAGGTTGGAATGGTTATGAGGGGTTCCTGATGTGTGTGTGTCAGGTTGGAATGGTTATGTGGGGTTCCTGATGTGTGTGTGTCAGGTTGGAATGGTTATATGGGGTTCCTGATGTGTGTGTGTCAGGTTGGAATGGTTATGTGGGGTTCCTGATGTGTGTGTGTCAGGTTGGAATGGTTATGGGGTTCCTGATGTGTGTGTGTCAGGTTGGAATGGTTATGTGGGGTTCCTGATGTGTGTGTGTCAGGTTGGAATGGTTATGTGGGGTTCCTGATGTGTGTGTGTCAGGTTGGAATGGTTATGTGGGGTTCCTGATGTGTGTGTGTCAGGTTGGAATGGTTATGTGGGGTTCCTGATGTGTGTGTGTCAGGTTAGAATGGTTATGTGGGGTTCCTGATGTTGTGTGTGTCAGGTTGGAATGGTTATGTGGGGTTCCTGATGTGTGTGTGTCAGGTTGGATTGGTTATGTGGGGTTCCTGATGTGTGTGTGTCAGGTTGGAATGGTTATGTGGGGTTCCTGATGTGTGTGTCAGGTTGGAATGGTTATGTGGGGTTCCTGATGTGTGTGTGTCAGGTTGGATTGGTTATGTGGGGTTCCTGATGTTGTGTGTGTGTCAGGTTGGATTGGTTATGTGGGGTTCCTGATGTGTGTGTGTCAGGTTGGATTGGTTATGTGGGGTTCCTGATGTGTGTGTGTGTCAGGTTGGATTGGTTATGTGGGGTTCCTGATGTGTGTGTGTGTCAGGTTGGATTGGTTATGTGGGATTCCTGATGTGTGTGTGTGTCAGGTTGGATTGGTTATGTGGGGTTCCTGATGTTGTGTGTGTCAGGTTGGGATGGAGTTCTCTGAAAACACAAATGGTCCTTAGTTTCTTCTGGTCTAAAGTAAACGACCTGCAGTGTACAGTCACTCATAAACATTCGGGGACGGACCTTACCTACAGTATGTCTAATTATGAAGGCGTAGCTCTGGAAACTTATTTAGGAATACAATGTTCTATGCATCAGCTACAAGCCTATGTATACGATTTATTGAAAGGTAAGTCCCATCCAATAATCAATCCGATAGTTATAATTGCATAAAGAAAGACATAGGGTGTCCACGAATGTTTATAAGTTACTGTACAAGCGTGTGTGTGTGTGTGTGTGTGTGTGTGTGTGTGTGTGTGTGTGTGTGTGTGTGTGTGTGTGTGTGTGTGTATATACGTGTGTAAGTGTGTGTGTTTGTGTAAGTGTGTGTGCGTGCGTGCGTGCGTTTGAAAGGGAGTTTGAAAGTGTGTGTGTGTGTGTACGTATGGTTGAGGTCATTGATGCTTGAACAAATAATAATAATACTAATAATAATAATAATAATAATAATACAAGAACCACAACGGGGAGCATTAACTAATGAACCCCAGTAATTTAATCATTGTGGCTCTACCAATCTTTAGAGTATTTCGCCAATTAATCATAACATTTCAACTAAAAATGTCCAGAAAATCCTGTCCGCTCAGCATATTTGTGTTGTATCCATTTCTATCACCCCCCCCCCACCCCCCCCCTATATAATTCCAGGAACCTCTCAGACAAATAGTGTTCCCAGTTGTCAGGCGTCATAACACATAGATAACACGCCACGCCAAATAACACAGTGTTGCAATACCGAGAGAAATATATATATATAAAACACGGTCCCTAAATTATAGTGTTGTGTGAACTTCATGGCCCAGACTACTCTCAAACTTAAGGGGAGGTTTCTAGTTTGTTCCCTAGACTTCCATCAAGTTGAAAATTACACCCCCTTGACCCCCTTTCAAGATAAATTTCTACATTTTTCGGTAGAAAAATTTCCTGGCCGAAGGCCAGTTCCTCTTAAATTATAGGCTCGCTATCGCTCGCCAGGAAAAAATCGACACCTAAATGGCACGAAAGGTCCTAAAATTGACAGAAATGGGGCGAACGTTCTTAAAATCGCCAACCTAATGGGTCGAACGTCTTAATTTTGTTTAAAGCAATGGGGCTAAACATGAAGGAGAAAGGGGTTAAGAAAAAAATGCCTCAAGTGGATTATCTTCCCTTAAACAAATGATTAATACACCTTTGATTTATATAGATGATAAATACATATATACTTGTATGTATATATGTGTTTTATATATATCTATCTATCTATGCACCAATCAATGTGTAACATAATGCACATGGAACAACAACAGTTATGTAATAGGTTATCAATTTTGTATATATCTACCTAGTCATAAGAATCTGATTAGTTTTTAGAGATTTCAATTAGTAACTCCATGCAAACTTAAAGGTGAATGCCAGGGATGAAACCTATTCAAATTACAATGTCCATTGGGATCTGCTTGGTTTTGGATATATACCGGTAATAGTGAAGAACTTTCATCAACGTGTTTTAAGGGGAGGTTTTTAGTTGATTCCCTAGACTTCCATCAAGCTTAAAAGTACTCCCCCTAGACCCCCTTTCAAGATAAATTTGTACATTTTTCGGTAGAAAAATGGCCCGGCTGAAAGCCGGTTCCTCTTATATTACAGGCTCGCTATCGCTCGCCAGGATAAAATCGACACCTACATGGCACGAAAGGTCTTAAAATTGACAGAAATGGGTCGAAAGTTCTTAAAATCGTCAACATAATGGGGCGAACGTCTTAAAATTAGAAAAGCAATGGGGCTAAACATGAGGGAGAAAGGAGTCAAGAAAAAAATCTCTCAAGTGGATATCTCCCCTTAAGAACATAGAAATATAGCTTATCTAAGTTATTTAATGTGGCGCGAACTGGCGTGTTTACCATGACGTCACTGTAGCCAATGGCGGGAACTGTCGACATGGGAAATGGGTGAATCTGTGTTTTTTTTTTTTTTTTTTAATTTGAGAAACTTATAATTTGTATGCATGTTTACAGCTCAACATTTGGCTTCACCACTGTATGGTCAAGGGACCGCGATATATATAAATTGAACAGAAAACGATACTATCATTAAGGGGAGATTTCCACTTGAGGGATTTTTTTCTTGACTCCTTTCTCCCTCATGTTCAGCCCCATTGTTTTTCTAATTTTAAGACGTTTGCCCCATTATTTTGACGATTTTAAGAACTTTCGACCCATTTCTGTCAATTTTAAGACCTTTCGTGCCATTTAGGTGTCGATTTTATCCTGGCGAGCGATAGCGAGCCGGCTTTCAGCCGGGACATTTTTCTACCGAAAAATGTACAAATTTATCTTGAAAGAGGGTCAAGGGGGTGAAATTTTAAGTTTGCTGGAGGAGTAGAAAACAAACTAGAAACCTCCCCTTAAGAAATTGGCCTTACAAGCGACCTCACTCAACTCTGGACCAGGCTAAACATGCATAAACACTGCATGTATGTTAATTGCTGGCGAGCTGGGATTATTTCTTGATGTGCACCACATCATCAGGACGTTGGTCGATCTTTTGCAGAGCTTGAGTATTGAATTGAAAGGTATTAATTACGAAAAAACAGACCTCACTGTTCAGGACCGCATATCTTGTTTACAAACGGCTTCTCTGCACAATGGAGTCACTCCAGCTGGCTGAAAATGCCAATTCGTCACCAACGACTATATACCGGTATATTAGTATTTTGTTCTGGAGTTTAATGGAATTATATCGATATTGCCCATATATATATTACATTAATCTTCGTTTCTTTGTTCATCCCTGTAGTTCACCTTTAAGAGATCATGAGAACAATGTTTTTGTTTTACATCATAAATTCATGAACAATCAATAATTTTGTTTTGTGATGCATGCTTAATTGACTGTGCGTGCATGTGTATTATTTGTATGTACAGTATACCTATGAATATGTAGCTTGTGTGTGTGTACAGTAGAGTAGAAACAGAAGTATTTCGTACACAAGTCGGTACCGTAGGACCCAACATTCCAGAGTAACATAGGGGGATTTTTACAGATATTCCCACGTAACTAGGCTTGGAATTAGGATCCTACGACTTGTGTAGGAAATTGAATACTTTTTCCAAGTAGGATTTTTTTTTCTTTTTTTCTTTTTTTTTTCTTTTTTTTTTCTCAAAGAGACAATGAACGGAGGAAGGAAAACACAGATAAAACAAAAAGGTCCATGTGCCTAAAGGCATCCTCCATTCATAAAATGTTTGTAACAACTGTGATTAACATCAATAGGAAAAGGTTAAATAATTATGCTGTATCACACCGTGGTGGAGTTGATTAAGGGGAGGTTTTTAATTCGTTCCCTAGAATTCCATCAATCTTAAAATTACACCCCCCTAGACCCCCTTTCAAGATAAATTTGTACATTTTTCGGTAGAAAAATGTCCCGGCTGAAAGCCGGTTCCTCTTAAATTACAGGCTCGCTATCGCTCGCCAGGATAAAATCGACATCTGAATTGAACGAAAGGTCTTAATATGGGGTGAAAGTTCTTAAAATCGCTAAACTAGTGGGGCAAACGTTTTATAATATCAAAAGCAATGGGGCTAAACATGAGGGAGAAAGGGGTCAAGAAAAAAATCCCTCAAGTGGATATCTCCCCTTAAAGCATGGTCTCTCGTCCTGACTGTCGGTGGTTCAAGTCCCAGCTGAGAGTAAAACCATTTTGTGAGACATCTATCTCTATCTATGAACTTGTGTTATAGGTTATCTTGGGTGTCTGGGTTATATATAGGCCTGTCTGTACATCTGTAGGGTGCAGTTGGCTGATTCCACCCTCTTGCCTTCGCTGATGCCTAGGTCTCGAACCTAACTGGGCAAGGTTTTTAGCCCACATGAAGGTAAAAAGGTAGAGGTGATTCTCTGCTTACGTAAAAAAAAGAAAAAAAAAAAAAAAAAAAAAAAAAAAAAAAAAAAGACATCATCTAAGCCTATGACTTCTTTTTTTTTTTTTTTTTTTTTAAAGACCTCCGTCTACGTATTGTGAAACAACTGTTATCCTCCGGCAAATTGTGGGGTTGAGTGAGTGAAGGGGGGGACAGTGAATGAAGGACCTAGATCGTGAGCACCGAACCTCACGATGACGTTAGGTTGCACTTTCGTTGGTCTCGTCCACAACGATTCAGTCTTTGGACCGAATGAGCTATTTTTGTTTTGTAGCTATAGCAGTTTTACCGTAACACTTGGTAATATTCTGTCCTAGGACCTGATTGGCAAGTATTGAGGGGAGATTTCCACTTGAGGGACTTTTTTTTCTTGACTCCTTTCTCCCTCATGTTTAGCCCCATTGCTTTTCTACTTTTAAGACGTTCGCCCCATTATGTTGATGACTTTAAGAACTTTCAACCCATTTCTGTCAATTTTAAGACCTTTCGTGCAATTTAGGTGTCGATTTTATCCTGGCGAGCGATAGCGAGCCTGTAATATAAGAGGAACCGGCTTTCAGCCGGGACATTTTTCTACCGAAAAATGTAAAAATTTATCTTGAAAGGGGCTCAAGGGGGTGTAATCTTAAGCTTGATGGAGGTCTAGGGAACAAACTAAAAACCTCCCCTTAAATATAGCTTTCCCACTGTTGACGTAGGCTGGCGCGGGGGCATCTGCATATTATATAAGAGAGATTATAGCATATGCACCCCTTCCTCTACACCGGAAACTCATCATCATCATCATCAGCCCTCCTAACAACATTACCCGCATCAGCCTCATTATCCTCGGTTTTCAACATCATAATCCGTACCTAGCTTAAGTATATATTCTCTCTCTCTCTCTCCGATATAGGGTATATATATATATATATATATATATATATATGTATATATATATATATATATATATATATATATATACCGTATATATATAGGCTATATGGTTGTCTCGCTATCTGACTATAATAGATATTTATTTATGCATATATTTTCTCTCTCTCTCTCTCTCCCTCTCTCTCTCTCCGATATAGGGTATATATATATATATATAATATATATATATGTATATATATATATATACCGTATATATATAGGCTATATGGTTGTCTCGCTATCTGACTATAATAGATATTTATTTATGCATATATTTTCTCTCTCTCTCTCTCTCTCTCTCTCTCTCTCTCTCCGATATAGGGTATATATATATATATATATATATATATATATATATATATAGGCTATATGGTTGTCTCGTTATCTCGTTATCTGACTATAATAGATATTTATTTATGCATATATTTTTCCCATCTCTCTATTATCTCCCCTTACCAACTACACCATCCCTATCCGCTCTCTCCCATTATTACCATAAGGTATTAGCCGCTAATTAAAACCTATCCGCTCTCTCCCATTATTACCATAAGGTATTAGCCGCTAATTAAAACCAAGACAGTAAAGACGAGATTATCAACGGGTTTAATGACTTCGGCTTCGTGAAAGTTATTAAACAAACAGGCTTAAGGGGAGATATCCACTTGAGGGACTTTTTTCTTGACCCCTTTCTCCCTCATGTTTAGCCCCATTACTTTTGATATTATAAAACGTTCGCCCCAATACTTTAGCGATTTTAAGAACTTTCACCCCATATTAAGACCTTTCGTGCCATTCAGGTGTCAATTTTTTCCTGGCGAGCGAAAGCGAGCCTGCAATTTAAGAGGAATCGGCCTTCGGCCGGGACATTTTTCTACCGAAAAATGTAAAAAATTATCTTGAAAGGGAGTCAGGGGGGTGTAATTTCAAGCTTGATGGAAGTCTAGGAAACACACTAAAAACCTCCCCTTAAAGCGGCGTCACACGAACAGTTTTTGTGTCGTATTTTACCAGCCAATCTTGGTTTATTGGCCTGTGATTCGTGTATTCAAACATCGAAGTTAGTCACACAAATAGCATTAACACTATCTGGTGCAACGTCTTGGGGGTTATTTTGGTATTGTGTTTAATTATGGAGGGTTTTAAATTGTGTTTGCCATTTTCGAACAATGTATTTTTAGTTTACCCCGAGACTTTAAGAAACGCCTCTCCAGACCCCCTTCAAACTAAACATTATCGTCCCCCTGACCCGCTTCAAACTAAACATTATCGTCCCCCAGACCCCCTTCAAACTAAACATTATCGTCCCCCTGACCCCCTTCAAACTAAACATTATCGTCCCCCAGACCCCCTTCAAACTAAACATTATCGTCCCCCAGACCCCCTTCAAACTAAACATTATCGTCCCCCAGACCCCCTTCAAACTAAACATTATCGTCCCCCAGACCCCCTTCAAGCTAAACATTATCGTCCCCCCAGACCCCCTTCAAACTAAACATTATCGTCCCCCAGACCCCCTTCAAGCTAAACATTATCGTCCCCCAGACCCCCTTCAAACTAAACATTATCGTCCCCCAGACCCCCTTCAAGCTAAACATTATCGTCCCCCAGACCCCCTTCAAACTAAACATTATCGTCCCCCAGACCCCCTTCAAGCTAAATGTGTACATTTTTCGGTAGAAAAATTTCCCGGCCAAAGGCCGGTTTCTCCCAAATTGAAGGCTCGCTATCGCTCGCCCAGGAAACATCGACACCTTATTGGGTTGAACTATCATATAATCGCCAAGCTAATGAGATGAAACGTCTTAAAATCTCCAAGCTAATGGAGTAAAACTGGGAGGATCCAAATTGGCCCGCCCTGCACCTAATAGCATTAAGGGGAGATCTCCAGTTGAGGGATTTTTTTCTTGACCCCTTTCTCCCTCATGTTTAGCCCCATTGCTTTTGATATTATAAAACGTTCGCCCCATTAGTTTAGCGATTTTAAGAACTTTCACCCCATATTAAGACCTTTCGTGCCATTCAGGTGTCGATTTTATCCTGGCGAGCGATAGCGAGCCTGATATTTTAGGGGGAACCGGCCTTCGGCCGGTACATTTTTCTACCGAAAAATATACAAATTTATCTTGAAAGGGACTCAAGGGGGTGTAATTTTAAGGTTGATGGAGGTCTAGGGAACAAACTAAATACCTCCCCTTAAGTTATTACCTTGGTTTATGAAGATCTTACAATAACAGTGAATTGAGGGTCAAATCAGTGTCAGCTAGATTTGATTACAGGTTAGAAAACCTTCCGACATAGGTACGGTCGCGCTAATAAGTCATGTCCCAGCTGTCATTACGTTTGGCTTGCTCTGTGCTGTATTAATGTCTGTCAGATGTTGAATAGGGTGGGTAAGTGTAGGAACATGTTTGTATATTTCACTCGATATGAAGAAATGAAGCTTAGATATTGTTGATACCAATGATTGATCAAAACATGCTTAGTGCCGATACATCACTTATTAGCGTGACTGTACATGTATGCTTACTGTTTCATACCCCTTTCGATCAAATTACACCTGTTTATGACTCGTCTTGGCTACCACCAGACGAATGTGTCTAGGTTAGCATGGAGTTATATGAAGCGAAGGGGTAAATATCAGTAATTTAAATACCCATGATTGTGTAACCCTTTACCTTTGTGTAATTCGACTGGTTGATTGTAAAGTACCGATATTTACTGCACTTCAGATTGTCGAAGCCTTTTGATGATCTTGAACATTTTAATTAAGGCACCTCTTAATTTCCGCTATGTTAGGGGAAAAAATGCAATTCCTCAAGACGCTCCTCAAGTACGGTATCATATTGGTAACTTTGTGTTATGTGAAAGTACAACGGAGTACAAAGGAAATCAAGCAACAACAGGTCTAGTGACCCTTCTAGGCTGCTTGTCCTCCAAAACACTGAGGATCAAGTGTCCAAACAGTGGTTTAGAGTGGGTAAGGGAACATTGGAAAGGGAACTACTGCCCTGGAACTAATGTCCGTGGCAGGATTAGGAAGTTAGTAGGGGACAGAGGGGTTAGTAACTGAGGGGAGGATAAAATAAAGTTATTCACTTACAAACGCAGTCAGTCGCGGGTTTGATGGGAGATATTTGTCTAGGCGAAGTTTAAATGAATCATCGGTGCTGCAGTCTATAACATCTCGGGGAAGCAGTGTACATAACATAAATTGTTTCGCTCGCATGAATCTAAGAACCTCTTCTTTAAGGGGAGGTTTTTAGTTTGGTTCCTACTCCTCCAGCAATCTTAAAATGTCACCCCCTTGACTCCCTTTCAAGATAAATTTTTACATTTTTCGGTAGAAAAATGTCCCGGCCGAAGGCCGATTACTCTTAAATTACAGGCTCGCTATCGCTCGCCAGGATAAAATCGACACCTAAATGGCACGAAAGGTCTTAAAATTGACAGAATGGGGGCGGAAATTCTTAAAATCTCCAAACTAATGGGGGCAAACGTCTTAAAATCTCAAAAGCAATGGGGCTAGACATGAGGGAGAAAGGGGTCAAGAAAAAAGTCCCTCAATTTGAAATCTCCCCTTAATCGAGTTGTCAATCTGTGGAATGGGGCCCCGAGATGTAATAGACTGCTACACCGTTGATTCTTTGAAGGGGAGATTTCCACTTGAGGGACTTTTTTTCTTGACCCCTTTCTCCCTCATGTCTAGCCCCATTGCTTTTGAGATTTTAAGACGTTTGCCCCATTAGTTTGGTGATTTTTAAGAATTTCCGCCCCATTCTGTCAATTTTAAGACCTTTCGTGCCATTTAGGTGACGATTTTATCCTGGCGAGCGATAGCGAGCCTGTAATTTAAGAGTAATCGGCCTTCGGCCGGGACATTTTTCTACCGAAAAATGTACACATTTATCTTGAAAGGGGGTCAAGGGGGTGAAATTTTAAGATTGCTGGAGGAGTAGGAACCAAACTAAAAACCTCCCCTTAACCTGCACAGTGCCGGTGACGTCTTTTTCATCGTATTCTGGCAACTATTCGACGATTTTATTCAGCTTAGGAAATACCTCTAGCACTAATAAGGCTTCAAGCTTTTTCAACCAACCCTTTTAACTACCACAGATCCTTCCTAAGCTGCATAATCTCGTCTGAATATAGCTAGAATACGATATACCTGGTAACACGCGTCGCTGGTACTCAAAGGGTTAATTAAATAAAGCAGCCCATTTGTCAATATTGAATGGAAGAATATGTATTATATTTATAGTGGTTTATTACGCATTATAGGAGAACAAAACATAACTATAGTGGTTTATTACGCATTATAGAACAAAAACATAACTAGTGGTTTATTACGCATTATAGTAAAACATAACTATGGTGGTTTATTACGCATTATAGTAAAACATAACTATGGTGGTTTATTACGCATTATAGTAAAACATAACTATGGTGGTTTATTACGCATTATAGGAGAACACAACATAACTATAGTGGTTTATTACGCATTATAGGAGATCAAAAACATAACTATAGTGGTTTATTACGCATTATAGGAGAACACAACATAACTATAGTGGTTTATTACGCATTATAGGAGATCAAAAACATAACTATAGTGGTTTATTACGCATTATAGGAGAACAAAAAACAAACGATGTGGTTATTACGCATTATAGGAGAAACAAAAAATTAACTAGGGTTTATTACGCATTATAGGAGAACATATCTATAGTGGTTTATTACGCATTATAGTAAAACATAACTATAGTGGTTTATTACGCATTATAGTAAAACATAACTATAGTGGTTTATTACGCATTATAGTAGGAACTTCATTAACCCCTTCTGTACCGGCGACGTCTTTTTTAGGGTTATTCTAGCTATATTTAGACGATGTTATGCAGGTTAAGGGGAGGTATTTAGTTTGTTCCCTAGACCTCCATCAAGCTTAAAATTACACCCCCTTGAGTCCCTTTCAAGATAAATTTGTACATTTTTCGGTAGAAAAATGTCTCGGCCGAAGGCCGGTTCCTCTTAAATTACAGGCTCGCTATCGCTCGCCAGGATAAAATCGATACCTGAATTGCACGAAAGGTCTTAATATGGGGTGAAAGTTCTTAAAATCGCTAAACTAATCGGGCAAACGTTTTATAATATCAAAATCAATGGGGCTAAACATGAGGGAGAAAGGGGTCAAGAAAAAAATCCCTCGAGTGGAGATCTCCCCTTAAGAAGGATCTGTCGTAGTAAAAGAGATTAAGTTTATTCTGGCTATATTTAGACGATGCAACACAGAGAGAGAGAGAGAGAGAGAGAGAGAGAGAGAGAGAGAGAGAGAGAGAGAGAGAGAGAGAGAGCACAATAAATAAAGAGAAATCAATTCATCTAGCTATATTTAGACGATGCAACACACAGAGAGAGAGAGAGAGAGAGAGAGAGAGAGAGAGAGAGAGAGAGCGCGTACAATAAATAAAGGGAAATCAATTCATCTAGCTATATTTAGACGATGAAACACACACACAGAGAGAGAGAGAGAGAGAGAGAGAGCGAGAGAGAGAGAGCGAGAGCGCGTACAATAAATAAAGGGAAATCAATTCATCTAGCTATATTTAGACGATGAAACACACACAGAGAGAGAGAGCGAGCGTACAATAAATAAAGGGAAATCAATTCATCCGCTCACACCCACACACGATCCCCTGCAATCTCTCTCTCTCTCTCACACACACACACACACACACACACACACACACACACACACGCACACGCACACACTATATAATCCCCTTATCAACAGACCAATGTGAATAGTTAATGTAAAGGATCAAGTTAAGGGGAGATTTCCACTTGAGGGATTTTTTTCTTGACCCCTTTCTCCCTCATGTTTAGCCCCATTGCTTTTGATATTATAAAACCTTTGCCCCATTAGTTTAGCGATTTTAAGAACTTTCACCCCATATTAAGACCTTTCGTGCAATTCAGGTGTCTATTTTATCCTGGCGAGCGATAGCGAGCCTGTAATTTAAGAGGAAACGGCCTTCGGCCGGGACATTTTTCTACCGAAAAATGTACAAATTTATCTTGAAAGGGACTCGAGGGGGTGTAATTTTAAGGTTGATGGAGGTCTAGGGAACAAACTAAATACCTCCCCTTAATGTAAAGGATCAAGTTAAGCTCCCACCATAACATATTACAGCATTTCTGTCATTTTGGTCTTCCACTCCTGCCCATCTTCATCTGCGAGCCTCTTGATATGTATTTATGTTGCATCCTTATTCTACAAGTACATACAACATGATGAACTGGTTGATCATGCTAGTGAAATGTTAAAATGTTCAAAAAGTTATATATATATATGCAGTATACATCTCACAAATACACGTGAGCTAATACATTTTTAAATACTCCCAGCCGGGATCGAACCTTCAACATTACGAACGAGTGTCCAAGCCTTTAATCTACTGCACCACGGCGTGATAAAGTATTCTTAAGGGGAGATTTCCACTTCAGGGATTTTTTGTCTTTACCCCTTTGTCCCTCATGTTTAGCCCCATTGCTTTTGAGATTTTAAGACGTTCGCCCGCCCCATTAGTTTGGTGATTTTAAGAACCCTCGCCCCATTTCTGTCAATTTTAAGATCATTCGCGCCATTTAGGTGTTGATTTTTTCCTGGCGAGCGATAGCGAGCCTGTAATTTAAGGGGGAACGGCCTTCGGCCGGGACATTTTTCTACCGAAAAATGTACAAATTTATCTTGAAAGGGGGTCAAGGGGGAGTAATTTTAAGCTTGATGGAAGTCTAGGAAACACACTAGAAACCTCCCCTGAACCTTTTCCTATGTATATTTAGGAGAAGGGAAATCCTACTTGGAGATTGTACCGGTATTTAAATTAATTCACAAGTCGCAGGATCCATATTTCAGGATACCATACAGGGATATTTTTACAAGCTTTCCCACGCAACTCGGGTTATTGAAATTGCATTTTAATTTTCGCCCAGCCAAACAACACAACAGAGTCGTTGATATAAAGTATATCTCACAAATACACGTGAGCTAATACAGGTTTCAATACTTCCAGCCGGGATCGAACCTCCGACATTCAGAGCGAGTGTCCAAGCTTTTAAGGGGAGATCTCCACTTGAGGGATTTTTTTTTTCTTGCCCCCTTTCTCCCTCATGTTTAGCCCCATTGCTTTTGATATTATAAAACGTTCGCCCCATTAGTTTAGCGATTTTAAGAACTTTCACCCCATATTAAGACCTTTCGCGCCATTCAGGTGTCGTTTTTATCCTGGCGAGCGATAGCGAGCCTGTAATTTAAGAGGAACCGGCCTTTGGCCGGGACATTTTTCTACCGAAAAATGTACAAATTTATCTTGAAAGGGACTCAAGGGGGTGTAATTTTAAGCTTGATGGAGGTCTAGGGAACATAGTAACTTTCCACAATAGTTCACAAAGACCTATTTTACAATTTTAGGGCAGGAGTCACCGAGATTTCAGTGTTGCATAGCAACGGTTGCTAGGCAAATCATTTTCCTTAGCAACCGGCAGCAACAATGCAGTTTCTGGAAAACTGTGAGGTGCTATGGTTTTTTCTCAACTCCTTGTTCTAAAAAACATGTAGCATTGCATTTGGAGATCATATACAAGAATGATATGGCATAAAATCCAATTTAGGGCAAGTCAGGCTATAAAAATGCCACTCCTAAAGCTTCAGACACTGTTGTCACAGTCACTTTTGCATTTGCAGTAGGCTGTGCATTTTAGATGCGCATCAACACATTTGCAGTCTGTGCATCCTCCTCGGCAAGAACACTTCAGTAGTTCTGGGCAGGTTGCACTGGCTTCGGGCAAGTTAGACCACAGAGGCCTCCACTTTTCTGGGCAAGTCCATCCCCACTCACTTGGAGAGGGCAACTGTCGTTCTGGCACCGTGGTGCAGCCCCAGTGGTGCCCACCTTGTAGTACTGCCCTCTTCATGTGTTGCTGTAGAGCAGCCTTGGTTGGAGGTAGACATGATATCTGACGTCCTTTGTGGATGAACAGATTCTTTCTGACTTCATTGATGGAACGAGAAGTTGCTGTCCTGTCATAGAGTCGAATGGTGAAGTACTCCAGAGAAGCCTCAGTCGCTTCACCAATTTGTTCAGGTGCATTGTGCAGCTCATAGAATGTCACAGTAAATTCATCATGTGCCTCCCACACTTTCCATGCAGTCTTCTTTCCCACCTGGACCAGATGGGACACGGTATCACAACCTGTATAAGCATGGAACACAGGCAGTGCCAAGGATCTTTCTGTGCCAAGTGAAACACATATTTCATGAGCTGGGATGTACCTAAAGTCCTTTCCACAACCAAAGGCAATCCAGAGTTCTATCTGCTGTCTCTGAGCCAGCTGCTGTACGACTGCCACTGCCAATACTACCACGTCAGTGTCCACAGTTCGAACAAGGATCTTGTGGAAGCCCTGCATAACAGCATCACTGACATGCACCATGATCCTCGAGTCTGCCTCCTCATGGTTGCAGGGAGCAATGTTGCTGGTGTCTCGTGTAGGTAAGCATAGCACATTGGCACCATCAGTAACAATGAGAGTCTGGTCTCCTGATGCATTTTCCAGCAGTTCCTTGTTCAGGAATGTAAACAGGTCTGTCTTGTTGTTGGCCAAGCGAAGGAACTGCTGCCAGTTCTTTGGTGTTGGGCTAGACGCCCCAACTCGTCTGCGCTGAATAGGACCAGTGACACGTTGTTCTCTTGTCTGTGACTTGAGGCTGTTATCGAAGTACTGGTCCCAGACAACATCCACTCTCAGAGCCTGACTTTGAGCATTGTTTATGTATGGAAGAAAGACCTTGGCAGCATAGTCTCCAAATGTCTTGCAGCCCTCAGGTCTAAGAAAGTGAACAAGTGCCGCACCATCCATGATTCGCACTTCAGTCTCTGGTGTCACATCATTTGATGACCCTACTTTCTTTTCAAGACCTTCTATGAGATCAGACTTCTTCCCTGGACGTAGCTGCCCATAGGCAGACAGAGATGGAGGAAATGGGAGGTTTTCATGATTGAAGAAATTGTTCAAGTCACCTTTCCTTGTCTGACATGCAACATACAGACTTGCAAACAGCGAAGATTCACTTTTGAGGAGACTGACTTTGTCCCCTGATTTGTTTGATCGTTTGCCTTGGACATTGAACAGTACCACCTTGTTCCTGGTAATTGTTGCTGTGATTGGCTTAGTATTTGTTCTGAGCCGCTCTTCCACAAATGTTGCATACTGCTCCTGACCCTTTGATGCGAGAGTGGTTAGACACTCGACTGACTGCTCATCCATGATGTCCTTTGTATGGAGTCTGAGAAGGTCCTGCCCTTCCTCCTCAAATGGGCTCCCCATGTCCTCCATTACAATAACTACCGCCTGAACCTGTCCAGCAAATAACTTCTGGGTTGACCGGGTTTGTTCATGATGGTTTCTTTGCCCAGAACTTTGTTGTTTCCCTACCATGGTCGCTTCAAACTCAGAAATTACTCTGACAAGTTCAGGATCTGCCACTGCCCATCTCAAGAGGGAGTTTGCATCCTGGGTAAGCCCGATGATTCCGCCTTCATCCTTCATTACTCCATTGTTTTGTTCATGGCAGTGATCGACAGCAATGAGGGAGAATTTTCTCTGGGATTTTGCCACAACAAACTTGCCTTGCTAAAATTCTTTGGCAACATCTGGATGAGTGTGAGATAGACTGCTCATGTCACGCACATGTACGGACATCCAACGTGCGTAGTGGGTGTGGTTGAGACTGAAGAACCAAGGTGTCAATTTCTTCAATGTATCCACATACAAATCAAAGTCACCAGTACGTAGTGATCGCACAAATGTGAACAAGAGAAGTTCCAGCTCTAGACTCGTATGCCAGTACATGAACTGAGGACTTTCAGCTTTTCGCCGTTCACACCATGTGCTGAAAGTGTCTGTGGATTCTTCGGAATTGTTTGCAACATATCCATCATAAGCCTTCTTGAGAAGGATGTACAATGCACATGCAGTGACTTGGTGAGCATGACGGGTTCGAGTCACATGTGATGCCTTCAGGAAGGACTCAGCAATGCCTGGTGTGGCAACATCAACTTCCTGGAGAACTTCCACCCAACCACTTCCATCAAGCCAATGACCCAAAGCTTTCAAGCCTGTCATTTCAGTGTGTGGACCCCCCATAAGCATTACAAACTTGTCCTCACCATACAGTTCGGACATATTCCATTGCAGCTTCTTCAGTGTAGCATACAGAGGTTGGTCCCCACTAATCACTGGAGTCTGGCCAGGGTTGAGGTGATGAACTGCTGACTTCACCACTTCCATGCAATGCCGAAGCATAGATGGTGAGCTGGCTTCCTCAACAAAGAGAGGCATCATGGCATTCACAGATGGCAGAATGTCTGGGTCTGGCACTCTGCTGGCATGGTATGCTGCCCAAGACAAAGTCGCCTCTGCTGATATGTCCTCTGCATGATGTTTCTCAAAATGACTCAGCCAGTCATATTCCTTGTCCATGTCCTTGGTCAAAGGGGTGTTGGAAGAAGCCAGATCTGCAGGGATGGGTGGGACAAAGACGTCATTTTTTGGCAACCGTGTTGGTTTCAGTTCAGTGTACGAAAGGGGCAAGTCGCTCATTTTCCTCAACTTGAGTTATTGAATTAGTGAATCCTTGGCCATTGTCTTCATCTTCACAGACATCTCGCGGAGTGAGATTCTGGAACAAGGACAAGCTGGTGCCATGGAATGAACTTGTAGATGTCGCAGAGCTAGGTTTGTGGTCGATGTTGTCTGCAGCACTGGTGATGAAATGCCCTTTGCGAAGTTGAGGAGGACAGACTGTGCCAATCTGATGGTAATAGTCACAGACGTATTACCAATGATGTGATCAAGTCCATTGTGCGGTTGTATGATGCCGACATACCAAGAGTATATAGACTCTCAATCAACTTTCTATCTCTGGTTAGTGCATGAGCCTTAAGACCTACATAGACGGGTAGTGGCGTTTCACGATCTTTGCTGTGATATACTTGTGGATTTCTCACAGAATCCCTGCGTCTCTTGATGCTGTTGTACACCAACAGCTGAGCAATGGATAGTATTGGTTGGCTGATAGTTGTGTTGGATGTTTGATCTGTGATGTTTGAACCATTGATAAGCATGCTGACCAGTGACAAAGGGGACCGTGGAACAGACTCCACTTGGCTGTTATGGCCAAACGATCCAGAGAATGTTATTTTGTGTGCGAAGATGTCCTGTCGGATCATTTCAGCAATTTGGGTCATCATGACACTCTGCTCGTCTCGATCAGTCTGGTATCCTTCTCGGAGAATAGAGCCAACATCTTCTTCACAAGCCATGAACACATCTCGTCCTTCTTTGTAAGCTTTCATCCTTGTGGAGATGCATGAGAATGCGGTCTTTCAGATGCTTACTGTTTACTCGTGCAGTAACATCCACTCCAAGTTGATTTAGCCTGTCAGTGTAGAGCTTCACAAGATCTGCAAGTCTGAAAACCTTCACATCCTCATCTTGCCCCTTCTCCTCAATGTAGGAAATCAGCTGAGCCAAAGCAATTCCTTTACATGTCTGGTCATCTGAGGCATCCTGATCCTGTGATACCTTTGCACGTGCTCTATTGTACAGGTTTGTAAGGCAGTTTGCATGATACTTTGCCTCCTGGGCAATAAGGTCTCCTGCACTTAATTTTGCAAGAAGATTTTCATCTTGTAGATCATGTGCGCATTTCCTCACACGAAAATCTAGTTGAAATGTACAGACTTCGCAGAGGTTCTCCTTTGTTTGCTGCTGGGAACAAAAGAAGCATTTGGGACAATTGCTGCCAACTGTTCCACTTGAGGCAGTATCACCACCACTGCTAGTGCTACGTGTGAAAATTCGTTTTGAAGTAGTCCCATCTTCCTCAGACTTGTGCTTTTGTTTTGCGCGTTCCAGTTGGTATGTGAAAACTTCTGATAACAAGATTTGTGCCACTTTGCATTCTGTTCTTTCAATGTTAATTGAATACCATTCCCATGGTCAAGTCGTGCCAGATTGATTTTGATTGGCATTGAGTCAAGGTTACTAAACTGTGTGATGTTGTCTACTATGGTTTCATAGCCTCTGTCAGTTGGTGATATGAGAGACTCTTTGGTGTCCAGTTGACAAAAACACAGATAGTCCAATCAGTTGCTTGAACAGATGAAGATGAGGCACTGGCCATTTCTGTGAATATTCAGTACGTCTTGACTATCACTGTGCGCAGATCAAATATATCAAACTTGCTGAAACTGGAAACAAAATATGATTAAGGCCGAGGGTTTATCCTTTTACCACCTTTATCAAATACATCTGTTGCACACATTCCTTTATGGGATACAACTAGGTTCAGTTTCCCTACACCTAGCCCGATCGTTCATCCAGTGCCATTTAAGTCCCGTGCGATCTGTACACCTTCCGGGTAATTCTTAAGCCCCGTTACCCTTGACTTGGCTCTCCCGCGCTGGCACATCCTGTCAATTCAGGCGCGACTATCTAACTACATCTACCAACTACAAACTACAGTTTAGTAGCTAGTGGATTTGGGGCTGTTAGATAGCATTTGGGACACTGATCTAGATATACTAGTACTTATTAAAGTACTAGTATATCTAGATCAGCTGGCACTGAACCCCATGCTGAGTTACACAGCAGTGATGTCACCAGTGTGCCCTGGTTGTGTGCTGACATTCACTCTATTATATATATATGCTTTTTATAAATCTTTTGAACCATTTTAGGAGTGAATATAGGAAAATAAATAAAAGTACAAAGTCATAACACTTCATAGTAGTTCAGAAACTGCATCGTTGCTGCCGGTTGCTAAGGAAAATGCTTTGCCTAGCAACCGTTGCTATGCAATACAGAAATCTCGGTGGCTCCTGCTCTGAAATTGTAAAGTAGGTCCTTGTGAACATTTCCGGGAAGTGTCATGCTTGTATGACCTTGTGAGCAATTCTTGCACCCATTTCCTTGACTATCACGGCCAACTGCTCTATATACAGTATACAGTATACAGTATACAGTATATATATATCTATATACAGTATATAGTATATATATTTCCCGGTAACGAAGTCTTCCTTTACGGCCACCAAACATTTCATAATTGTATCCTTGCCATGCCAACACCGAGGCCATTAGCAGGCAGCGTTATAATGGGCCTTGGGGAACAATGCCCAAGAACAAGTGAAGGTAGATAATGAGACAGGAAATCTGTGGAGGAGATTAAATGAGTGAAGGGAGAAGCAGTGGAGAAAATATTTATATGATATATATAGAAAGTGTCTGTCTGTCTGTCTGTCTGTGTGTGTGTGTGTAATAACAATAATAATACAAATCGGTTTATTTCGAGCCAGCAGCCAATGAGGCTGAAAATATACAAATCCTTAACCTAACTTCTCCTAAGTGGTCAACAGATTGACTAAATTCACAAATCCTTAACCTAACTTCGCCTAAGTGGTCAACAGATTGACTAAATTATCAACGATCACTGAATTCTTATAATAAGTGTATACAAAACATAATGCAAGTTTCAAAACCATTTTGAGAAAAAGGGTGTTCCGTGTGGCAAGAGGGATTTACACAAATGCCTTTTCCAGTAACTTGTTTAAGTTAAAAATATTTTGAAAATATACTGTACATCATTTGGACTCGGAGCTCCAGCTTTAAGGGGAGGTTTCTAGTTCGTTTCCTACTCCTCCAGCAATCTTAAAATGTCACCCCCTTGACCCCCTTTCAAGATAAATTTGTACATTTTTCGGTAGAAAAATGTCCCGGCCGAAGGCCGATTACTCTTAAATTACAGGCTCGCTATCGCTCGCCAGGATAAAATCGACACCTAAATGGCACGAAAGGTCTTAAAATTGACAGAATGGGGCGGAAATTCTTAAAAATCACCAAACTAATGGGGCAAACGTCTTAAAATCTCAAAAGCAATGGGGCTAGACATGAGGGAGAAAGGGGTCCAGAAAAAAGTCCCTCAAGTGGAAATCTCCCCTTAATATGCTGTCCTTGTTATGTCTCCTACAGTCCTCAGCAGATCTTTACAGGGGTGACGAGTTAAAACCCTGGAGGAGGCAGGCTAGGACAATATTTAATTAAGAGGGCCTTAGAAAGAGGAGAGAGAGATTAACCCTTTCACGCATTTATGACGCAGAGGTTGCCAGATTAGCAATAAGAAATAGAGTTCTCTCACTCCTATAATTACCTCTCCAAAATTAATTTTCTGCCCACAGCTAACTCAAAGACAACTGCAGAGGTTGAAGTAACTAAACTAAAGGTTTCTAAATACCCCTTGATAGTAACAAAGGCTTTAAAGTATCCCCAATAGGCTCAAAATCGCGTCATATGTCGGAGAGGGTTAAGTATACGGTGGAATATAATTATGCAGGCTTTTCTAAGAAGCTTGACGTTGAAGGAGTGAAAACTGGATCAGGGAGGGATTTACCAGGAACCCTGTATTAACCCTTGAAGCTCTGACGCGTTTTAACAGTTTATTTTGGCTATCATTAGACGATTGTATGCAGCTTAGGAAGTATCTGTGGGTATTAAAAGGGTAAATACTATCTCGATCAACCCTTTGACTTCCATATACCGTTACTAATCTGAATAAAATACTCTAATAGTCGCTAGAAAACAGAACTGAACCGCGTATTGGAGCTTGAAAGGGTGAAATAGGAAATTTGAGGGTGTGCGAGATTTACGAAAACACACATGAGAAAACACACATGAGAAAACACACATGAGAAAACACACATGAGAAAACACACATGAGAAAACACACATGAGAAAACACACATGAGAAAATGAGAGAAGCTGAATTAATCTTTAGCAAACTAACTTATAAATGTATGAGATATCCTGCTAGTAAGGAGGATTGTATTATTTGTGAAAGCAAACAATTAATAGGGGAGGTCTCCACTGGAGGGATTGTTTTCTTGACCCCTTTCTCCCTCATGTTTAGCCCCATTGATTTTGATATTATAAAACGTTTGCCCCATTAGTTTAGCGATGTTAAGAACTTTCACCCCATATTAAGACCTTTCGTGCCATTCAGGTGTCGATTTTATCCTGGCGAGCGATAGCGAGCCTGTAATTCAAGAGGAACCGGCCTTTGGCCGGGAAATTTTTCTACCGAAAAATGTACAAATTTATCTTTCAAGGGGGTGACATTTTTAGATTGCTGGAGGAGTAGGAAACAAACTAAAAACCTCCCCTTCAATGGACTTTCGTGCAATTCAGGTGTCTATTTTATCCTGGCGAGCGATAGCCAGCCTGTAATTTAAGAGGAACCGGCCTTCAGCCGGGACATTTTTCTACCGAAAAATGTACAAATTTATCTTGAAAGGGACTCGAGGGGGTGTAATTTTAAGGTTGATGGAGGTCTAGGGAACAAACTAAATACCTCCCCTTAATGGGATGTAAAGAAATATGCGTGTGAACACAATTGCATTAAGTATAAATACATACAACAAAGGTACTGAGAATAACAATATTTCAATTAATTTGGTATGATGTTTGTCTTAAGAAATAAACGTACTGTCCATGAAATTGCATCCGTAGACATAAATCATGGTTCATTTGAATATTAGTAAGTAGTATGAGAGCGAGAGAGAGAGAGGGAGAGAGAGAGAGAGAGAGGGAGAGAGAGAGAGAGAGAGGGAGAGCGAGCGAGAGAGAGAGAGAGAGAGAGAGAGAGAGAGCGAGCGAGCGCGAGAGCGAGAGAGAGAGCGAGAGAGGGAGACAGAGAGAGAGAGAGCGAGAGAGAGAGAGAGAGAGACAGAGAGCGAGAGAGAGGGGGAGAGAGACAGAGAGCGAGAGAGAGAGAGAGAGAGAGAGAGAGAGAGAGAGAGAGAGGAACGGACGTGTTAATGAAGGCATATTGATCAAATCACAGGGTGTGAATGTATCCATACAAAGGTAATGGTTCATAGGTGGGCCTACTACCGTGAGTTAAGGGGAGGTATTTAGTTTGTTCCCTAGACCTCCATCAAGCTTAAAATTACACCCCCTTGAGTTCCTTTCAAGATAAATTTGTACATTTTTCGGTAGAAAAATGTCCCGGCCGAAGGCCGGTTCCTCTTAAATTACAGGCTCGCTATCGCTCGCCAGGAAAAAATCGACACCTAAATGGCACGAAAGGTCTTAAAAGTGACATAAATGGGGCAAAAGTTCTTAAAATTGCCAAACTAATGTGGCGAACGTCTTAAAATCTCAAAAGCAATGGGGCTAAACATGAGGGAGAAAGGGGTCAAGAAAAAAAATCCCTCAAGTGGAAATCTCCCCTTAAGCAATTTAGGATAACTGGGAAACTAAACTTTCTTGTAATAGTGATCGTGTGTGTGCTATCATACTTTAACATTTAGCAACATTTTCAAGCATGATATAATTACATGACTTGAATGCATATTTATACCCTTCATATTCCTGCTTCTCTCTCTCTCTCTCTCTCTCTCTCTCTCTCTCTCTCTCTCTCTCTCTCTCTCTCTCTCTCTCTCTCTCTCTCTCTCTCTCATTAAGCATGTTTGTGAAGTCATTATCACGATTCTTTCAACGCAAAATGTGTCCGACCAAGGTTGCATTAAGGGGAGATCTCCACTGGAGGGATTTTTTTCTTGACCCCTTTCTCCCTCATGTTTAGCCCCATTACTTTTGATATTATAAAACGTTCGCCCCATTACTTTAGCGATTTTAAGAACTTTCACCCCATATTAAGACCTTTCGTGCCATTCAGGTGTCGATTTTATCCTGGCGAGCGATAGCGAGCCTGTAATTTAAGAGGAACCGGCCTTCGGCCGGGACATTTTTCTACCGAAAAATGTACAAATTTTTCATGAAAGGGACTCAAGGGGGTGTAATTTAAAGCTTGATGGAGGTCTAGGGAACCAACTAAAAACCTCCCCTTAATAGTTGAGGGAAAACCCGTGTATGTTGATTTTGGCTTTACCTTACATACATACATATACATACATACATATACATACATACATACATACACTGCCAACACCCGTGTAAACTACCTGCATAGTTCAAGTTAATTGCCGACTTGCGAGTTTCGTTCTATAAGGAAGTTGGAGCTGTAAGACATCGATATTTAGCAGAAATACGAGCTAAAATACGGTCGTAGTACATTGATAAATACATAAAACCCAATATAACATACCCTTTAGCCATCAAAAACCTACATGATTATTGTATCGATGTTTAAGGGGAGGTTTTTAGTTCGTTTCCTATTCCTCCAGCAATCTTAAAATTTCACCCCCTTGACCCCCTTTCAAGATAAATTTGTACATTTTTCGGTAGAAAAATATCCCGGCTGAAAGCCGGTTCCACTTAAATTACAGGCTCGCTATCGCTCGCCAGGATAAAATCGACACCTACATGGCACGAAAGGTCTTAAAATTGACAGAAATGGGTTGAAAGTTCTTAAAATCGTCAAAATAATGGGGCAAACGTCTTAAAATTAGAAAAACAATGGGGCTAAACATGAGGGAGAAAGGAGTCCAGAAAAAAATGTAAGTGGTCAATTACAGTAAAGTTAGCAAGTAAGAGTATTATGCCTTACATGTTACTAAATGACTATGAAATATATAGCATTATTATAGTAAATGACTATGAAATATATAGCATTATTATAGTAAATGACTGAAATATATAGCATTATTATAGTAAATGACTATGAAATATATAGCATTATTATAGTAAATGACTATGAATATATAGCATTATTATAGTAAATGACTATGAAATATATAGCATTATTATAGTAAATGACTATGAATATATAGCATTATTATAGTAAATGACTATGAAATATATAGCATTATTATAGTAAATGACTATGAAATATATAGCATTATTATAGTAAATGACTATGAAATATATAGCATTATTATAGTAAATGACTATGAATATATAGCATTATTATAGTAAATGACTATGAAATATATAGCATTATTATAGTAAATGACTATGAATATATAGCATTATTATAGTAAATGACTATGAAATATATAGCATTATTATAGTAAATGACTATGAATATATAGCATTATTATAGTAAATGACTATGAAATATATAGCATTATTATAGTAAATGACTATGAATATATAGCATTATTATAGTAAATGACTATGAAATATATAGCATTATTATAGTAAATGACTGAATATATAGCATTATTATAGTAAATGACTGAAATATATAGCATTATTATAGTAAATGACTATGAATATATAGCATTATTATAGTAAATGACTATGAAATATATAGCATTATTATAGTAAATGACTATGAATATATAGCATTATTATAGTAAATGACTATGAAATATATAGCATTATTATAGTAAATGACTATGAATATAGCATTATTATAGTAAATGGCTATGAAATATATAGCATTATTATAGTAAATGACTATGAATATATAGCATTATTATAGTAAATGACTGAAATATATAGCATTATTATAGTAAATGACTATGAATATATAGCATATTATAGTAAATGACTATGAAATATATAGCATTCTTATAGTAAATGACTATGAATATATAGCATTATTATAGTAAATGACTATGAAATATATAGCATTATTATAGTAAATGACTATGAATATATAGCATTATTATAGTAAATGACTATGAAATATATAGCATTATTATAGTAAATGACTATGAATATATAGCATTATTATAGTAAATGACTATGAAATATATAGCATTATTATAGTAAATGACTATGAATATATAGCATTATTATAGTAAATGACTATGAAATATATAGCATTATTATAGTAAATGACTATGAATATATAGCATTATTATAGTAAATGACTATGAAATATATAGCATTATTATAGTCAACTACTATGAAATATATAGCATTATCATAGTAAATGACTATGAAATATAGCATTATTATAGTAAATGACTGAAATATATAGCATTATTATAGTAAATGACTATGAAATATATAGCATTATTATAGTAAATGACTATGAAATATATAGCATTATTATAGTAAATGACTATGAAATATATAGCATTATTATAGTAAATGACTATGGAATATATAGCATTATTATAGTAAATGACTATGAAATATATAGCATTATTATAGTAAATGACTATGAAATATATAGCATTATTATAGTAATGACTATGAATATATAGCATTATTATAGTAAATGACTATGAAATATATAGCATTATTATAGTAAATGACTATGAATATATAGCATTATTATAGTAAATGACTATGAAATATATAGCATTATTATAGTAAATGACTATGAATATATAGCATTATTATAGTAAATGACTATGAAATATATAGCATTATTATAGTAAATGACTATGACTATATAGCATTATTATAGTAAATGACTATGAAATATATAGCATTATTATAGTAAATGACTATGAATATATAGCATTATTATAGTAAATGACTATGAAATATATAGGCATTATTATAGTAAATGACTCTGGAATATATAGGCATTATTATAGTAAATGACTGAATTATATAGCATTATTATAGTAAATGACTCTGAATATATAGCATTATTATAGTAAATGACTATGAAATATATAGCATTATTATAGTAAATGACTATGAATATATAGCATTATTATAGTAAATGACTGAAATATATAGCATTATTATAGTAAATGACTATGAATATATAGCATTATTATAGTAAATGACTATGAAATATATAGCATTATTATAGTAAATGACTATGAATATATAGCATTATTATAGTAAATGACTATGAAATATATAGCATTATTATAGTAAATGACTATGAATATATAGCATTATTATAGTAAATGACTACGAAATATATAGCATAATTATAAGTAAATGACTATGAATATATAGCATTATTATAGTAAATGACTATGAAATATATAGCATTATTATAGTCAACTACTATGAAATATATAGCATTATCATAGTAAATGACTATGAAATATAGCATTATTATAGTAAATGACTGAAATATATAGCATTATTATAGTAAATGACTATGAAATATATAGCATTATTATAGTAAATGACTATGAAATATATAGCATTATTATAGTAAATGACTATGAAATATATAGCATTATTATAGTAAATGACTATGGAATATATAGCATTATTATAGTAAATGACTGAAATATATAGCATTATTATAGTAAATGACTATGAAATATATAGCATTATTATAGGAAATGACTATGGAATATATAGCATTATTATAGTAAATGACTGAAATATATAGCATTATTATAGTCAACTACTATGAATATATAGCATTATTATAGTCAACTACTATGACTATATAGCATTATTATAGTCAACTACTATGACTATATAGCATTATTATAGTCAACTACTATGACTATATAGCATTATTATAGTCAACTACTATGACTATATAGCATTATTATAGTCTCTTGGGTGTTCTCCTGGGTGACCTATAGATGGGTGTGTGAATGTTGTGTTTTGTCTGTGTTTGTTCGCTGGTCTGTCTTGTGTTTTGTGTTTTCCCTGTTCTTGCTCTGTCTTGAATCGGCCACCCCCAAGAAAAAAAAAAAAAAATATATGAAATAGAGTAAAATAGAAAAAAAAAAAAATAGGAATAGTGGGGATTGGGCCTGAACATATACATACATACATACATACATACATACATACATACATACAAATTATACATACATACATACATACATACATACATACATACGAATTATACATACATACATACATACATACATACATACATACAAATTATACATACATACATACATACAAATTATACATACATACATACATACAAATTATACATACATACATACATACAAATTATACATACATACATACAAATTATACATACATACATACATACATACATATACATACATACATACAAATTATACATACATACATACATACATACATACATACATACAAACATACATACATACATACATACACACATACATACATACAAATTATACATACATACATACATACATACATACATACAAATTATACATACATACATACATACATACATACATACATACATACATACACATTATACATACATACATACATACAAATTATACATACATACATACATACATACAAATTATACATACATACATACATACATACATACATACATACATACATACATACACATTATACATACATACATACATACAAATTATACATACATACATACATACATACATACATACATACATACATACATACATACCATAGATGTAGTACACCGAATAGCTTTCAATGTACTTCATGATACACTGTCTTCCCATGTAGGGGAGACAACCTTAAGGGGAGGTATTTAGTTTGTTCCCTAGACCTCCATCAAGCTTAAAATTACACCCCCTTGAGTCCCTTTCAAGATACATTTGTAAATTTTTCGGTAGAAAAATGTCCCAGCCGAAGGCCGGTTCCCCTTAAATTACAGGCTCGCTATCGCTCGCCAGGATAAAATTGACACCTGAATGGCACGAAAGGTCTTAATATGGGGTGAAAGTTCTTAAAATCGCTAAACTAATGGGGCAAACGTTTTATAATATCAAAAGCAATGGGGCTAAATATGAGGGAGAAAGGGGTCAAGAAAAAAATCTCTTAAGTGGAGATCTCCCTTTAAAACAATCCAGGAGGATGGGATTCGCCAGCCTCGGTTGGCAACCCGCCTAGGGGAGTAAACCATTTATTAATCCGTAATGCTTACCAAAGGGTGAACCAGGTTAGTGGATGGACTAACCACACACCATTGTAGACAAATAGTGCTAAACGATACACAGAGGGCCTCAGAGTCAAACGAACCACAACTTGAGTGGTCAATCCTGTATGTCTATATAATATTTTCGATTGTCTGTGTGTGTGTGTGTGTGTGTGTTCTTAATAGGCGGCCGCAGTTTTGGACGTGGGGAGCTGAAACTTTGCATGTGGGTGTCAATTGACCTGGGTCAGGTCATAGAGGGGGCGAGGCCACGATCGGAGATCGTTTCGAGGCCGAAATTGAAAACAAATTGAAAAACATTTTAAATGGCCATTTGGGGCAGGAGGCCTCCGATCGAAAAGGTGTATGGAACGAAAGTTGTTCGCAGCCCCCCAAAATGGGGGTACGGGTGAGGTCAGATCCAAAATCGGAGGTAATTTAGCGGCCGAAATCGAGGTCGCCGTTTAATGAGGCACAGGGAGGTCGAGGCCGGTGATTATGGTAGTAGTAGTATTGTGATGATTGTGATAGTAGTGATTGATGATGGTGATTATGGTAGTACAATTTAAACCCGGGGAACGCCGGGTACCCCTGCTAGCCCTTAATAAACTGGTATAGTTTGTCCTTCTCAGAGGTTACGTCCACTTTAGGGCGTTTTGAGTATGACCACCCTCACATAGCACAGTCAAGCGTGTGGCAAAAAGATAGAGAGCTAGAACAAACATCCCTAAAATTAACAGAAATAAGATAGGAAATTATGACTTATTCAACATTACAGTTCATTAATGAATTATGTCTCTAAACTACGGAAATAAGACAACCATACTGAAGGTAAGTTATGCTTGTGACAGTTATAATGACGGAATTATGTTGGCAATATTGCTGCCTGTCCATTGACCGTAAATGGCAGGGGGATTTAGTTTATCAGTGTACGATACACGCAGCAATATTCCAAGGTGTCTGGCAGTCCAAAGTCGTACACTTGATATATTAGTCTGCTGACAAACTGTATCGACAAAGTGTCAGGAAGTTAATTACTCGTTTCCAGGTGTTGACACACATGGGGAATTGGCTCGCTGTATAATATCAATGGTCATATTAAATGACACACGCATTATAATAATACGTCCTAAATACTGTCAGTGTGTGTATGTATATGTACAGTATGTGTGTGTGTGTGTGTGTGTGTGTGTGTGTGTGTGTGTGTGTGTGTGTGTGTGTGTGTGTGTGTGTGTGTGTGTATGTATATATAGTATGTGTGTATGTATATGTACAGTATGTGTGTGTGTGTGTGTGTGTGTGTGTTTGTGTGTGTGTGTGTGTGTGTGTGTGTGTGTGTGTATATATATATAGTATGTGTGTATGTATATGAATGTATATGTATTTATGTGTATATACTGTATTTTCAAACCTTTCCTGTTCCCAATAGTGAACACTTAAATATAAGTCCGTTGCTGGTACCAAAAAGGATAACAAGGTAATTAGTGAAAAGGTAAAGAATATCCCCGTCCAGAGGGTAGGCTAATTAGATAATTGCTGTACTTAAAAGATTTAAAATATCGCCATAAAGATGGTAGCACTATTCTAGGATGCCAATAATGAATTTCCTGACTGTTTATAGATATTGTGAGTTGTCTCAAATCTGTCAGTCTCTCTGAAGATGGGTATACAACATAATCCGAAACGTTAGAGACTAAAGAATCATAGCTCTTCCCTGTGTTTTCTCCTCCACCCAATTCATATATATGTGTGTGTGTGTGTGTGTGTGTGTGTGCAAGTGTGTGCAAGTGTACAACACCTGTAGTCTACTGTGGTGGTTTGTATATCATAAGTAGACAAATTCTAGGGTACAAGTTAATCAGCAAGATATTGTATTGGCAACCCCTGCAAGCTATAATTTAAAATGTAAAACTTGCAAACTAAACAAACCAAAACTGGGACAATACAAGATAGAGGTAAAATAACTTATCAAAATCGCTGTGGAAATAACGTTTACTAAAATAACGTTTACTAAAATAACGTTTACTATAATAACGTTTACTAAAATAACGTTTACTAAAATAACGTTTACTAAAATAACGTTTACTAAAATAACGTTTACTAAAATAACGTTTACTAAAATAACGTTTACTAAAATAATATGTATGAAATTAAAGAGCACAATCCACCACATAGGGTGTACAGTCGAGGTTAATAAGTGTTGTCAGATATTTCACAAAGTTTCGGACACTGACTAATACTCTGAGGGATCAGCACGTTTCCCAGTAACTATAAAGATATACCAATAACACTTGTTGAGCGAAAACCACTGGAATCTATGCCAACACTTAATACCCCCAATTGTACATTACTACATGATCGAGCAACTTAATCTGTTTCCCAAGCAAACTAATCGCACATATAACAACGCACTATTCCTTATAAAATAAAAGGCTCGCTATTGCTCGCCAGGAAAAAAAATCGACACCTAAAGTGCACGAAGGGTTTTAATATTGACAACACAATGAGGCGAAAGGTCTCAAAATCGCCAAAGAAATGGAACGAACGTCTTAAAATCTCAAAACGAATATGCTAAACATGAGGGAGAAGGGGTTCCAGAAAAAAATGAGTAGTAACCCCTTAAGGGGAGGTTTTTAGTGTGTTTCCTAGACTTCCATCAAGCTTGAAATTACACCCCCATGACCCCCTTTCAAGATAAATGTGTACATTTTTCGGTAGAAAAATTTCCCGGCCAAGGCCGGTGCCTCTTAAATTACAGGCTTGCTATCGCTCGCCAGGAAAAAATCGACACTAAATGGGACGAAAGGTCTTAACAGTGAAATAAATGGGGTGAAAGTTCTTAAAATCGCGCAAAACTAATGGGGCGAACGTCTTGAAATCTCAAAGAGCAATGGGGCTAAACATGAGGGAGAAAGGGGTCAAGAAAAAAATCCCTTAAGTGGAGATCTCCCCTTAAGTAATTGCGAGTACAGAGTTGAGATGATCGACGACTCTTTATACGAGGCACAGATGATCATTCACACATCATTAATCACAAGCAAAATTATAAACGATATCGTCTCGGAAAGGCAATTCAGGAATACGTGTACAATAAGGGCTAGTGGCATTTTTTTTTTTTTCATTTTTTTTTTCATTTTTTTTTTTTAGTTTCCTTGTTAGTCCTCCCTCAAACTTAGAAAAACACCCCCTTCAAGATAAATTTGTACATTTTTCGGTAGAAAATCTCCCGGCCAAAGGTCGGTTCCTCCTAAACATTTCAGGCTAGCTATCGTCGTCGTTGGTACTCAAAGGGTTAGCATATGCATGCGGCGTCTTCGTGCGTTCGAAAAAGAGTTGCAGGAAAAAAATGGTTCGTGTAGCCAGGCCCTAATGCACTTGAAAGCACCCCACACTCAAGCAAGCAGCCCGAGACGATTTATCACCCATTGTCAAGGAGCTCTTCGTGGCGGTGATAGTCAAATGAGTCGATACCGGGACTATCATACCAAGGCGCTTCAAGACTTGTTACCGCTACTGGCTAGTTTCACTACTGTATGTATGTATGTATGTATGTATGTACTCAGGCCCAATCCCCACTTTTCCCTTTCCTTTTTTTTTTTTTTGGGGGGGGGGGACTCAAGACAGAGCCCGAATAGGGACAACATAACAGAAAACAATGAACACACAAAAACAAAATACAAATTCACACACATCTAGGTCACCCAGGAGAAGACCCAGAGACCAAGGTCACCAAGGTCACTCCAGCACTCCCCCGACCACCCGGAGAGGTTCCGATCTCAGCAGGCAGACATGCAGCGAAGCTACTAATGGGGCTAAACATGAGGGAAAAGGGGGTCCAGACAAGAAGCCACTACCTCTCTCTCTTGAAGACTTGTTACCGCTACTGGCTATACTGCGGGTAAGAGCAAAGCATGAATAATATTGTCTTGGGGGGGGGGGGTTAGCTTTGACTTGAGTACACGTAATAATACAACACACTGATAATGCTTAAGGGGGGGGGAGATCTCCACTCGAGGGATTTTTTTGCTTGACCCCTTTCTCCCTCATGTTTAGCCCCATTGCTTTTGATATTATAAAACGTTTGCCCCATTAGTTTAGCGATTTTAAGAACTTTCACCCCATAT
>CM064546.1:48025683-48033183 GCA_032716605.1 Paralithodes platypus | reverse complement strand
AAACCTCCCCTTAAGTGTACGCCCCTAAACTTGGCTTTATTAGAGTTTAAAACCGGTGTCACACGAACACTTTAGCGGCGGATGTACCATGTTTGTTATATAATATCCTTTGTGTATATTGAGAGAGAGAGAGAGAGAGAGAGAGAGAGAGAGAGAGAGAGAGAGAGAGAGAGAGAGAGAGAGAGAGAGAGAGAGAGAGAGAGAGAGAGAGAGAGAGAGAGAGAGAGAGAGAGAGAGAGAGTGTGTGGGGGGGGGTTACAAGGGGCACAAGGTCAACTGTTGCCTTCCCTTATAATACTACACTGCGGAATATCAGTCAGTCAGTCAGTAGCCAAACCTTACGCCCACAAGGGATAGGGAGGACCAGCAAGAGACACGAGAAAGGAAAAGAAAGTGACAGGAGAAAAACACATATAACAGTTCAGGGTTCCTCAGGGCTCTGTCCTATCTCCCATTCTCTTTCTAATTTTTACAAATGATCTCCTCAACTGTACCTCAATTCCCATCCATTCATACGCAGAAGACTCAACGTTACACTACTCCATTAGTTTTTCAGAACGCCCCAGCCAGCAATCCCTCAACGACAAATGTAATGAAGCCATAGAACTCTTAAATTGTGATCTAAATACTATCTCCAATTGTGACAGAGAAAACCTTGTTACCTTTAATGCTTCCAAAACCCAATTTCTCCATCTATCTACCCGTCAGGATCTCCCAGCGGACTATCCCTTATTCTTCAACAATACAAAAATCAATCCTTCATCTTCTCAATATTCTTGGTGTCTCTTTTTCTTCTGCTCTCAGTTGGAAGGACCATATTACCAGTCTTGCTAAGGCAGACTCCCAGAAGCTGGGTGTGCTCAACCGCCTTAGGGGGTTCTTTTCCCCTGCACAGCTTCTTGCTCTGTACAGGGGCATAGTGCGTCTTTGTATTGAGTATTGTTTACATGTGTGGGGAGGTTCCTCTCACACCGCTCTCCTAGACAAAGTTGAAAGGAAGGCCTTTCGTATCATTAACTCCCGTCCACTCACCAACTCTCTGCAATCTCTCTCTCTCCGCCGCAATGTTGCATCTCTCTCACTATTCTATCGCTACTATAATAATCAGTGTTCCTCAGAGCTTTCCCAGTGTATACCACCTCCTTTACGTAGGGCACGTGGTACCCGTCTTGCAACTCAATCCCACCCCTACTCTGTGCAACTCTCCAACCCAAGAGTGAAACGTTACTCTCAGTCTTTCTTCTACTCAACAGCTGAGCTCTGGAACTCTCTCCCAGAATCAGTCTTTCCCTCTTCCTATGACTTAAATTGCTTCAAACTCTTGTGTGTCCAGGCATTTTGGCTCGAACGTCCCTTGATTTTGGCCCTGTCACTCTTTCAACTATGGGGGAGGCACTTGCTATAGGCAGTTCTGCCTTTTGCCTCCCTCAATCACATATAAAAAAAAAAAAAAAAAAAAAAAATCGCCCACAAAAAGCAAGCACATAAGCATTCAGGGTTAGGGAGGCTCAGCAAGAAACACAAGAAAGGCATAATAGGTGACAGGAGAAGAACATATATAACAATTCGTCCACCAAAACAAACGCACAAGCATTCAGAAGTAGTGGCACCAATTACTCATCAGCCCCCGATATCAATGGCTTCACCTCAGATGCGGATTGTCAGGTGTACTTATATTTATGAATTTATTAATTTATGTACAGTACAGTACGCATGTTCATAAATTCTGATACACTTTGTAGCCTCGCAACATTTAATGAAACTCCAAAATACAAATGTCAGGTCAAAAATGAATGCAGAATTTCAGTACAACCCGAAACAGCTTCGAAAATGTGTTTTATCAGCATTAATTAAATGTGTGTTATCAGCATTAATTAAATGTGTGTTATCAGCATTAATTAAATGTGTGTTATCAGCATTAATTAAATATGTGTTATCAGCATTAATTAAATATGTGTTATCAGCATTAATTAAATATGTGTTATCAGCATTAATTAAATGTGTGTTATCAGCATTAATTAAATGTGTGTTATCAGCATTAATTAAATGTGTGTTATCAGCATTAATTAAATGTGTGTTATCAGCATTAATTGAATGTGTGTTATCAGCATTAATTAAATATGTGTTATCAGCATTAATTAAATATGTGTTATCAGCATTAATTAAATATGTGTTATCAGCATTAATTAAATGTGTGTTATCAGCATTAATTAAATATGTGTTATCAGCATTAATTATCAGCATTAAGGGGAGAAATAATATTTTATATTTCTCAATATTCAGTCTAGTTTCAGATACCAGCGTAAAAGATCCCAATTTTTTTGCCAGAGTTGACCATCGAAAATTGATGAGAAAAGCTCTAATATAAAAGCTCTTATAATAATTATATTGAAGTAAAAATAGTAATAATCTCTCTCTCTCTCTCTTTCTCTCTGTATATATATATATATATATATTTTACAATTAATTGACCATATAATTTCACTGAAAACACTCACAATCACTTTCTCTCTCTTTCACACACACACTCCCCCTAAGTACCCAGCATGCCTTATATTATGACGACTCAAACACTAGATATAAGTGCCTTGTTCAACTGTGTGTGTGTGTGTGTGTGTGTGTGTGTGTGCGTGTGCGTGTGTATATGTGTGTGTGCGTGTGTGTGTGTATATGTGTGTGTGTGTGTGTGTGTGTGTGTGTGTGTGTGTGTGTGTGTGTGTGTGTGCCTCCTTCATAAACTTCTTAATATCGTCTAATAATACCCAGATTACCATTACAGTATATCTAAAAGGCATCTTACTAATAATTATTATCACTCTCTCTCTCTCTCTCTCTCTCTCTCTCTCTCACTCACTAGAGTTCTAAAGGAAGCTAAGGATGAGCTCTCCAAACCACTGACATTACTATTCAATAAATCCTTGCAGTCTGGAACTATGCCTGATCAGTGGAAGATAGCCAACGTAACACCGATATTCAAAAAAGGCAGCAAATCCCTACCCAGTAACTATCGTCCAATTAGCTTAACCTCAGTTGTATGTAAAATGCTAGAAACGGTCATACGAGACAGACTCGTAAATCATTTAGAGGAAAATAACATACTTAAAGATACTCAACACGGCTTTCGTAAAAAAACGTTCCTGTTTAACAAACCTCTTAGACTTCTTCCACGATATCCTCAACCTCTACGATGAGAGTAAAGCTGTAGATATTATATACCTTGATTTTCAAAAGGCCTTTGACAAAGTTCCCCCACAAACGTTTACTGCTAAAACTAAAAGCGCATGGAATACAACGGTGTGTTGAAATGGACAGAAAATTGGCTCAGCGACAGAAAGCAAAGAGTAGTCATAAACGGTAAGGCATCTAAATGGACCAATGTAAGTAGCGGGGTACCCAGGGATCGGTACTAGGACCAATTCTCTTTCTAATTTACATCAACGACATAGATGAGGGTCTCACCTGTACAATCTCAAAATTTGCTGACGATACAAAAATTGCAAATAGCGTACTCTTAAAAGATCAAATTGACGATATGCAACACAATCTAGATAAATTGTCACATTGGGCCCAAATTAGGCAAATGAGTTTCAATGCGGATAAATGTAAAGTACTACATATCGGATACCTAAATGAGAAAGCAAACTATTCGATGAATGGCACTCAGCTTAAGAATGTAAACAGAGAAACCGATCTGGGAGTACCAATATCGAGTAACCTAAAACCGAGTCAACAATGTTCAGAAGTTGTTAAGAAGGCAAACAAAATAATTGGCTTTATAGGCAGGTCATTTGAGCATAAATCCAAAGACGTTATCCTAACCCTTTACAATTCCTTAGTCCGCCCTCTTCTGGAATACTGCGTTCAATGCTGGTGCCCTTATTACCAAAAAGACATAAACAAGCTAGAACGAGTTCAACGTAGAGTTACCAAAATGATACCTAGCCTAAAGAACAAACCATACGAAGAGCGTCTTAGAGAATTAAATCTATTTCCTTTAACCCAGCGCAGATTAAGAGGTGACTTAATTCAAGTGTTCAAAATCATCAAAGGCATCGACAATATGAACTGTAGTAAGTACTTCACTATCAACCAATCTAATTACACGCGGGGAAACGGTTGCAAAATTATTGGTAAATCTTTTAACTCACACGAATCTAAAAATTTCTTCTTCAATCGAGTTGTCAACTTGTGGAATGGGCTTCCCCGAGACGTTATAGACTGCAGCACCGTTGATTCATTTAAACTCCGCCTAGACAAATATCTCGCATCAAACCCGCGAATGACTGCGTTTGTAAATGAATAACTTTATTTTATCCTCCCCTCAGTTACTAACCCATATGTCCCCTACTAACTTCCTAATCCTGCCAGGGACATTAGTTCCAGGGCAGTAGTTCCCTGTCCAATGTTCCCTTACCCACTCTAAACCACTGTTTGGACACTTGATCCTCAGTGTTTTGGAGGACAAGCAGCCTAGAAGGGTCATTAGACTGTTGTTGCTTGATTTCCTTTGTACTCCTTTGTACTCACTCACTCACACTCACTAACTCACTCACTCACTCACTCTCTCTCTCTCTCACTCACTCACTCACTCACTCACTCTCACTCTCACTCACTCACTCACTCTCACTCTCACTCTCTCTCTCACTCTCTCTCTCTCTCTCTCTCTCTCTCTCTCTCTCTCACTCACTCACTCACTCTCTCTCTCTCTCTCTCTCTCTCTCTGACCAACATTATAAAGTGTAGTAACGTTTCAAGGTTAATCTTGGCCTACATAGTAATCATAAGGTTAAGGCCCTCGTTTTTATTTTCTCTCTCTCCCTCTCTCTCTCTCTGGGTTTTATCCATTCGACCCCATTCAGCCTACTGTTTTGAGACGTTTATCCCCATGTAGGCGTAGATTTTTTCCTGGCGAGCGGTAGCGAGCCAGCATATTTAAAAAAAAAAAAATGACAACAGACTAAATTTATACATTTTTCGATAGAAAAATGTCTCTGGCGAAGCCGGATTTCTTCATACAATGATGGCTCGCTATCGACACCTGGATGGGGATAAACGTCATGAAACAGTAGGCTGAATAGGGCCGACTGGATACAAGCCAGAGAAAGAGAGAAAAGGAGAAAAAACAAACAAAAAACAGGCACCCCCCCTTAACAACTCCACCCTATATTATAACACGTCATTATAGTATTATAAACCCCTTCGGTACCGGCGACGTCTTTTAAATCTTATCATTTGTTATATTTAGACGCTTTTATGCCGTTTAAGGGGAGATTTCCACTTGAGGGACTTTTTTCTTGACCCCTTTCTCCCTCATGTCTAGCCCTATTGTTTTTTGAGATTTTAAGACGTTTGCCCCATTAGTTTGGTGATTTTAAGAATTTCCGCCCCATTCTGTCAATTTTAAGACCTTTCGTGCCATTTAGGTGTCGATTTTATCCTGGCGAGCGATAGCGAGCCTGTAAATTTAAGAGAAACCGGCCTTTGGCCGGGACATTTTTCTACCGAAAAATGTACAAATTTATCTTGAAAGGGGGTCAAGGGGGTGAAATTTTAAGGTTGCTGGAGGTGTAGGAAACAAACTAAAAACCTCCCCTTAAGAAGGATGTGTGGTAGTAAAAAGGATTAAGTGTGATACTTCGAAGCCTGTTAATTGCTGGAGGCCCCTTTTAAACTGAATAACATCGTCTAATAGTAGCCAGCATAAAGTTAAAAGGACGTCACCGGTACAGAAGGGGTTAAGGCTTAAGGGGGGTGACCTGTTTTTGTTCTGTCCTTTTCTATCTTTCTCTGCCTTGTACCCATTTGGCCCCATTCAGCCTACTGTTTTAAGACGTTTATCCCCATCCAGGTGTCAATTGTTTACTGGTGAGCGCTAGCGAGCCAGCATATTTTTTATTTTTGTTTGACAGCAGGCTAAATTTGTACATTTTTCGATAGAAAAATTTCTCCGGCGAAGCCGGATTTCTTCATATAATGCTGGCTCGCTATCGCTCGCCAGGAAGAAATCGACACCTAGATGGGGATAAACGTCTTAAAATAGTTGGCTGAATGGGGCCGAATGGATACAAGCCAGAGAAAGAGAGAAAAGGAGAGAAATACCAAAAAGCAGGTCACCCCCTTAAGTCACATTTCAAGATTATTAGTCTGTTACAAGTTATGGACTCGACGATCACGACTTTAAGGGGACATGGGCCGCTTTTCTGGTCCCCCTTCTACCTCATGCTTAGCCCCATTAGTTTTCAGATGTTATGATGTTCGACCCATTAGTTTGGCGATTTTAATACCTTTCGACACATTTTCGTGCCATTTTAAGGAGAGGTATTAAGTTTGTTCCCTAGACCTCCATCAAGCTTAAAATTACACCCCCTTGAGTCCCTTTCAAGATAAATTTGTAAATTTTTCGGTAGAAAAAGGTCCCGGCCAAAGGCCGGTTCCTCTTAAATTACAGGCTCGCTATCGCTCGCCAGGATAAAATCGACACCTGAATGGCACGAAACGTCTTAAAATGGGGTGAAAGTTCTTAAAATCGCTAAACTAATGGGGCAAACGTTTTATAATATCAAAAGCAATGGGGCTATACATGAGGGAGAAAGGGGTCAAGCAAGAAATCCCTCAAGTGGAGACCTCCCCTTAAGAGAAACCGGCCTTCGTCAGGGACAGTTTTCTATCGAACAATGAACACATTTATCTAGGGAGTGTTTATTTTTTTATTTTTTATTTTTTTTTTTAATTCACTTTGAATTTTTTTTTCTTTTTTAATTCACTTTGAAGGTCTAGCGAGGAAACAAACAGACAGACAAACAAACAAACAAACAAACAAACAGACAAACAAACAAATTAATATATACTGTTTATAAATACCCCCCCCCCCAAAAAAAAAAAAAAAAAATCCTTTAAGGGGGGTGACCTGCTTTTTGTTATTTCTGTCCTTTTCTCTCTTTCTTTGGCTTGTATCCATTCGGCCCCATTCAGCCAACTATTTTAAGACGTTTATCCCCATCTAGGTGTCGATTTCTTCCTGGCGAGCGATAGCGAGCCAGCATTATATGAAGAAATCCGGCTTCGCCGGAGACATTTTTCTATCGAAAAATGTACACATTTAGCCTGCTGTCAAACAAAAATAAAAAATATGCTGGCTCGCTACCGCTCACCAGTACAAAATTGACACCTGGATGGGGATAAACGTCTTCAAACAGTAGGCTGAATGGGGCCAAATGGATACAAGCCAGAGAAAAATAGAAAAGGACAGAACAAAAACAGGCCACCCCCCTTAAGGGGAGGTTTCTAGTGTGTTGCTTAGACCTCCATCAACCTTAAAATTACATCCCCTAGACCCCCTTTCAAGTTAAATATGTACATTTTTCGGTAGAAAAGTGTACAGGCCGAAGGTCGATTCCTCTTGAGTTACAGGCTCGCTTTCGCTCGCCAGGAAAAAATCGACACCTAAATGGCACGAAAGGTCTTAAAATTGACAGATATGGGGCGAGTTATTAAAATCGC
>CM064546.1:48018183-48020683 GCA_032716605.1 Paralithodes platypus | reverse complement strand
GGAACAAACTAAATACCTCCCCTTAACTTACCGTCAGCTGGTGAAAAAAGACTAAACCTCCAATAATTCCTTCAATACAACGAAGCCATCCATGGTTACTATGGCTAAACCTAGTCAATATTATTAAGGGGAGATGTCCACTTGAGGGATTTTTTACTGAACTCCTTTTTCATTCAGGTTTAGCCCCATTGATTTTGAGATTTTAAGACGTTCGCCCCATTAGTTTGGCGATTTTAGGAACTTTCGGCCCATTTCTGTCAATTTTAAGATCTTTCGTGTTATTTAAGGGTAAATTTTTTCCTGGCGAGCGATAGCGAGCCTGTAATTTAAGAGGAACCGGCCTTCGGCCGGGACATTTTTCTACTGAAAAATTTACAAATTTAGCTTGAAAGAGGGTCTAGAGGGTGTAATTTCAAGCTTCATGGAGGTCTAGGGAACAAACTAGAAACCTCCCCTTAAGCTCGGTAAAGGTTGAATCACTTTCAGGTCGTCAAAGGTCACAGGAGGATTAGCAGAGAGAAGGATTGTTTGTATTAACTCCCTCTGTACCGGTGACGTCTATTAGCAGAGAGAAGGATTGTGTGTATTAACTCCCTCTGTACCGGTGACGTCTATTCAACTTTATGCTGGCTACTATTGGACGATTTTATTCAGTTTAAAAAGGGCCTCCAGCAATTAACAGGCTTTGAATGAGCTTAAGGGGAGGTATTTAGTTTCTTCCCTAGACCTCCATCAAGCTTAAAATTACACCCCCTGGAGTCCCTTTCAAGATAAATTTGTACATTTTTCGGTAGAAAAATTTCCCGGCCGAAGGCCGGTTCCTCTTAAATTACAGGCTCGCTATCGCTCGCCAGGATAAAATCAACACCTGAATTGCACGAAAGGTCTTAATATGGGGTGAAAGTTCTTAAAATCGCTAAACTAATGGGGCAAACGTTTTATAATATCAAAAGCAATGGGGCTAAACATGAGGGAGAAAGGGGTGAAGAAAAAAATCCCTCAAGTGGAGATCTCCCCTTAAGCAACCCTTTTTACAACCACATATCCTTCTTAAGCTACACAAAATCGTCTTTATATAGTTACTGTAGAATAAGATATAAAAAGACTGAATATGTTACGATCAGGAAAGGTCAATTCACTTCCAGGTCAGAGGTCACATAAGAGGGAGCAGAGAGGAGGTCAAGGGGAAGGGGGGGAGCAGAGAGGAGGAAGAGCAGAGGAGGAAAGACAGCAGAGAAGAGGAGCAGAAACGAAAGAACAGTAAGGAGGAAGCCAGCAGGAGACAGAGTAAAGAGGAGGAAAAGAGAAAAGACAGCAGAGAAGAGCAGAAGAGGAGAGAAAGCAGAGAGGAGGAGCAGCGGCGAGAAAGCAGGGACTATCAGAAGCAGAAAGACAGCCGACAAGAGCGAAAACGAAGAGAAAGCAGAGTAGAGCCGAAGAGGAGAGACAGCAGAGAGGAATCCAAGCGGCGAGGAAGCAGAGATCAACAGCACAGGAGAGATAGCCTCGAAGACTCCCGAAGAAGAGATAGCCAAGAAGAACCACCCCAAGACTACTACCCTGGAGAAGGTATGCATGACTCATTGCTTTTCGGTTTTCAGGCTGTGATTAGACGATTTTATTCAGGTTAGGAAGGGTATATAGATGTCTGAGGGTTAATTGAGAAAGCAGAGGAGGCTAAGGGAAGAGGGAGCAGAGACCAACACCTTGAAGACTCCCGAAGATGAGATAGCCAAGAAGAACCCCAACAAGGCTTCTACACCAGAGAAGGTATGGATGACGCTTTGCTTTTCGGTTTTCAGGCTGTGATTAGAAGATGTTATTCAGGTTAGGAAGGGTATATGGAAGCCGAGAAGGTATGGACAGGCTTTTGAGATCCGATGACGCATTGCTTTTCTGTTTTCTGGCTATCATTAGACGATTTTATTCAGATTAGGAAGGGTATATGGAAGTCAGAGGGTTGTTGTTGTTGTTGTTCCCCAAGCTGCCTGGCCGAACAGCCCCAAGGTTCCGAGCACGGCCAAGGCCATAACCGAGCGCCCCCACAGAACCCTCCCTGCCGACCACAACAAAGCCTGGGTGACCGAAGCCACTCCAAGGCAGAGGGTTAAGCCATTCAGTACCAGGGACGTCCTTTTCATCACATTCTGGCAACTATTAGACGATTTTATTCAGCTTAGGAAAGACCTCTAGCCATAATAAAGCTTCCATATATCTCAACCAACCCTTTTAACTACCACAGATCCTTCCTTAGCTGCAAAATATCGTCTAAACACAGCTATAATATACAATAACACACGTCGCTGGTACTGGAAGGGTTAATTTAGAAAGCAGAGAGGAAGGTGACACCAGAGAAGGCATGGCAAGGGTAATATTAACCCTTTCAAGACTATGGCGCATTTTAACCCTTTATTCTGGCTAACATTACACGATTTTCTACAGCTTAGGAGGGATCTGTGGTAAGTATAAGGCTAAAGACTATCTCATCAACCCTCTGACT
>CM064546.1:47950683-48013183 GCA_032716605.1 Paralithodes platypus | reverse complement strand
GGCCTTTGGCCGGGACATTTTTCTACCGAAAAATGTACAAATTTATCTTGAAAGGGACTCAAGGGGGTGTAATTTTTAGCTTGATGGAGGTCTAGGGAACAAAGTAAATACCTCCCCTTAAAATCCCTTTCAGTAAACCATGACGCTTTCATTCATTATATTATATCAAAACTAATGGGGCTAAACATGAGAGAAAGGGGTCCAGAAACACCCCCCCCCCCCCGTCTAAACCATATGTGTAACAGTACAAATATGTTGGATAATGAGAGTACAGTCGCGCTAATAAGTGATGTCTCGGTACCAAGTATGTTTTGATCAATAATTGGTGTCAGCAATATCTAAGATGCATTTCTTCATATCGAGTGAAATATACAAACATGTTCCTACACTTATTACCCACCCTATTCAACATCTGACAGACATTAATACAGCACGGAGCAAGCCAAACGTAATGACAGCTGGGACATGACTTATTAGCGCCACTGTACAGTCGCGCTAATAAGTCATACCCAGCTGTCATTGAGGGGTGTCTCGGAGGTAAATATTGGCAAGTGAAGTGAAATAATTAAAGAAACCTTATAATTGAGCCGAGTTGCATATATAGAAAATAAGACAAACAAAATACACCATAAATAAATAAATAAATACGAAATAAATACAAATCTTCAATGTGTTTAGTTACGCGACCCCGATTTGTAAATATTGGCGAGTGAAGCGAAATAATTACAGAACTATTTAATTGAACCGATTAATAAAAAGTGATAAAGTATTGGCAACTTGAGTGAAATAATGGAAGAAAGTTAATAATTGAACTGAGTGACATGAATTATAGAAAATAAAATATACGAAACAAATAAATATCAGCTTGTTAGAATTTATTGATAATGGCTGATAAAGAAAAGGGAAAGAAAGAGTAAGTATAATGTGTGTGTGTGTGTGTGTGTGTGTGTGTGTGTGTGTGTGTGTGTGTGTGTGTGTGTGTGTGTGTGTGTGTGTGGCCAAAAGGTGGTGTGTTTAAGGGGGGTGACCTGTTTTTGTTCTGTCAAAACCAGCAATACAAAACATATTAGTTAACCATTGCAGTACACCAACACGCACTCTCTCTCATAGTTAAGGGGGGTGACCTGTTTTTGTTCTGTCCTTTTCTAGCTTTCTCTGGCTTGTATCCATTTGGCCCCATTCAGCCTACTGTTTTAAGACGTTTATCCCCATCCAGGTGTCAATTTTTTACTGGTGAGCGGTAGCGAGCCAGCATATTTTTTATTTTTGTTTGACAGCAGGATAAATTTGTAAATTTTTCGATAGAAAAATTCTCCGGCGAAGCCGGATTTCTTCATATAATGCTGGCTCGCTATCGCTCGCCAGGAAAAAATCGACACCTAGATGGGGATAAACGTCTTAAAATAGTTGGCTGAATGGGGCCAAATGCATACAAGCCAGAGAAAGAGAGAAAAGGACAGAAATAACAAAAAGCAGGTCTTTTTGAGAAAAAAAAATCCCGGCCGAAGGCCGATGCTTCCAACATTACAGGCTCACTATCGTTCGCCAGGGAAAAAATCGACACCTAAATAGCACGAAAGGTCTAAATATTGACGAAGAAATGGGGCGAAAGGTCTTAAATCGACTAACTAATGGGGAAAACATCTTAACATCTGAAAACTAATGGGGCTAAACATGAGGGAGAAAGTGGTCCAGAAAACCGGCCCATGTCCCCTTAACATAATCTACTTTTGATCTAGTTTCCGGTTTCCAATGCAAAACGACTCGCACTAAGACGAGAAAACACTTGCTCATCGAAAATTGCCGAGTAATACCCTCGTGTGACACACCTTAAGGGGAGGTATTTAGGGTGTTTCTTAGACTGCCATCAAGCTTACAATTACACCCCCTTGACCTTTCAAAATAAATGTGTACATTTTTCGGTAGAAAAATGTCCCGGCCGAAGGCCGATTCCTCTTAAATTACAGGCTCGCTATCGCTCGCCAGGAAAAAAATCGACACCTAAATGGTACGAAAGGTCTTAACATTGACAGAAATGGGGCGAAATGTTTTAAAATAGCCAAACTAATCGGGCAAACGTCTTAAAATGTCAAAAACAATGGGGCTAAACATGAGGGAAAAGGGAGTAAAGAAAATAATCCCTCAAGTGGAAATCTCCCCTTAAAAAGGCGGGGGGGGGGGGGGGAGGGGGTTTAGAACTTGAACTTGTATTTGTACCGGTAAGTTATATATGTATGTATTAATGAATGTGTGTGTGTGTGTGTGTATGTATATATTTATAAATAGTTATGTATGTATGTATGTATGTATGTATGTATGTATATATTATGTATGTGTACCGGTAAGTTATATATGTATTAATGAATGTGTGTGTGTGTGTGTATATATATGTATAAATAGTTATGTATGTATGTATGTATATATTATGTATGTGTACCGGTAAGTTATATATGTACTGTATGTATTAATGAATGTGTGTGTGTGTGTGTGTATATATGGGTATAAATAGTTATGTATGTATGTATGTATATATGTATGTATATATTAATATTTTGTGTTGGGATATATAATTATATATTTCATGATGTGTGGGTGTTTTTTTGGTCTGAGTATCGGTAAGTTAAGGGGAGATTTCCACTTGAGGGATTGTTTTCTGGCTCCCTTTCTCCCTCATGTTTAGCCCCATTGCTTTTGGTATTTTAAGACGTTCCCCCCATTAGTTTGGCGCTTTTAAGAACTTTCGCTCCATTTCTGTCAATTTTAAGACTTTTCGTGCCATTTAGGTGTCGATTTTTTCCTGGCGAGCGATAGCGAGCCTGTAATTTAAGAAGAGAAATTTTTCTACCGAAAAATGTACAAATTTATCTTGAAAGGTGGTCTAGGGACTGTAATGTTAAGCTTGATGGAAATATAGGGAACAAACTCAAAACCTCCCCTTAATATGTCCTAAGCAAGGCATGATCTGTTAATTCATTGGTTTTGTTTTTGTTACTAGGTCACAAGTTAGGATCGGAATAAAGCAAGCCCAGAATAATTGCTTTGGATAGCGAGTCGCCCCATCAGATTGTTTCTTCTTTTGTTTTATTTGTTGTTGTAATATTGTTTGACTAAATCTTCAAGCCTAATTATTTTGTCTTGATATTGTGCTGTTCCTGTTTTCCTTTGCTTGTACGGCCACTTTTAAATTTCAACTTAATTGTATAGGGATGACATGATGGTATAGTCCAGTTGAAATCTAAGACCCACCCACTGATAGAATCTATTGGTGAAGGTATTATGATCCCTCCACCCAAGGTTATGTACAGTTGACCACATAAGTTCTGTTCCTCTCCGTCATCCTATACATGGGAGTATAATGCAGAGGTTAAGGGGAGGTTTTGAGTTTGTTCCCTGTATTTCCATCAAGCTTACCATTACAGCCCCTAGACCACCTTTCAAGATAAATTTGTACATTTTTCGGTAGAAAAATGTCTCCTCTTAAATTACAGGCTCGCTATCGCTCGCCAGGAAAAAATCGACACCTAAATGGCACGAAAAGTCTTAAAATTGACAGAAATGGGGCGAAAGTTCTTAAAATCGCCAAACTAATGGGGGGAACGTCTTAAAATACCAAAAGCAATGGGGCTAAACATGAGGGAGAAAGGGAGCCAGAAAACAATCCCTCAAGTGGAAATCTCCCCTTAACTTACCGATACTCAGACCAAAAAAACACCCACACATCATGAAATATATAATTATATATCCCAACACAAAATATTAATATATACATACATATATACATACATACATACATAACTATTTATACATATATACACACACACACACACACATTCATTAATACATACAGTACATATATAACTTACCGGTACACATACATACATATATACATACATACATAACTATTTATACATATATACATACACACACACACACACACATTCATTAATACATACATATATACAACTTACCGGTACAAATATATAATATATACATACATACATAACTATTTATACATATATACACACACACACACACACACATTCATTAATACATACATATATAACTTACCGGTACAAATACAGAATAATATACATACATACATAACTATTTATACATATATACATACACACACACACACACACACACATTCATTAATACATATATAACTTACCGGTACAAATACAAGTTCAAGTTCTAACCCCCCCCCCCCCGCCCTTTTAAGGGGAGATTTCCACTTGAGGGATTATTTTCTTTACCCCCTTTTCCCTCATGTTTAGCCCCATTGCTTTTGACATTTTAAGACGTTTGCCCGATTAGTTTGGCTATTTTAAAACATTTCGCCCCATTTCTGTCAATTTTAAGACCTTTCGTACCATTTAGGTGTCGATTTTTTCCTGGCGAGCGAAAGCGAGCCTGTAATTTAAGAGGAATCGGCCTTCGGCCGGGACATTTTTCTACCGAAAAATGTACACATTTATTTTGAAAGGTCAAGGGGGTGTAATTGTAAGCTTGATGGCAGTCTAAGAAACACCCTAAATACCTCCCCTTAAGGTGTGTCACACGAGGGTATTACTCGGCAATTTTCGATGAGCAAGTGTTTTCTCGTCTTAGTGCGAGTCTTTTTGCATTGGAAACCGGAAACTAGATCAAAAGTAGATTATGTTAAGGGGACATGGGCCGGTTTTCTGGACCACTTTCTCCCTCATGTTTAGCCCCATTAGTTTTCAGATGTTAAGATGTTTGCCCCATTAGTTAGTCGATTTAAAACCTTTCGCCCCATTTCTTCGTCAATATTTAGACCTTTCGTGCTATTTAGGTGTCGATTTTTTCCCTGGCGAACGATAGTGAGCCTGTAATGTTGGAAGAATCGGCCTTCGGCCGGGATTTTTTTTCTTCTCAAAAAGACCTGCTCTTTGTTATTTCTGCCCTTTTCTCTCTTTCTCTGGCTTGTATGCATTTGGCCCCATTCAGCCAACTATTTTAAGACGTTTATCCCCATCTAGGTGTCGATTTTTTCCTGGCGAGCGATAGCGAGCCAGCATTATATGAAGAAATCCGGCTTCGCCGGAGAATTTTTTCTATCGAAAAATGTACAAATTTATCCTGCTGTCAAACAAAAATAAAAAATATGCTGGCTCGCTACCGCTCACCAGTAAAAAATTGACACCTGGATGGGGATAAACGTCTTAAAACAGTAGGCTGAATGGGGCCAAATGGATACAAGCCAGAGAAAGCTAGAAAAGGACAGAACAAAAACAGGTCACCCCCCTTAACTATGAGAGAGAGTGCGTGTTGGTGTACTGTAATGGTTAACTAATATGTTTTGTATTGCTGGTTTTGTGCGTGTTGGTGTACTGCAATGGTTAACTAATATGTTTTGTATTGCTGGTTTTGTGCGTGTTGGTGTACTGTAATGGTTAACTAATATGTTTTGTATTGCTGGTTTTGTGCGTGTTGGTGTACTGCAATGGTTAACTAATATGTTTGGGCGGGTGTCCAACCCCGAAAGGGGTTGAAATAGGGGAGCTATCCCCCCGCCAAAGGCGGCTTTCTAGGGCCTTTCCTAGCTGATGCTGAGAGGATTGGGTTCTAGTCATGCGGTGATGGGCTGGTCTATCAGAGTGAGAACTGAGCGATCTCTGGCATACCCATAGCTTACTCTGACTGTTCCTTTTACTTATATATCTTCTAGATCTCAAGTGGCGGCGTCTTTTCCGTGGATTGACCTCCCTACTGCCAACCTAGAAGTTGGCAGATTCGGAGCCAAAGCGTCACATTTTTCCCTTGCCCCTCAACTTTCCCTTCATAATTGCTGAGGGGCACAGGGCCTTGGGTGGGGCTTTGGTTTCCCGGGCGTTTCCGCACCCTCCTTAGCTCCCTGCCTTGGAGTGGCTTCGGTCACCCGGGCTTTGTTAGTGGTAAGCAGGGAGGATTTTGTGGGGGCGCTCGTTTATGGCCTTGGCCTTGCTCGAGACCTTGGGGCTGTTCGGCCAGACAGCCTGGGGAACAACAACAACAACTCTTTAGCTCCCATAATTTGACTCTAAGCTGTATAGAATCGTCTATTGATAGCCAGAATAAACTGTCAAAATGTGTCATGATCTTCAAAGTGTTAATATTGTTATTGTCAACCTTTATGGCAGGGTCAATGACATGCATAATTGCATATGCTTTGCATGTATAATATCGCCTATATTTTCAACAAACTTTACTCAATATTTGATTTATAACATTAAGATATTGCTGTCGAATATACCATATAGCAATTACTGTATTGACTTTATTATTTTCTGCTTGAGCTTGTTCTTCCTTACCATGTACAGTCAGTCATTCATAAACATATTTTCCTCTCTCTGTAGGCTATGTATGAAAGTAGGGATAATTATTTGGAAAAGGCTCGCCCCCTTACTGTAAATAATTTATTAGGGACAACGCAGGTCTATGGAATCGTAATATTAACCTAATCTCGCCATAACCAACCCTCTCTATACCTGGTTATCTTGTTTACTATTTCTTACCTTGTGTGCAGTGATGTGTGGGGGTAACTTTGGTATTCCGTTACCCATTATGCGTCCATCTCACAGTAAAGTGTATATAATATAATAATACAAATAACCGTACATAATACTCACCCCATCCTCCCTTCCCCCTTGACCTGCTCTGGCCTGACCTTCCCTGACTTTGGCATGGCGTGTGTAGTGATGATGGTTCAGACACAGAGTCCTCGCTGGGGTCCACATCGGAGGAGGAGTCTGGTTGGGATGACACCATTTGCTCCAACCGGTCTGCGTATTTCAAGATGTACTAGTAAGTCCCCTGCACAACTTAACAACATATTACACAAGTTGAATAATGTTCTGTGTATTCCAGTGTTACAATAATTTGTCACTTAAAGTTGTAAGTACGTTCCTAAAAAAAAAAAACTTTAAATTAAACAACTTTAACTCGCTATATTAAGGCTCATTCAGGCACTCCTGATTGTTTAAGCATATGCCTCAATGAATTGAATTGTTTGCAGCAAAAAACTAGAAGAAAATAGCTTCAAAATGACACCAGAACAAGCTTCATAGCACGCAGAGTTTACATCATCATCATCATCATCTCCGACGCCTTGTTTCCCCCTGGGAAACGCCCGCTAGAGGATGGCCATGACAGAAACGTCTCCAAGCTACTTTGTCAAGACATGCCCCCCTTGTCCGTGCCACAATGCCCCTTAGTTTTTCTTCAATATATTTTTCCACTTTCTTTTCCCATACCATAGGTGGTCTTCCACTACTAGCGGTTCCACTCACCTGACTCCCATTTATCTTTCTTGGCATTCTGTCTTCATCCATTCTCTGAACATGACCATACCACCTCAAAGTACTTCTCTTTATCCACTCAACCACACCACAATCAATGCCCAAAGCCTGCTCTTCCATTCCAAAGGACTCGTACACTTCCCTATTACTTGGCCCATCTAGACTATTCATGCCAGCTGCCATTCTGAAAAAGCTCATCTCCACAGCGCTCAGTTTGGAGAGGTCCTCGTCACTTGCCGTCCATGTCTCGCTTCCATACGAGAGTGTTGGGAGCAGCACACTGTTTCTCAGTGACTTTTTGACTTCCTGGCTAACCATTCTTCCTTTGAGAATACTATCAAGTTCTCCAATCACCTTTCTCCCTTGCATTTTTCTCTCTTTTATCTCACTCTCCATTTTACCATATTTGCATAGTACAGCTCCCAAATACTTGAAACTTTCAACCTCTTCCAGTATTTCATTTTTCATTTTTATTTTACAACTTTTCTCATGTTCTTTCTTGATTCTATATTTTTCCGTAAAATCTATGGTTTCATGCATTCTTCTCTCAAACACCATTACCTTACATTTCCCTACATTGACCCTTAACTTTCTCTTTCACATACCCTGTCAAAGTCTGTGACCACTCTCTGAAGTTCTTCAGCATTTTCCGCCAACAGGACTGCATCGTCCGCATATAGGCATGTTAAAATCGTCCATGTTCTTCCCTCTGATTCCAGTCTAGCTCCCACACCCATTGATACAGCCCTACATTCTCTAATCACTCCATCCATGTATATATTGAACAACCAAGCTGACATGACACATCCCTGTCTTACGCCTACATTGACCTCAAAACTTTCACTTAACTTATCCCCTACCTTCACATTTGCCATTGCATTCCTATAAAAAGATTTTACTGCCATTAGCAACTTTCATTCCACACCATATACTGTTAACACATCTCACAGACCCTCCCAGTCTACTTTGTCGTAGGCTTTTTCCAAATCCATGAATGCTGCATAGAGTTTTCTGTTCTTGGCCAGATACTTCTCTACCAACAATCGCATTGAGGCTATCTGGTCAACGCAGCTCCTGCCCTTTCTGAAACATCCCTGTTCCTCGCCTATTTTGTCATCCGTTATCTTCTGTAGCCTCTCTGTTACTACTCTTGCGTGTACCTTTCCAGGTATGCTGAGCAAGCTAATTCCCCTATAATTCTTACACTCTTCTTTACTACCCTTCCCTTTGTACAAGGGTACTATCACTGCTTTCCTCCAGTCCTCTGGTACACTTTCCTTTTCCCATGCTAATTTACATAACCTATGCATTATGTCAACAGCTTCTCCTCCATATCTCAGCATTTCACCTGGGATGTTATCTACTCTAGCAGCTTTGCCCATTTTAAGTCTATTGCTTGCTTCTTTTACTTCTTCTCTGCTTATCTGGCTTTCAACTACCCTATTTATTCTACCTCTCTCCATTCCTATGGATGAGATCTTTGCCTTCCCCCTACTCTTTACAGCTAAGCTACTAAAATTATCTTTCCATACTTTCACCACACCATCACCCTCTACCACTTCCCCATTCATGTCCCTCATCCTACCACCTGAGACACGCAGAGTTTACCCACAGCGCTACCACAGACATCGGAAATATTCGCTAACAATTAGCAATGTCACACTACATTTGCCTTTGGCAGCACTGAATATATCTTGCAATATATGGGGTGAGAATCTCAGTGCCGCGGCAGACATGCAGGAGAGCGGACGGGGGCCTGCCGCGCTACTACTCATTCGCACTCGTCTCCACAGGCTTTAACGGGTTTTAAATTGCAGGAAATTGCCAGGACGTACCTGTACGGTTCCCACAAAAGGTTAAGTGAAGCAATTAGGTCTGTCAAATTTGCACCATTTTCGTCTGAATTACAAATTAATAACGAAGCATAACAACGTAAAGTAAATTTTGTTCCCTAATTAATGAACAGTGTAATAATGAAGCCACTTAAAACAAGGCAACATTTAAGTGAGTAATGCCTGTATACAGATGCAGAAGTTCTAATATGATGTGGATGCTTAACCCAGGGAGTGCGACAGTCCTTCCGGAAGCACGGTATTTAAACTTGTGTAAAAACAACCCTTCAAATACCGTGCCAGTACTGGGAGACGTCTCAAAACTGGGTGACACATAGAAAGTAGTAGTATCTCTCCCTACCACATCCTCCACTTCTCCCCTCCTTTATGCACCCCCCCCCCCTCGACCTTTTATTTTGCACAGGTTCTAGCAGTTCATGGGTTAAGGGGACAGTGGCTGTTTTTTGGGTCTATTTATTCAGTTATTCATATAATTTTTAGTTTCCTCGCTAGAGCTCCATCATGCTTAACCCTTCAGACCCGGAAGGGCTCTTAATCTATCTATCTATCTATTGCCTGACACCGTGATCCCCGAAGGGGTGGCCACGAACGAACCGCCCCCATGCACCTCTGTCCCCAGTCAGTCGATGCCCCTCCCCCCAACCAGCACCGCCTTTGTTCATGTACTTCCTCACTCCATCCTTCCACCTCTCATTCGGTCTACCTCTCCCTCTCTGTCCCTCCACCTCGCTCTCGTACACCCTCTTAGTCATTCTCTCGCTTTCCATACGTTCCATATGGCCGAACCATCTCAAGTTGTTCCTTTTCACACTTTCCAGCACATCTACCTCCACACCACACCTCCTTCTTACTTCCTCATTAGTCTGTCTATCCCTCCATGTAACTCCGCACGCACTCCTTAAGTAATTCATTTCCACTGCTCTCACTCTTGGTCTGAGTCTCTCAACCAATGTCCATGCTTCGCTTCCGTAAGTCAGTGTCGGGATTACCACACTGTCATGCAAGGACTTCTTCACTTCCATACTGACCACCCTATTTCTTGTTACTGCTTTTAGCGTTCCTACAACCCTCTTCCCCTGTTGTACCCTCTCCCGCACTTCTTCATCCATAGTCCCATCTCTACTCAACACACTGCCCAGATACTTAATAGAGTTGACGATCTCCATAGCCTGACCGTTCAGCTTCACCTCACACTCTGTGACTTCACCCCTTTCGAAGACCATAATCTTGCTCTTCCCCGCATTTACCTTCAAATTCTGTTTTTTGCACACTGTTCCAAACTCATTTACCAGACCCTGCAACTCCCATTCATTATCACTCATCAGAACTGTATCATCCGCAAACAGCAGTATAGGTAGCTTCCACTCAATTCCCTCCCTTTTCAGCGATACACCAACATCCATTGCTCTTGATAGTATTTCTTTCATGACTCCATCCATATATACAGTAAACAACCACGGGGACATCACACACCCCTGTTTCAAACCAACATTCAGGTCAAAGAACTCGCTCTGCTCACTCTCCACACATATTTTCCGCCTTTGCACCCTCATACATGCTCTTCACTGCTTTCAGCAACTTGCCCTCTACTCCGTATATTCTAAGTACTTTCCACAAACCTTCTCTATCCACTCTGTCATAGGCCTTCTCCAAGTCCATAAAGGCAACATACACCTTTTGTTTCTTCTCCAGATACTTCTCCACAACACAATTCAGGGTAAAAATCTAATCTACACATCCTCTTCCCTTCCTAAAACCTCCCTGCTCGTCGCCTATCCATTTTCTCCGTTCTCACTCTCACTCTCTCAATCACTACCCTACTGTATACCTTCCCTACTACGCTTAGAAGACATATTCCTCGGTGGTTACCACACACTCCTCTTTCCCCTTTGCCCTTATATAGGGGGACTATTATGCCAGTCTTCCAGTCATTGGGTGCACTCCCCTTCTCCCATGCTAGTTTGCACATTTTCCAACCCATTCTATCACTATCTCACCACCATACCTCAACATTTCCCCACACACTCCATCTGTTCCTGGTGCTTTCCCCAACTTCACTCTTTTCATGGCTTCCCACACTTCTGACCTCCTGATCCCCACCTCCTCCTCCACTACTTCTCTTCTTCTCCCTCCCATACCATATCCAGCTATGTTTGCTGGCTCTTCATTCCTTACATTTAGCAACTCACTGAAGTACTCCCTCCATCTTTCGACTCTCTCTTGCTTCTCGGCTAGCATTCTCCCATTCTTATCTTTCACACCCTTACTGTTTCCCTTGCTACCTTCCCTAACTTTCTTGATTTCTTTCCAGAACAGTTTCTCTTAAACACCCTTAAAAAACACACCCGAGCTACCCGGAAGGTCTCTTAAACACCCATGAACTTAAAGCCTGTAAGCTTGGTGTGCGAGGCGTACGTCCGACGCATGTAAACAACAGCCGGCTGGACCGACGCCCCGCATCTCCGGCCACAAGAAGGAGTGCGTCGCTTGTTCGTGTGTGCCTGTATGTTATTGTTAAGTATCGAAAAGTAGTGTAAAGTGGCTGTTTTTGCCATAAAGTTATCTCCAATGAAATCATCATCACAACTGGACCAGTTGACTTAGAGAGCTCTACTTAACGCCATTCTACAGGTACGAAACACATCTACGCTTGGGGATGAGCGGGAATGCGGAAGCAGTCAGAATAACAAAGATACGGTAGCCTAGGCGTAGAAGTTTTCGGCCAAAACCCCCCGGATTTCGGGGAATATTTATGTAATGCGTAGCCGGGGCTGGAGGGTTAAAAAAACACCCCCGAGAACCCCCTTCAAGATGAATTGGTAAATTTCTATAATTGCACCTATACAGGCTAAAACAATTATTATTGTATTTAACAGGAAGGTACAACGAGGTAAGTGATGTGGTATAGGTGGCAATATGCGGAAATGGATTATAAGGGCATTCCGCCCCCTCTGACAAAAGTCTATCAATCTAGATGCGACACAGATTTTACAATGTTTCAGAGAGACATTAGCCTAACCTAACAACCTTACCTAACCTATCCTAGTATTATGGGTGGGGGCTGCTGCCCCCACACCCCCGCTGGTTGGGTAAAACGGTAGAAATCCAGTTGGGGTGGAGTGAGTAACCGTAGATTTTTGTAAGGGGGTCAGAGGGGGCGGAATGCCCTTATAATCCATTTCCGCATATTGCCACCCCTACCACATCAATTACCTCGTCGTACCTTCCGGTTAAATACAATAATAATTTGTTTAGCTCGTATAGGTGCAATTATAGAATAATTCCGATAAATTTGTACATTTTTCGGTAGAAAAATGTCCTGGCCGAAGGCCGGTTTCTCTTAAAATTAAAGGCTCGCTAACGCTCGCCAGGAAAAAAATAGACACCTAAATGGCACGAAAGGTCTTAAAATTGATAACGAAATGGGGTGAAAGGTGCTAAAATCGTCAAACTAATGAGCTGAATGCCTTGAAATGTCAAAACTAATGGGACTAAACACGAGGGAGAAAGTAGCCCAGAAAACTGGCCCATCTCCCCTTACGTTACTCTTTGATAAGTGGGTTACCCTGCATCACACAACCATTCTACTTCACAATGAAAATATTGTATCCATTATGTCGGCTTCCGGAATTATCAGTCATTATAGAGCAGTGGTATTGCCCTCGTCCCTCAACTGAAAGTACGGGTTTCAGATCACAGTGAAAGCTAGTGGATTATCTGAATATGTTATTGTGTTCTTTCATGATAGCCTTATTCTGTATTATGTCAGCTTAAAATCAAGAACAGAATAGCTAACGGATATTGTAATGTCAGCAGTTCGATCCCACACTGTGCCATTGGTAGACGTCAAGAGGTTGGACACTCAGGTCTAGCGATTCATGGCATATGTCCAGTAAATTCCCTATAACAAGGACACACCCTAGCCCTGTCGATCAAGGGAGTGCATGGTGTTAAAAGTTACAAGTCTCCCTTAGCCTCCTATGCAGATGACATAACACTCACATGCACACACCATGACCCAAAAAGAGCAACAGATCTCCTTCAACCCTATCTCAACACACTACATGGCTGGTGCACTACAAACAGACTTAATCTAGCCCCAGCCAAATCCACCGCAACCCTGCTCACAAGTTGGACAGGAGAACACGAATACATCCCTCAACTCACCATAAACAACACACCCCTAACACATACACACACACCCAAAATCCTAGGAGTAACATATGATACTCATATGACATTCAAACAGCACACCACAAATATTAAAAAGAAACTGACACCCAGACTTAACGCCCTCAGGTCACTTGCTCACACAAATTTGGACACAACAAAGAAACTACCACCACAGTATATAAACAATACATAAGATCAGTGATGGAATACGCAAGCCCAGCCTGGGCTTCTAACCTAGCTGAAACTCATAAGACCTTACAGACTATTCAAAACAAAGCCCTGAAGATCATTACAGGCTGCACAGCTACTTCACCCACAGATCACCTACATCAAGAAACCAAAATCCTCAAAGTCAAAGACCATCTGGACATGAGAGGCACTCAATTCCTGGCAGCAGCCTCCACGAACCAAGACCACCCACTAAACTACATGGCAACACACCCACAGACACCAAGAAATATCAAAACAACACCCAGCACACGGTATCACACACAATTATTGTCCTCTCTCCCTCCCTGCCCACCCCGAACCAACTTCCAAAAGCACATCCATACTCATATCTCTCACCGATCCATCCACTCACTCACAGACAACACGCAGCTGCATGCACGACCTCCCGAAATCCATCCTTCCGAATCCTCCCTTCCTCGCGGACAGAGTCCACCTGGCCAGGCTGAGATGCGGACACCATCCAGCTCTCCTGAGCTATCAGAAGAGACTGGATGACTCCGTTGTCGACGCCTGCCCGGGATGTAACACAGCACCCCATACCATTAAACACATCATAGAAGACTGCATTTCACACAACCACTTACGCTAACAACACAATCTACACTCAATGAGAGCTCTGTGGGAAAGCCCGATCGTGGCCATGGCCTTTCTCAGGGACTCGGGGCTGTTCGGCCAGGCAGCTTAGGGAACAACAACAACAACAACAGGTCTCCCTCATTATCCAATGCCCCGATTTACGATATTATTATAGGTTTTTAGGCGTTTATGTTTGTGTTCTGGCTGGTCCGAGAGCGCATCCCCATTTACCCCATTAATTTTAGGGTTTGTTATATGATTTTTCTATTTAAGATCGGGTTTTCAGGAACATAATCCAATCGTAAATTGAGGGAGACCTGTACATAATCATTATTGAGGGAGACCTGTACATAATCATTATTGAGGGAGACCTGTACATAATCATAATTGAGGGAGACCTGTACATAATCATTATTTTTGTTTCAGTAACCAACGCGTAGGAGGGCGCGGTGAGGAGAAGGACAACAGTAAACTGAAGGCGTCCCTGGCTTCCTCACATAACTCACTGTCATCACTCATCAGGGAGAAGATGGGGGTAAGTCGTTTACACTCACACCAAGGGGTCGACCAAGATAGAAGTCGGATCGGACTTTGCGGTCTGATCTTAAATCAAAGAACCTGACAAGTGAGGCAACTCTTAACAGGGCTGCCTGGAACGCCGCTATTAGGACATGAGACCGGAACCGCACTTCAAGTGGAGTACTCGGGCTCTGTCTTGAGTCCCCCCCCCCCCAAAAAAAAAGTGGGGATTGGGCCTGAGTATATAGATAGATAGATAGATGTATATTTACTTCAGATCAGATGAATGTTGGTTTACAACTCCTTCATGTGTGTATAATTGTTGAAGTGTATGTTGAATGTTAATGCACTGTTGAATGTTAATGTACTGTTGAATGTTAAAGGTGGGGGCTCATGGGTTGAGATAAACACGGAATGATAATCGCCAAGCTGTACATAATTATCTTGCAAAATGCAATGGCACTGAAATAATTATTAACAATGGTATAAAGGATTTTGCGGATCGTCTATACCGGGCCTGTCACGTCATAGTGACGTCACACCAGTATCCTTAGCCTAAACTGGATGGTGGACTTATACTCTTGTGACGTCACAGGCCCGGTATAGACGATCCACAAAATCCTTTATACCATTGTTAATAATTATTTCAGTGCCATTGCATTTTGCAAGATAATTATGTACAGCTTGGCGATTATCATTCCGTGTTTATCTCAACCCATGAGCCCCCACCTTTAATGTACTGTTGAATGTTAATGTACTGTTGAATGTTAATGTACTGTTGAATGTTAAATACTGTTGAATGTTAATGTACTGTTGAATGTTAATGTACTGTTGAATGTTAATGTACTGTTGGAGTGGCTGTGGTCAAATAGATGGAAATTAGCTTTTTTATTCTTAATTTTATCTTTCATTATGACTTTTGTATCTTTCAGTTCCACATGGTGTACAGTCTAATTAATATTAGAATAAACAGAATAAACAGAACGGAGAAATGGATAGGCGACGAGCAGGGAGGTTTTAGGAAGGGAAGAGGATGTGTAGATCAGATTTTTACCCTGAATTGTGTTGTGGAGAAGTATCTGGAGAAGAAACAAAAGGTGTATGTTGCCTTTATGGACTTGGAGAAGGCCTATGACAGAGTGGATAGAGAAGGTTTGTGGAAAGTACTTAGAATATACGGAGTAGAGGGCAAGTTGCTGAAAGCAGTGAAGAGCATGTATGAGGGTGCAAAGGCGGCAGTACGTGTGGAGAGTGAGCAGAGCGAGTTCTTTGACCTGAATGTTGGTTTGAAACAGGGGTGTGTGATGTCCCTGTGGTTGTTTACTGTATATATGGATGGAGTCATGAAAGAAATACTATCAAGAGCAGTGGATGTTGGTGTATCGCTGAAAAGGGAGGGAATTGAGTGGAAGCTACCTATACTGCTGTTTGCAGATGATACAGTTCTGATGAGTGATAATGAATGGGAGTTGCAGGGTCTGGTAAATGAGTTTGGAACAGTGTGCGAAAAACGGAATTTGAAGGTAAATACGGGGAAGAGCAAGGTTATGGTCTTCGAAAGTGGTGAAGTCACAGAGTGTTAGGTGAAGCTGAACGGTCAGGCTATGGAGATCATCAACTCTTTTAAGTATCTGGGCAGTGTGTTGAGTAAAGATGGGACTATGGATGAAGAAGTGCGGGAGAGGGTACAACAGGGGAAGAGGGTTGTAGGAATGCTAAAAGCAGTAACAAGAAATAGGGTGGTCAGTATGGAAGTGAAGAAGTCCTTGCATGACAGTGTGGTAATCCCGACACTGACTTACGGAAGCGAAGCATGGACGTTGGTTGAGACTCAGACCAAGAGTGAGAGCAGTGGAAATGAATTACTTAAGGAGTGCGTGCGGAGTTACATGGAGGGATAGACAGACTAATGAGGAAGTAAGGAGGAGGTGTGGTGTGGAGGTAGATGTGCTGGAAAGTGTGAAAAGGAACAACTTGAGATGGTTCGGCCATATGGAACGTATGGAAAGCGAGAGAATGACTAAGAGGGTGTACGAGAGCGAGGTGGAGAGACAGAGAGGGAGAGGTAGACCGAATGAGAGGTGGAAGGATGGAGTGAGGAAGTACATGAACGAAGGCGGTGCTGGTTGGGGGGAAGGGCGTCGACTGACTGGGGACAGAGGTGCATGGGGGCGGTTCGTTCGTGACCACCCCTTCGGGGATCACGGCGTCAGGCAATAGATAGATAGATAGATCAATCAAAACCCTATGATAACTTGTGGTGGATTCAAGGCTTCGATACGTGTAGCTGATAAACTGGCTCATATGATGCCGGCGCTTTTAGTTCTGTAAACATCCAAACTTCAGATAATGTATACTGTACCTTACTGATGCACATATATAACATACATGTTCATACTTTTGCACATACAAGATAAATACAATTGCTACATTTCACTCTGATCTCAAATTTAAAAACCTAACAAGTGAGGCAACTCGGAACAAGGCTGCCTGGAACACTGCCATTAGGACGTGAGACTGAAACCGCCACCTCGGGTGGAAAACACAGACATTAAATTTATGTATGTATGTATGTACCGCTTACCTAAGGGTGAAGCAGGTTAGTGGATGGATTAGCCTCACACCACTGTAGAAAAATAGTGCTAAAATGATACATAGAGGGCCTCGGAGTCGGACGGACCCTAAGTTGAGTGGTAAATTCTTTAAGTCCTTAAATAAACTGGCATGAGTTGTCCTTCTCACAGGGTACAGATCCACTTGGGGGCGTTTTGTGTATGGCTACCCTCATAAAGGGGAGTAAGGTGTCCGGTAATAGAAAGATAGATGTACTGTATTGTGGATACTTGTAATAATATCTACCAATGTACATTCTAGAACATTAACGTCTCCACAGAAGTCGCCCATCCCTGCGACCAAGAAGACCCGAGGAGAGCTGGGACTGATGGTATTGGTGGGGGTGTTGTTTGTTGTCATTGTGGTGGGCATCTCTCTCGTCACTTACTTCTACAACCTTCATCTGTTGGAGGTAAGTTATCAGGAGGGTTGGTATTAAGTGCATTATCATCTTTGCTTTCTTCTTTAGTCTTCTACTTGCATTCTTCCTCAGTTTTTCTGTTTTTTAATTTCATAATATTGTTTTGCTAATTCTTCAATGAGTTATTTCCACATATCGGTTGGGCTTAAGCGACAATTCCCTCATGAACTGGTACAAGCTAGATAATTGAGTGAGTTGCCTCAATTGTGGTGGGCTGGATCTGTCAGAGTGAGGGTTGGTGTCCTCTACTTCCCATAACCGGTTCTGACTTTACCTTTTTCATCATTCTTATTTCTAACTTTTTTTCCTGCGAATGGTGAAGGCAGTGGGGCTATAATGGTGTGGCGTATGTCCCATGGTTCCCTATTGTCTTACACTCCCACAGCACACTGGCACAAGTTGGCCTTTCTCATTCTGGCGTAGGGATGCGGCGACCCCACCGCCCGCCACTTTGGTGGTGCAATCAGCTTCTGGAGCAGTGGACCGGTGGTTCCTATCTTCAGAAAATTCCTGTGTTTGGTATGCTTCCAGCCAGGGCCCCACTGGGGTAAATCAAATAGCCAAACAGTGGTGGAACTGCCATCTGGGTAAGGGACTGCTCTGGGTCTGCTCCTTCAGTGCTAAGGGCCATAATCCACTTAGTCAATATGGCACTGTAGAGTGGGTCAGTGGAGGCATGTGTGGGAGCCTGGAGGAAGTTTCTGCCATGGCCATCCCTTTTGGCGTCAGAATGATGATGATGATGATGATGTACTCAACCTTTAACTCTTGATGGTGTAATGGTTAAAGTGTTTAAGATCTGTATGTGGCCCCCCTTCTCCCTCATGGTTAGCCCCATTAGTTTGTTAGTGTTTGTTGTGAGTAGCTGGCGCTACCTATAGTATCTCAAAAGATATAAATTATGATATATAAGAAAACCTTACGGTTCCCGGACATCGTAACCAGTAGCCCATTTTAACCAGTAGCTCTAAACCAGTGCCAAATCAACCTAGACTAACCAAACCAGTGCCAAAATATAGTACTAACCTAACCGTATTGGTTAATTTGGTACTGTTTGGGAGCTACTGGTTAAATGGTCTACTGGTTGAGTTGTCGTCACCAAACCTTACAGTATGTGCAGTTCTTTCTTTGAAAGGTGTACAAAATGTTATCTAATCTTTTCTTGAACTGTTCTACTAAAGAACTATTAATTAAAATGGTTCTAATCCTTCCAGCTCTCCATCTTCAACCGTATCAAGTTCCTGGAGTCCCCGCACCATCTGATAATCTACGACCCCTCAGGGAAGGCGGTGCTAACGTCTCACCTAGGGGAGAACCTGCCGCCCCTCTCCATACCCGAGGACTGTACCCACTACCTTCACTATCTCCACCACCACAACTATACCCTACCACATCAACCGATACAAGATGAGAAGTTAGAGTAAGTTATAAATGTACAGTAACCCCAATAAAATCTGTCTCCCCCTCTCTCTCCATACCCGAGGACTGTACCCACTACTTTCACTATCTCAACCACCACAACTATACCCTACCACATCAACCGATACAAGATGAGAAGTTAGAGTAAGTTATAAATGTACAGTAACCCCAATAATACCTGTAACCGCTCCCCCCCCCCCCCTCTCTCTCTCTCTCTCTCTCCATACCCACTACCTCCACCACCACAACTATACCCTTCCACATCAGCCGCTACAAGATGAAAAGCTAGAGTGAGTTAACTTCCTTTTTCTGGGCAAGCGATAGCAACCCTATCCCGGCCAAAGTAAAAAACATTACAAATTTAGCTTGAAGGGAATCTGGCTGGGCATTTTTTAGTTTGAAGGAAGTCTGGGAAGGTATTTTTGTTAGCCTAAAAAACTAAACTAAAAATGTATTGTTTGAAAATGGCAAAAACAAGCAAAAATCTTGATAATAGTTTAATATACTATAATTTCATAATAACCCCCTCCTACCCTCTCCATACCCGAGGACTGTACCCACTACCTTCACTACCTCAACTATACCCTACCACATCAGCCGATACAAGATGAGAAGCTAGAGTAAGTTATAAATGTACAGTAGCCCCAATAAAACCTGCCCCCCCCCCCCCCCCCTCCCTCTCTCTCTCCATACCCTCCACCACCGCAACTATACCCTTTCCCATCAGCCGATACAAGATGAGAAGCTAGAGTGAGTTTGGTCCCGCTTCTTCCTCATGTTCTTATGTTATAAATGCACAGTAACCCCAATAATACCTGTCCGCCCCTCTCCATACCCGAGAATTGTACCCACTATCTCCACCACCACAACTATAGCCTTCCACATCAACCGATACAAGATGAGAAGTTAGAGTAAGTAATATTTTATCTATCTATTAAGGAACACCCCGTTCTTAACATTAATCCTTCATCTTTCCCTCATCCTATGACTTAAATTGCTTCAAACTCAGTGTGTCCCGGCATTTTGGCTCAACGGTTATTTTGGCCTTCACTCTTTCAACTTTGGGGGAGGCACTCCTCACAGGCAGTTTTGCCTTTTGTCTCCCTCATCCACATAGATAAAAAAAAAAAAAAATTAAAACAAAACAAAAGTACAAATCCCAATACAGTACATACATACATACATACATACAGTACCGGGTACATACATACAGTACATACATACATACTGTACCGGGTACATACTTAACATTTTAAGACTGAGTGTTCCACACATAAGTGCAGTTTCAGTCTCTTGTCCTAATGGCGGCATTCCAGGCAACCCTGTTAAGGGCTGCTTCACTTGTCAAGTTCTTGGATTTGAGATCGGCACGTATAGTCCGATCCCAGGTCTTCCTCGGTCCACCCCTTGGTGCAGCTCCCTCCACAATCACAGACCTGCATTTTTTCACCCAATTTTGTTCATCCATTCTCTCCACATGTCCATACCATCCTAGTCTACTTGTACGCATCACCTCGCTAATACTCTTTATACCTAAACGTCTCCTCAGCTCAACATTTGTTATTCTATCGTGTAGCTTGGCCCCACACATCCATCTCACCATTCTCATCTCATTACGCTCCATTCTGTTGACATCCTCTACTTTAACCGGCCCATGTTTCTGAGGCATACGTCATTGCACTTCTAACACACGAGGCATACACCTTTCCCTTCAGGGGGAGAGGCATTCTTTTCATGGTCAGGATTGGCATCAGTTCTCTGAACTTTCCCCAGCCACACCTAATTCTAGCAACAGTGGCAGCCTCGGCCCCACCACCGGCAGAGATGGTATCTCCTAGGTAACAAAACTTGTTCACCAGCTCCAAAGACTCATTTCCAAAATTCACAGCCACAGGATCATCACTTAACACAAGCTCGCCTTTGCACACTATGCACTCAAATTTCTCTATTTCTGACTTATCCTTCGGCAGGGGTCCCTTTATTCTACTACAGTTCTTACTCCCATGGTGTACCCAACATCGACAGATGCTACATTGAATTGAGTTAGCGCCCACTCCCTTTCCACACACTGCACATGGGTATGCACCACTCTTTTCCACATTGCCTCGTCTCAATCTACAATGCATAACCTTGGTTTTGTTAATATTGACTCTTAAACCCTTGCTCGCCATGCCCTCTCTTCACTCTCTGAATTTGGCCTCAGCATCTTGCACACTGTCAGCTATTAGGACTAAATAGTCTGCATAAAACAGTTCCAACGGGAGTCCGCCTCTAAAAACTCTAGACAGTGCCTCCAAGACCATAATAAAGAGGAGGGGGCTTAACACTGAACCCTGATGGACTCCAACACGGACTGCGAACTCATCACTCAGTACACCCTTCACCCTCACCGCACTTCGCAAATCCTCATACATCTTCATTATCACACGCACCAGCCACTCTTCCACACCAAGTTTCCTCATAGCCCACTCCACAACATCTCTAGGCACCCTATAAAAGGCCTTCTCCAGGTCTACAAACACAAAGTAAAGATCCTTGCCTTTTAGTAAGTATCTTTCCTGTATCTGCCTGACTACGAAGATAGCATCGGTTGTACCCCGTCCTGGCATAAAACCAAACTGCATATCATCAATAGAGATGCTTTGCCTGATCAAACCCTCAAGGACTCTCTCACAGACCTTCATGATTTGGTCAAGCATTTTCAGGCCCCTATAATTTCCTCTATCTAGCGCATCCCCTTTTCCTTTGCATATATTCACTATCACACTTTTGAGCCAATCCTCTGGGATTTTCTCATCCTTAATAATGGTGTTTATCAACTCAGTAACTAAGTTTACACCAGTCTCCCCTGAGGCTTTTATCATCTCAGCGACAATGTCAGAGCAACCTGGAGCTTTACCGTCCTTCATTTTATTGATTGTGTCGCTCACTACAGCTGGTGCTATCAAAGGAGGGGGCCCAGATATTGGTTTTTCGATACTAAGCTGTTCCTTATCCCATTCAAACTCTACATTTAGCAAGAAAGTTCCATTGACTATTTACATCGTTAGGCCTAGCTTCCTTATTTCTATTAATTTCCTCCAGTTCACTATGAAACCTATCCCTAACTTCCTTGTTCTTCAGCAGCCACACTTTCCTTTTGGGTATGTATACCTTCCTGCGCTTAGGATCTCTGTATAAGCTCATGTCGCACAGAAGTAGCTTATGCTGGGGGATACATTCTTCGCTCGGGATGACCTTTACATCTCAAACTAGTTTCCAGTCTTTCCTGTTAACCAAGATGTAATCTATCTGGCTACTGGAGACCCCAGAGTTATATGTGATCAGGTGGCTCTGTCTTTCCTTGAACTTTGTGTTACACACAATCATGTTGAGTGCAACACAGGACTCCAATATATATTCGCCTTCCAGATTTCTCCTTCCGTAACCATTTCCTCCATGTACCCCCTCGTATCCATCTGCAGATGCTCCCACGTGACCATTGAGGTCCCCCCCACGATTGTTATTTCATTCTCCGAGAGGCCTGAAATGACACTGACTGTGTCATTCCAGAAGTCATCTTTTATCTCTTTCTGTAAACCAGCCTGTGGGGCATATGAAGATATCACATTCAGAATTCTTTCACCAACTTTCAACTTCAAAACAATCAGCCTTTCACTAACTCTCGTAATCTGCAGCACACTTTCAGCCAGCTCTTCAGCCACCAGAACACCCACTCCTCCTTTCGCTTTATCAGTCTCCACACCCATCCAGTATATCCTATATATTTTCCTCCTTCCGACAATCCACTGTACTCCATGCCTCTTCCAGAGTGTTTCCTGGGTACAACAGACGTCCACTCGCCTCCTCTCACACATCTCAGCCACTTCATTCGCACGCAGATTCAAACTACATTCAACCAACATTCACACTAGCAAGTCTGAGTTTGTGGGGGGCATTTGTCCTTGCCCTGTGCGGTTTTGATTCATCGGACTTACGCTTATTTTCATTGGTTTTAGTCATAGTTTGGCTGGCAGATGGGCATCACCCCCCCCCCAATGTACTTGAATAAATTAATGAAAGCATATGATCCTCCTGGGATTCAAACTCAGGCAGTGGGGTCGCTGCATCCCTACTAAAAAAAATAATAGATCCATATACTGTATGAGGAAATAAATACGCCCATCCCCCCTTAATCAAACCATCCTCCACACTTTATGCCAGGTAAAATTAAATAGAGTAGGCTACTGTACTGTATAGTATATCAGTTTATTTGTTGCAGAGATGCGGAGATGGTCTGCTTGGACTGGACAGGTCTGGCACAGCTACAACTGAGGAAATATCCCCCTGAAGGTGACCTGCAGTGTTACTCCGTCTGGTGGGCCAGTCTGGCAGAGGACTTCACTCTACGGGACTGTCTGTACGTGGGTGAGGGTTACGGAGCCTGGTGGGGCGGAGGGGAGATGACATCAGGCGGCTACCCTGTAACCAACGCCAACGTCCCGCTGACACGGATGATCACGGGGAAGCTGGGTCGCGACCCCTGGGGCCAGCTACTAAGGCACACGTGGCTCTCCAACACATCATCACTTTTATCTCTACCCGAGGATTTCCCGGGAGACGTTTCCATCAATAGTGAAAACGTTGGGCAGATATGTTTGGAAGCGAGACCAATCTTGGGAGCTGAAAATCAGGCACCAACCATGAGCTACAAACTGTGCACTGCTTCAAACCTCACTTCCCTCATTCACCACCTGCATTATGAAGCTGTTCAGAAGAGAAAAATTGTTGCCCAATCTGCCGGAGATCTTGTGAAGCACGTTGTAGACCCTGTGAAAGAGGCTGAACAAGATGAAGCTAAGGGCACTAAATCAAGGGGCATATTGAGGGAAGTGTTTGTGGAAGAAGTAATATTGCGGGTAAAGGAACGTTTGGATCAGCCAGTGTGGATACCTTGGATGACGCCAGACAGTCCAGAACTGACCCAAGATGCCGTCATTGCTTATGTTGATAGTATACTCAGCAAGGATTATGGGTTCTGGGGTCACGTTCTTCTGCCGGCTACCTGGCAGGCCACACCAGGAGATTTGGAATTTGATTCTGAACGTTTTCCCGATCCATTAATGCTATCTGAGACACTTGCGAAGAAAGGCTTCCGTCTGGCCCTGGCAATCCATCCTTTTGTCAGTGTGGAGGCCTCGGCTTTCAACGTAGGGACCAGGGAAGGGTTGTGGGTGAGGCAGAAAGACTCCAATCTTCCTGCCCTGGCGACCTACGATGAGAAACACCCCTCCGTCGTGACGGACTTCAGCAACCCCCGAGCCAAGCAGTGGTTCTCCTCCAAGCTGAACCACATTAACCAGACCTATAATATCGACCGTTTCCACCTGCAGCCGGCCGATGCTCACGCTCTTCCGACTTTCCATGAGTACCACATGGATCTCCCCGGGCCCGACTCCGTTCTGGTGCACTTCATGGCTGCCGTGGCATCCGTCTCCCCGCCGCTGAGCACCGAAGGAACCGTCACACCGCCCCTACCGCCCACGTTCCTAAGCCTGGGAACTGGTGACGGGTCCTGGCACGAGATGGAGACGCTGGTGCCGAGGGTGTTAACTATGGCCATGTTGGGGTACTCCCTGGTGGACATTGGGCCCGTGGGAGGCTTGGCTCGGGCTGGACATGTGCCGGAGAGGGAGCTCTATATCAGGTGGCTTGAGGTTGCTACTTTCATGCCAGCTTTTCAGGTTAGTTTTTCTCCTATTTAATTCTATTTTCAACCTTGAGATTGTTTTCAAGAAATAACTTTTTTGTAAAAGCTGAAGTCCATGAGTCCAGTACCATTATATTGCAGTACATGTTTATCACAAGTGAGAATTGTAGACATTTGTTCTCTTCACACAAAAGTATCAAACACAAAGTGTGCACAGTATCGCTGACAACTGTTTGACAAGGTGGTAAGTTAAGCCGGCATCACACAAGCAAATTTATAGGTTACATGTATCGAAGCCTTGAATCCGCTACAAGTTCTCATGGTATTTTCATTGATGTTGCTGTTCATTCTTATATTAAATTGGACTACACGATGAGGAGCTCTGAGATACAAAATACATTCATAATAAAAGATAAACTTGTCAGATAGTACACTGTAGATTGTAGCTTGTTTTTTATTCAGATACAATACTGTGGCTCCATCCATGTTCATGAGCTTACACCTTATCACCCACTTTAGTTCATCCATCCTCTCTACATGCCCAAACAGTATTTGGCACATACAATATACATACAGTCATACACACACTTACACTAGAATAATATTGTACAGATACTAACTACTTTACCAAAAAATGTATAAATTAATCTAGAAGGGGGATCTAATGGATGCTATTTTAAGCTTGATGGAGGTGTAGGGAGGAAACTATAAAACAAATAATAAAATGTTACAGATATGAGCAAATAAATATGCCCATCTCCCCTTAACCCCTTCAACACCCTCAACAGATCAGCATCCTACCTCACGTGTACGACCAGGAGGTGGTGGACCTGGCCCTCAGGTACGCCAAGCTGCGACGATCCGTGGTTCTGCCCAAGTACCGAGAGAAGATCCCTGAGGCCATCTCCAAGGGCACTCCTCTGGTCACCCCGCTGGCACTCTTCGCCCCGCATGACTCCCGGGCGGCGCTGGTGGATGACGAGTGGATGGTTGGCCCGGATTTATTAGTGGCCCCCATCACCCACCGAAGTCAGCGTGCCAGGAACATCTATCTGCCCGAGGGGATCTGGAAGGACGAGATCGACGGGCATTTGAGATTCGGCGGGAGGTGGCTCATAGATTATAAAGTGCCGCTCACCATGACCCCGCACTTTACACTAAAACCTATTGATGATGACTTTAGACATTAACCTCTGTGAGTACCAGCGACGTCTGTTATATTTTATTCTAGCTTAATAGTTAGATGATATAATGCAGCTTAGGAAAGATCTATGGTAGTTAAAAGGGTTGGTCGAGATAGTTTGAAGCCTTATTATTGCTAGAGGTCCTTCCTAAGCTGAATAAAATCATCCAATAGTTCCCAGATTATGATGAAAAGGACGTCCCTGGTACTGAACGGGTTAAATGAAACAAGAAGAACAACAACATGTGTAAGCTTTAGAGGTCCTCGCTTTTTTGTTATCTTTCTCTCCTTTTCTCTCTTTCTCTGGCTTGTATCCATTCGGCCGCATTCAGCCAACTGTTTTAAGACGTTTATCCCCATCCAGGTGTCGATTTCTTCCTGGCGAGCGATAGCGAGCCAGCATTGTATGAAGAAATCCGGCTTAGCCGGATTTTTTTTTTTATGTTTAGCTTGCTGTCAAAACAAAAATATATATACAGTATGCTGGCTCGCTACCGCTCGCCAGGAAAATATTGACACCTGGATGGGGGTAAACGTCTTAAAACAGTAGGCTGAATGAGGCCGAATGGATACAAGCCAAAGAGAGAGGGAGAGAAAGAGAAAGAAAGCGAGGTGGGCTCCCTTAACTGAAGCAATAAGAGCAACAACATGATGTGTGTAAGCTTTAGAGGTCCTCGCTTCGTACGGACCTAATAATAATAATTCGGTGTGAGTGTCCTAGGTTCGAGTCCTTGGAGTGCCACATGTATTTGTTGATTTCATTGAAGTTATAAGTAAAGTTTAGTTATTAACCCTCTCCGACATATGACGCGATTTTGAGCCTATTGGGGATACTTTAAAGCCTTTGTTACCATCAGGGGTATTTATAAACCTTTAGTTTAGTTACTTCAACCTCTGCAGTTGTCTTTGAGTTAGCTGTGTTGAGCCTATTGGGGATACTTTAAAGCCTTTGTTACCATCAGGGGTATTTAGAAACCTTTAGTTTAGTTACTTCAACCTCTGCAGTTGTCTTTGAGTTAGCTGTGTTGAGCCTATTGGGGATACTTTAAAGCCTTTGTTACCATCAGGGGTATTTAGAAACCTTTAGTTTAGTTACTTCAACCTCTGCAGTTGTTTTTGAGTTAGCTGTGTTGAGCCTATTGGGGATACTTTAAAGCCTTTGTTACCATCAGGGGTATTTAGAAACCTTTAGTTTAGTTACTTCAACCTCTGCAGTTGTCTTTGAGTTAGCTGTGTTGAGCCTATTAGGGATACTTTAAAGCCTTTGTTACCATCAGGGGTATTTATAAACCTTTAGTTTAGTTACTTCAACCTCTGCAGTTGTCTTTGAGTTAGCTGTGTTGAGCCTATTGGGGATACTTTAAAGCCTTTGTTACCATCAGGGGTATTTAGAAACCTTTAGTTTAGTTACTTCAACCTCTGCAGTTGTCTTTGAGTTAGCTGTGTTGAGCCTATTGGGGATACTTTAAAGCCTTTGTTACCATCAGGGGTATTTAGAAACCTTTAGTTTAGTTACTTCAACCTCTGCAGTTGTCTTTGAGTTAGCTGTGTTGAGCCTATTGGGGATACTTTAAAGACTTTGTTACCATCAGGGGTATTTAGAAACCTTTAGTTTAGTTACTTCAACCTCTGCAGTTGTTTTTGAGTTAGCTGTGGGCAGAAAACTAATTTTGGAGAGGTAATTATAAGAGTGAGAGAACTCTATTTCTTATTGCTAATCTGGCAACCTCTGCGTCATAAATGCGTGAAAGGGTTAACTTCATTACTTCATAAAATTTATAGCGTCATTTTAAAATCTATCTATCTATCTATCTATTGCCTGACGCCGTGATCCCCGAAGGGGTGGCCACGAACGAACCGCCCCCATGCACCTCTGTCCCCAGTCAGTCGACGCCCCTCCCCCCAACCAGCACCGCCTTCGTTCATGTACTTCCTCACTCCATCCTTCCACCTCATATTCGGTCTACCTCTCCCCCTCTGTCCCTCCACCTCGCTCTCGTACACCCTCTTAGTCATTCTCTCGCTTTCCATACGTTCCATATGGCCGAACCATCTCAAGTTGTTCCTTTTCACACTTTCCAGCACATCTACCTCCACACCACACCTCCTTCTTACTTCCTCATTAGTCTGTCTATCCCTCCATGTAACTCTGCACGCACTCCTTAAGTAATTCATTTCCACTGCTCTCACTCTTGGTCTGAGTCTCTCAACCAACGTCCATGCTTCGCTTCCGTAAGTCAGTGTCGGAATTACCACACTGTCATGCAAGGACTTCTTCACTTCCATACTGACCACCCTATTTCTTGTTACTGCTTTTAGCGTTCCTACAACCCTCTTCCCCTGTTGTACCCTCTCCCGCACCTCTTCATCCATAGTCCCATCTTTACTCAACACACTGCCCAGATACTTAAAAGAGTTGACGATCTCCATAGCCTGACCGTTCAGCTTCACCTCACACTCTGTGACTTCACCCCTTTCGAAGACCATAACCTTGCTCTTCCCCGTATTTACCTTCAAATTCCGTTTTTCGCACACTGTTCCAAACTCATTTACCAGACCCTGCAACTCCCATTCATTATCACTCATCAGAACTGTATCATCCACAAACAGCAGTATAGGTAGCTTCCACTCAATTCCCTCCCTTTTCAGCGATACACCAACATCCACTGCTCTTGATAGTATTTCTTTCATAACTCCATCCATATACAGTAAACAACCACGGGGACATCACACACCCCTGTTTCAAACCAACATTCAGGTCAAAGAACTCGCTCTGCTCACTCTCCACACGTACTGCCGCCTTTGCACCTCATACATGCTCTTCACTGCTTTCAGCAACTTGCCCTCTACTCCATATATTCTAAGTACTTTCCACAAACCTTCTCTATCCACTCTGTCATAGGCCTTCTCCAAGTCCATAAAGGCAACATACACCTTTTGTTTCTTCTCCAGATACTTCTCCACAACACAATTCAGGGTAAAAATCTGATCTACACATCCTCTTCCCTTCCTAAAACCTCCCTGCTCGTCGCCTATCCATTTCTCCGTTCTCACTGTCACTCTCTCAATCACTACCCTACTGTATACCTTCCCTACTACGCTTAGAAGACATATTCCTCGGTGGTTACCACACACTCCTCTTTCCCCTTTGCCCTTATATAGGGGGACTATTATGCCAGTCTTCCAGTCATCGGGTGCACTCCCCTTCTCCCATGCTAGTTTGCACATTTTCCATACCCATTCTATCACTATCTCACCACCATACCTCAACATTTCCCCACACACTCCATCTGTTCCTGGTGCTTTCCCCAACTTCACTCTTTTCATGGCTTCCCACACTTCTGACCTCCTGATCCCCACCTCCTCCTCCACTACTTCTCTTCTTCTCCCTCCCATACCATATCCAGCTATGTTTGCTGGCTCTTCATTCCTTTCATTTAGCAACTCACTGAAGTACTCCCTCCATCTTTCGACTCTCTCTTGCTTCTCGGCTAGCATTCTCCCATTCTTATCTTTCACACCCTTACTGTTTCCCTTGCTACCTTCCCTAACTTTCTTGACTTCTTTCCAGAACAGTTTCTTACTCTCCCTCCATTTTACACTCAGATTCCTTCCAAATTCCTCATCTACTCTTCTCTTACTTTCCTTCACTACTCTCTTCACCACCCTCTTACTCTCCACGTACCTCGCTCGTTTCTGTCTCTCGGAATCTTCATTCCCTCTACTACCCAACCACTCTCTATATGCTTTCTTCTTTTCTTCCACAGCTATTCTTACCTCTTCTGTCCACCATGCTGTACCTTTCACTCCCCTCCCTCTTCTCCTCACTCCACACACCTCCTCACATGCTGCACATTTTAAAATTCATTTTAAAATAAATATAGATAAATTACAACAATTTAAGTGATCAAACCAAGCCCACACTCTACTTAAGGGGAGATTTCCACTTGAGGGATATTTTTCTTGACCCCTTTCTCCCTCATGGTTAGCCCCCTTGCTCTTGATATTTTAAGACGTTCGCCCCATTAGTTTGTCGATTTTAAGAACTTTTGCCCCATTTCTATAAATTTTAAGACTTTTTGTGCCATTTAGTTGTCGATTTTTTCCTGGCGAGCGACAGCGAGCCTGAAATTTAAGAGGAACCGGCCTTCGACCGGGACATTTTTCTACCGAAAAATGTACAAATTTATCTTGAAAGGGACTCGAGGGGGTGTAATTTTAAGGTTGGTGGAGGTCTAGGGAACAAACTAAATACCTCCCCTCAAGCAGAATTACAAGATAGAATACGGTCGTCGTACATTTATAAACACATACAACCCAATTCAACCTACCTTTTACCCATCAGAACCTTCATATATTCTCTAGTTGCTGTTTAACTATCGATGTTTACGGCTCCAACTTCTCTATAGCTTGAAAGGCGCAAGTGGCCAAGGGATGATTTTAAGCCATAAATGTGTTGTTGTCGTTAGAAAAATGCCTTGTGGAGGGTCTTGTATCATATTGTGTTATGCAACTTAAGGGGAGGTATTTAGTGTGTTCCCTAGACCTCCATCAAGCTTAAAATGATACCCCCTTGAGTCCCTTTCAAGATAAATTTGTACATTTTTCGGTAGAAAAATGTCCTGGCCGAAGGCCGGTTCCTCATAAATTACAGGGTCGCTATCGCTCGCCAGGATAAAATCGATACCTGAATTGCACGAAAGGTCTTAATATGGGGTGAAAGTTCTTAAAATCGCTAAGCTAATGGGGCAAACGTTTTATAATATCAAAAGCAATGGGGGCTAAACATGAGGGAGAAAGGGGTCCAGAAAAAAATCCCTCGAGTGGAGATCTCCCCTTAAATGTTTGTATCTGTTCTTGTATATAGTATAAATTTAGTGTTATTTATGTTCCCCTGTTCTGCAGAACGATGATGCAGAACAGTCGCGGCAATAAGTCATGTCTCGGCACCAAGTATGTTTTGATCAATAATTGGTATCAACAATATCTAAGCTTCATTTCTTCATATCGAATGAAATATACAAACATGTTCCTACACTTACCCACCCTATTCAACATCTGACAGACATATACAAACATGTTCCTACACTTACCCACCCTATTCAACATCTGACAGACATATACAAACATGTTCCTACACTTACCCACCCTATTCAACATCTGACAGACATATACAAACATGTTCCTACACTTACCCACCCTATTCAACATCTGACAGAAATATACAAACATGTTCCTACACTTACCCACCCTATTCAACATCTGACAGAAATATACAAACATGTTCCTACCCTTACCCACCCTATTCAACATCTGACAGACATATACAAACATGTTCCTACCCTTACCCACCCTATTCAACATCTGACAGACATATACAAACATGTTCCTACACTTACCCACCCTATTCAACATCTGACAGAAATATACAAACATGTTCCTACACTTACCCACCCTATTCAACATCTGACAGACATATACAAACAAGTTCCTACACTTACCCACCCTATTCAACATCTGACAGACATTAATACAGCACAGAGCAAGCCAAACGTAATGACAGCTGGGACAGGACTTATTAGCCCTATCGTACACTCAAGGACACATATATTGTAGCCTTAAATATATACATACAGTACATAGTTCCTCACGTGATACTCTCTACTTAAGGGGAGGTATTTAGTTTCTTCCCTAGACCTCCATCAAGCTTAAAATTACACCCCCTTGACCCCCTTTCAAGATATATTTGTACATTTTTCGGTAGAAAAATGTACTGGCCGAAGGCCGGTTCCTCTTAAATTACAGGCTCACTATCGCTCGCCAGGATAAAATCGACACCTGAATTGCACGAAAGGCCTTAATATGGGGTGAAAGTTCTTAAAATCGCTAAGCTAATGGGGCAAACGTTTTATAATATCAAAAGCAATGGGGGCTAAACATGAGGGAGAAAGGGGTCCAGAAAAAAATCCCTGGAGTGGAAATCTCCACTTAAGTTTAACCCCACATATTTATCTCACATTTTTTCAAGGCTATCCTAAACTGAAGTAAACCATTAATTTGCACCTAGTACCGGTACTGTACTGTACATTATTTACATTTCGAAGGTTCACTTTGCCATTTGAGGTATAATATTGGGCCAGGATTTATGTCTTCAAGTGTACAGTCGCGCTAATAAGTCATGTCTCAGCTGTCATTACGTTTGGCTTGTTCTGTGTTGTATTAATGTCTGTCAGATGTTGAATAGGGTGGTCAACCCACTGAGCCCCAGCTAGTTATAAATAAATGTACCACCAGGGACCGGCAGGTTTTGAAAAAAAAAAAAAAAAAAAAAAAAAAAAAAATCCAGAAACAATAGCGAATGGGTTAGGAATGAAGGAAGGAGAAAAAAAAAAAAAAAAAAAAAAAAAATCAAAAAGGTCAAAAATTGGTCCTACGGAGCCCCCGAAAACGGATTTTACAAGAGTAAAAAATTGAAGGAAAGAACACCCAAAAACCATGTTTTTGCGCGCTCACGCGCACGTGGTTGGACTTTGAGAGTTTTCAACCATTGGCAAGGTTGTGTGGGATACTTACACAGTTCCCATACAAATCTGAGCTCTCTAGGTGCCATAGGACCGGAGTAATTAACATTGACGACATGTTGTCGTCGCTGGGGTTTAGCATTACATACATTGCCGACGACACGTTGTCGTCGCTGGGGTTCAGTGGGTTAAGTGAAGGAACAGGTTTGTATATTTCCCTCGATATGAAGAAATAAAGCTTAGATACAGTATTGCTGACACAGTACCAATTATTGATCAAAACATAATTGGTTCCGAGACGTGACTTATTTGCGCGACCGTACCTATGCAATTTATGTATGCAATAATTAGCCTTGATAGTGTAGGTAATTTCTTAGAATGTACCACTGTGATGCAGTTGATGATGGAGTTTAAGGGGAAGGTAGTCGCTTTTTCAGGACCCCCTTCTCCCTCATGTTTAGCATATTTGTTTTGAGATTTTAGGACTTTCGTTCCATTAGTTTGGCGATTTTGAGACCTTTCGCCCCATTTCTTGGCCTATATTAAGACCTATCGTGCCAATTAGGTGTCGATTTTTTCATGGCGAGCGATAGCGAGCCTGTAATTTTAGAAGGAATCGGCCTTCGGTCGGGACATTTTTCTATAATTTTTGTTTTTAAATTTATCTTGAAAGGGGATCTAGTGGGTGTTTTTTAAAGCTTGATGGAGGTCTAGCGAGGAAACTCAAAAATTCATAAATAAATGTGTATACTGTACTGAACTGTACTGTACTGTACTGTACTGTACTGTACTGTAAATGAGTATAAACACCATATGAGGAGGAGCACTTTATTGACAACGTTTGGCAGTGACCTGAAGAAGCTATGATCTGCTCAACAGTGTCAATAGTGTTCCTCCTTATATGGTGTACAGTATACTGTATATATATTCACCATACACTCCCTTGCTTGACAGGGCTAGGGGTTGTGATACACTCCCTTGCTTGACAGGGCTAGGGGTTGTGATACACTCCCTTGCTTGGCAGGGCTAGGGGTTGTGATACACTCCCTTGCTTGACAGGGCTAGGGGTTGTGATACACTCCCTTGCTTGACAGGGCTAGGTTGTGATACACTCCCTTGCTTGACAGGGCTAGGGGTTGTGATACACTTCCTTGCTTGACAGGGCTAGGGTGTGCCCTTGTTACAGGGACTTTACTGGACATTTACCATGCATCGCTAGACCGAGCTGCTCAAACTCTTGCCGTCTATCAATGGCACGGGGTGGGATCCAACTGCAGAGGATGGGTCGCTTTTTCTGGCCCCCTTCTCCATCATGTTTTGCCCCATTAGTTTTCAGATTTTAAGATGTTTGCCCCACTAGTTAAGACATTTCGTCCCATTTCTTTGTTAATATTAAGACCTTTCATGCTATTTAGGTGTTGATTACTTTTCCTGGCGAACAACAGTGAGCCTGTAATTTTGGAAGAACCGGCCAAAGGCCGGGAAATTTTTATACCAAAAAATTTATAAATTAATCTAGAAGGGGGATCTAATGGATGTTATTTTAAACTTGATGGAGGTCTAGGGAGGAAACTTAAAAACAAAAAAACAATATTATACATAGGGCCTATATGAGCAAATAAGTACACCCATCTCCCCTTAACCCCTTCAGCATGAGGATGTAATTTTCATCATATTCTGGTTACCATAAGATTATTTTCTTTAGCTTATAATTATCTCCAGGACTTAAAAAGGTAAATATGATCTCAATAATCCCTCTGAATAACATAGGTTCTTCTTAAACTGCATAATATCATCTAATTGTAGCCAGAATCAAAAGGTGCAATTGCGCTAATAAGTCATGTCCCAGCTTTCACTACGTTTGGCTTTCTCTGTGCTGTATTAATGTCTGTCAGATGTTGAATAGGGTGGGTTAGTGTAGGAACCTGTTTGTATATCTCACTCAAAAAGCAGAAATCATGTGTAAATATTGCTGATACCAATTATTGATAAAAACATACTTGGTGCCGAGACATCACTTATTAACGCGATTGTACAAAGGCATCATCAAGTTGAAGGGGTTAAAGCTATGTTCCGAGTCATCTGGGATATAATAAAGCATTGTATTGTCTAGTTAGGGTTCGATACAGATCAACATAAAGCATTGTATTGTCTAGTTAGGGTTCGATACAGATCAACATAAAGCATTGTATTGTCTAGTTAGGGTTCGATACAGATCAACATAAAGCATTGTATTGTCTAGTTAGGGTTCGATACAGATCAACATACAGTAGGTGTGTAACTATTAGTGCTAAAGACAGTACTAATTCTCCCTACCAACAATTCCTTGAGACCTCTGGTGGACGCTTCTGAACTAGCGCCGGAGCTAGAGCTACGACCGTAGACATCACTATACCCAGCACCTAGGATATGCACAGTTTATCTCAATTTTTGTGTGATTCTACAAAATAATTTATTATACAGTATATGACTACACTAAGTGCTTATATAGTATAGTAATAAAGGGAAAGTCCATATGCAGCTGATAATGATTACATACATAATTATAAGCTAATTAATTATCACAACAAAATTGGCGGGAAAATACCTGCTGACTTTGTATTGTAAATATACGTTATTTATGAATATGGGTGATTTTAAAATATATAAATCAAAAGTATGCATAGACCAAAGTATGTGTCAGCTACAGAAATTTCGACTAACTGCATATATTGTTGAAGTAGAGGGAGGGTGGATAGCTCCGCGATGTCGCCCATTTCCCACAATGCACCGCGGTAAACCTTGCGTTCAGCGCCTCTATCGGCCACTGTAGGCATTTACTGGTAGGGAGAATTGAATGATGTACAGTACTGTATAAATATTCCCTGTAATCCTGTGTTAAATAATACTCATATGAACACCCTGACTACCAGAGTTTTCCTGATCTTGTGTTAAATATATGTACAGTATACTGTATTTGTTTTTACCCCTCCCTCGCTACCAATAACATAAACTTCGTTAGATGCGGGAATAGCCTCACGAAAATATGCCAGAGCCTGGGATTGAACCCGGGATCCTTGGGCTACCAGGCGAACACCTTACCAGTGTCACCAAGAAAGATATCTCACTTGGCAAGGTCGGCTCAAGTTATTTTCGCATCCGGTCTGTTTTAGGCTAACCTATTTTCAATGACTTTACAGGAGGACCATATGCTTTCATTAATTTATTCAAGTACATTAGGGTTTGTAATTGATGATTAATGTTAAGAACGGGGTGTTACTTATATCAGAAATCAGCCACCTAGCATAATCTACCTTCAGTCTAGTTTCCGATTCCAATGTGAAAAAGACTCAAAATATTACGAGAAAAACTTGCTCATCGAAAATTGCGCTGAAAAAGCGCTTGTGTGACACCGGCTTTAGGTATATGTACTCTTATCTCTGGCCTTACCTTCCACTTAGTGGCAACTTTTGTTACAATTAAGGGGAGGCAGACCATTTTTCTGGTCCCCTTTCTCCCTCGTGTTTAGCCCACTGGTTTTTAGATTTTTAGACATTCGGCCCATTAGTTTGGCGATTTTCAGACCTTTTGCCCAATTTCTTTGCCAATTAAAATGTAAAACTTGCAAACTAAACAAACCAAAATTGGGACAAGGACAATATAATTATTATATAATATATTAAGACCTTTCGTGCCATTTAGGTGGGGGTTTTTTCCCTGGCGAGCAACAGCGAGCCTGTATTTGGAGAGGAATCGGCCTTTGGCCGATACATTTTTCTACCGAAAAATGTACAAATTTATATCAAAGGGGGGTCTTGTGGGTGTTTTTTTAAGTTTGATGGAGGTTTAGAGAGCAAACTAAACCCCCTCCTTAAACCATTGAGCCGACCCAGTAAATTATGCTGCACAATACCGCCTGAGCTCCCTTAAGTCCGGACTGCAATCAATAAAATGAAGGACGGTAAAGCTCCAGGTTGCTCCGACATTGTCGCTGAGATGATAAAAGCCTCAGGGGAGATTGGTGTAAACTTAGTCACTGAGTTGATAAACACCATCATTAAAGATGAGAAAATCCCAGAGGATTGGCTCAAAAGTGTAATAGTAAATATATACAAAGGAAAAGGGGATGCGCTAGATAGAGGAAATTATAGGGGCCTGAAAATGCTTGACCAAATCATGAAGATCTGTGAGAGAGTCCTTGAGGGTTTGATCAGGCAAAGCATCTCTATTGATGATATGCAGTTTGGTTTTATGCCAGGAAGGGGTACAACCAATGCTATCTTCATAGTCAGGCAGATACAGGAAAGATACTTATTAAAAGGCAGGGATCTCTACTTTGTGTTTGTAGACTTGAAAAAGGCCTTTGATAGGGTGCCTAGGGATGTTGTGCAGTGGGCTATGAGGAAACTTGGTGTGGAAGAGTGGCTGGTGCGTGTGATAATGAAGATGTATGAGGATTCGTGAAATGCGGTGAGGGTGAAGGGTGTACTGAGTGATGAGTTCGCAGTCCGTGTTGGAGTCCATCAGGGTTCAGTGTTAAGCCCCCTCCTCTTTATTATGGTCTTGGAGGCACTGTCTAGAGTTTTTAGAGGCGGACTCCCGTTGGAACTGTTTTATGCAGACGATTTAGTCCTAATAGCTGACCGTATGCAGGATGCTGAGGCCAAATTCAGAGAGTGGAGAGAGGGCATGGCGAGCAAGGGTTTAAGAGTCAATATTAACAAAACCAAGGTTATGCATTGTAGATTGAGACGAGGCAATGTGGAAAAGAGCGGTGCATATCCATGTGCAGTGTGGAAAGGGAGTGGGCTTTAACTCAATTCAATGTAGCATCTGTCAATGTTGGGTACACCATGGGAGTAAGCGCTGTATCTGTTATAAAAATTGCCACCTGTAAGTGGCACCGATTAGCGTGTCTCCCATCGGTAATTTGTGTAGGGTTTTTTCCCCTAGATAGGTTGCCCGCCAAGGCTATCGAGTCCCATCTACCCGGAACTACCCCTTTCAGATACCAGGGGGACAGCTATCACCAGAGAGACCCCCATAACAGGGGGACACACCCCTTTCAGATACCAGTATAATAAAGGGGCCCCTGCCGAAGGATAAGTCAGAAATAGAGAAATTTTAGTGCATAGTGTGCAAAGGCGAGCTTGTGTTAAGTGATGATCCTGTGGCTGTGAATTTTTGAAATCAGTCATTGGAGCTGGTGAACAAGTTTTGTTACCTAGGAGATACTATCTCTGCTGGTGGTGGGGCCGAGGCTGCCACTGTTGCTAGAATTAGGTGTGGCTGGGGGAAGTTCAGAGAATTGATGCCAATCCTGACCATGAAAAGAATGCCTCTCCCCCTGAAGGGAAAGGTGTATGCCACATGTGTTAGAAGTGCAATGACGTATGCCTCAGAAACATGGGCCGTTAAAGTAGAGGATGTCAACAGAATGGAGCGTAATGAGATGAGAATGGTGAGATGGATGTGTGGGACCAGACTGCAGGATAGAATAACAAATGTTGAGCTGAGGAGACGTTTAGGTATAAAGAGTATTAGCGAGGTGATGCGTACAAGTAGACTGGGATGGTATGGACATGTGGAGAGAATGGATGAACAAAATTGGGTGAAAAAATGCAGGTCTGTGATTGTGGAGGGAGCTGCACCAAGGGGTGGACCGAGGAAGACCTGGGATCGGACTATACGCGCCGATCTCAAATCCAAGAACTTGACAAGTGAAGCAGCCCTTAACAGGGTTGCCTGGAACGCCACCATTAGGACAAGAGACTGAAACTGCACTTATGTGTGGAACACTCAGTCTTAAAATTTGATGTATGTATGTTTGTATGTACTGCCTAGTAGAGGCCGCAAAGTCTGTGTATCTATGTAATTCTTATATTTACTCTTACTTCCTCTCTCTCATACACTGCTTTTCCTCTCTCACTCTCTTCCACCTATTCTCTGGTGGATTCCTTTTTCCAAATGTGTACAAATGTTTAGCACTAAATTGTTACTTTTTTTATAATACTGTGACAATCCTTATTAACATAATACTTAATAGTCTTGTTATGCCCCTGCCTAATATTACAAGAATAAGCCTATTATATCCTAATATGTGCCAAATAAGATGCTGGACTACCCCGTCTGGAATGGAGTGTGATGATGATGTATTTTGTTTACACCATGCACTCCCTACTCAACAGCTGGGGTAAGGTGGGTGTCCTGATGTATGAGGGACTTCAGTGAACAGTTGCCACAGATTGCTAGACCACACCGTCCACCATAGCACTGGCATCTGCCCGTAGCACACTGGCTGGCAAGAGACTTGGACCCTCAACCTCATGGTTTGCAGGCGAGTGCTCTACCAATCGCGCTACGGCCTGTGTAGCGGCATGATACATACAGTAATATTGAAAAACAAAAAAACCTGCGTGGAGGATGGGTAGCGTGCATACTCTGCATGTGGGAGGCCACGGGGCTGATCTTTGCTTGTTGAATGTCTTTGGCACTCTTCATCAAGGCCTCCCAACCTCTCTCTACAAATGTGGACATCAGAGGTGAAGTATACCAGTGTGGCATTTACATGCTAGCACCTGATTAGCATTATTGAACTGATTACACTGGTTACAGACAACACTCACAGCCACTCCACCAGCACCGTAACATTCATTTTATACTCTAAGCTTTTACACACAGGTGATTGACTGCTGGAGTCTGAATAAACCTCTTCTAGGAATCTTCTGTGGGAGTCAGTCTGGGATAGAAGAAAGTCTAGGTCTAGCAGCCACAATCAACCATGCCTGATAATGAACCTCTCCTTGTGATAGGGAAAACTAGCCAATGCATATGTGGTGATCCAATTAGGAAGTGATATAGATTATTTTGTCTCTACAACTGTACACACACACATACTGACCGTTCTGTGAAGGGTATATAAGCACTCAAAGTATCTTGTATCAGTTTGATCTTAAAAATCCGTAAAACAAAACGCTGCCATAATAAAGGCCTGTCCTCAAATGGTTGTGTTATAAACATTTTGTCCGTTTCCAATATAAAATCTATCTCACATACTAATTGGAACTCTGCCTACTTATTGGCTAGACTAACCTATAGTGTATTGTTTGCCATGCTGGCTTAGTTTGTAAATACTGTGGGTGATACTGTACCTTAATGGGAAATATATGATAAAAAGTCTGATTGATGTTTTATTGAAATTATCTTCAGGAAAGGAAGCAGATTATAGTGCTAAGTATCAAGAGTATTAGTGATGAGACGTGTACAAGCAAGCTTGGATGGTTTGGGTATGTAGAGAGGGTAAAAAATGCAAGTCCTTGAGAAACTATGACAAATATATGGGAATGCACTAATTTGAAATACAGTACATAAATAGAGGTGGGGGTCCACACAAGAAGACTTCTTCTTACTCCCCCACTAAATACGATTAGGTAAGCACCTTGAACGTGTAGGGAGCTGCACTGACGGGTAGACCTAGATAGACGTGGGATCAGATTTGTAATTTAATAACCTGACAAGTGAGGCAGCTCTGATCATGGCTGCCTAGATAGCATCCATTAGGATGTGAGACTCAAACTGCCTCATGTGGAACACTCAGTCTTTACATTTATATACCGTATATACTTAAGTACAGTGGCCTACTGTACTGCATTATGTAGTCGCAAGCCGTGGCATAGTCAGTAGAGCGTGGGCTGCTGATCAAAGGGACGGCAGATTGAGCCCTCACTGTCAAAATGTTATTGGTAAGGTACCGTAGATGTCAAGCCTGGGCAACTTGACCTAGCGACTCATGACAAACGCCTAACGTTCATTTATTGTGAATTACAATATCTGGCAAAAAGAAAACAAAAATGTATAAAATATATAATATATATAAGAGCTTAATATAGTACAGTACAGTCAAAGTTGTTCTTTCATATTGTACAGTTGACAAGACATGAACCAGAGAGAGATATGTGGAGAGCTGACAGTATTTAGCTACCGTTCTATCTATCGTCAGATATCTTAATCCCCAAGAGGGGATGGCCACACTTACAGTATATCACCTCCATATACTGTACTTTCATATTTCAAGGCAATTCGTTCGATTATTTAGCTTCTCCCAGTTCACGGGGGGAGGGTTGCTGGCCCAACCGTAACAGATTAACCTCTTAAGTGCGCATGGGGGTAATTAGCCACCTCTGCCTGTGCGCATGCATTTGAGCTGTTTCCATCACTAAAACATTAATTTTACCATAAATAGCATTAATACTTATCCATATGCGCCTATTATAGGTTGATTATAAAGGTATTAACCTGTTACAACAATAAAACGAGTGAAAACAGCGTCTGGATGGTCAAAATCGGCGATACAGGCCGCGAGTTACATAATGTATGGGTGAGGCAACCTCCTTTCCCACCAATTTCCCCCAAGGCCACTGAGACACTGTCGATCGATACTCTCTCTCTCTCTCTTGCACTCGCTTGCTAACAGTGATGACAATGCCCTGCTTGCAACTCGCTAATGTTAGCACGAAAGTATACCTCAGAATAAGGGAATAACAGGGAAAATAGGTGATAACTGAAGGAGGGGAGGAAAGTGGGGAAGGAGGGGAGGTAGAGGACTGATATTTTGCATGGCCCAAGGGCAATTTTTTTTTTTTTTTTCCGATGTTTAAAATTGATTTTTTTTTTGTCTCTGACTCTTAAGAGTCTTCCCGCAGTCCGCCGGGGAACTCTTAAGAGTCTTCCCGCAGTTCCCGGGTTAATGAGAGTAAATGGTCTTACCCACTTCAAACAACATTATAGATAAAAGGGTAAAGTAACAAGCTATTTTCAAAATACTGTATATAAACAAAGTTTATTAGTCTCATGGTAACGTGTCTGCCTCGTAACCTAAGGGTCCCGGGTTCGATTCCCGTCCTGGGTGCAGATTTTCGGGAGGCTATTTCCACATCAAACGAAGTTTAGGTGTGTTGGTAAAATTGTCAAGATAGTTGAAAGTAAGTTCGGAGCTCCATAACTTTCCTTACAGGCATGGTGTAAAAATCAAACCCAAATCCTGCAGGATTTGGCTATATCTACTGCAGGACTCTTCTTCTTCTTCTTCTTCTTCTTCTTCTTACCTCTGACCGGGTATAGGCTATCCTAGTGTTTACTAGTCTATACCCCTTTGAAAGGACATTAGCCTAACCTAACAACCTTACCTAACCTATCCTAGCTAGTATTATAGGTGGGGGCTGCCGCCCCCACACCCCCGCTTTGACTTAGATTTTTAGTGTAGTTGTCTGTGAAGTGGGTAGCCTATTTTTCAATTTGTTGATAACTAAAATCGGTACGATTTTAGTTACTGGACACCTATTTGACAGGTACCACCGAGGATTTAATACATATTTTTTTTCGGTTTCCCCGCATCCAACACCAAGCTACACCTTTTTCTGGTCCGGTAATAGTATTAAAAACGATATAATAACTTTTTAAATTTGGTTTTCGACGAGAATAAAACATGGCGTTTGTGCCGAAAATCGGCGGCAGGGGGGAGTCCGTCGTCGCTTCGGATCGCCGCGGTTTGTTTACCCAGGACGCTCGAGGTTACGGCCAGCTGTTTTACTTGCCCCCTGCTGGCCACATAGATGACGATTATTATAATTCACGGGGGGGTGAGGGGGGGGCAGAGCCCCCCCCTCAACCCTGTCCTGTATCCCACGGCCTATAACGCAAGTCTTTATAAAAAAATTGACCCAACAACTGGTTATAAGCTTAGCCATTTTAAGTCGACCGCCAAGGCGGGACCGGGAAGTCACTCCGACCGTAAAGTAAACAAAGCGACGATACTTCCACGAACGCAACAGAGTTGTCTTTATATTTTGCCTCATATTATCATTATTTAAGTGTCTCCATTGCTTTTTTAGTGTTCCGTACACCAGAAAAGGGTGTAGCTTGGTGTTGGATGCGTGGAAACCGAAAAAAAATATGTACTGTATTAAATCGTTGGCGGTACCTGTTGTTGTTGTTGATGTGTTGGAGGGAAGGTAGCAACTGAGCGTCACTAATAAACCCTAGCGAGGACGGTTTTGTCAGGACTGCCTTTAAAGTCGTGGAATTCTCGCCGACTTTTTAAGGAAATGAATTGTGCATTGTATTACTCTCTGCCTTTTCTCTGGGGTCACGTCTATTGCTCCTAGTAGAACGGGGATGGTTATGTTATTAATATTCATCCTGTTTAAGGTGTCTTTAACCCCTTATGCGGCGCTCGACTTAAGTCGTGCACCAATTTGCAGCAAGTTAGGAGCATTATTAAGGCTTTTAAAGGGTTAAAATCGAGTGCAAATGGCCGGGAGCGCAGCGGGCCAGACAGCCGACTCCCAGGGCTTACCGCCGCCCATTAACTCATGTTCCCTGTGTTCTCGAGAGGCTGGCAGTGTAGCCAGTAGTGAGCATAGCTGGGAAAAATATACCGCTATACGCTAAACTCCCATGTTCGTGGCACCACTGCAAGAGAACCACGAGTGCTACGTAGCTCGTTCTGGTCTCATTTTGAAGCTTTTAGCGCCTAGTTTTTTGCTGAATACATTTCTTTTCATGCAGATACTTGATTGATCATTCAGGAGGGCCTGAATATGTCCAAATGAGCCCAAAACACTCCGCTAGACAAGGGTTAAGGATTGTTCTCATTGAATGAAATCGTGGGCAATGCAGAAGAAAATGAGTGATGGTGTCTTCGGTGTTTCTGCACCAAGGGCAGTATGGATCCGGGGCCAATTTCAATCTGTGTAGATTGAAATGCTGGGTGTGAAGGGAATTCATGGTCTCCTGAAATATCCCCAGGCTACCTTTAGGATCAACTTTTCCTGGTACCTGGCGCGGGGTACGAACCTCTGAAGGGAATTTAACCCCCCTAAAAACCCACAGGTTTTGAGATGCCTTGGGTGGGGTTCGAACCCTGGTTAGTGACCCAACCATCACCACCAGGCCCGCGCGCTAACCCACTGTACTACCACGGACGTACTAAAAGTATAGCAACCTTAGTCCGATTTTTAAGAACCAGGTGATAGTCTCGTGGTGTTATCACGTGATGAGTTTATTGGACTTACCATCTCCGACTATTTTACGCTATACCTGACGTCAACTCGGGTTAGTATTATTGTGGGTGCGGGACATTTTCGAGGGCATTACATAGATGTTTGTTCAACCCGGAATGACCGATTCTGAGGCGCGTAATTACGACATCGATGTTCCTAGTTTGGGATCGTGTCCATCGATGATTCGGTTCTGAAGAGGCCTAAGTGCTTTTCCGGGAGGAGGTTTGAAAGCTCTGTGTCCCATTCTTGTCTTGCCCTTGTTCTGCTCACTGCTGATAGTGTGTGGATGTCATGGGGTAGAGGCTCGAGGCTGGTGTCCTAGTTTGGCTGCCTCGTCTGCGATTGTGTTACCCTTAATGCCAACATGTGAGGGGATCCATTGTAGTTTGATATTTCTGGGCGAGTTAAGTGTCGTGATGAGGATATGTTGTATGTTGTGGACTATGTTTCTATGCGATTCGGGATTGGGCGAGAGGAGTAGATGGAGTGAAGATTGGGAATCTGTGTATAGGCTATTACTATATTCTGTAGTGGGAGATGTGATTGGCAAAACTGGAGTGCTTTTTGGATTGCAAAAAGTTCTGAGGTGATGTTAGAGTGGGTGGCAGCGAGTTTCCACCTTACCTCGTGGGGCCGCGGTCTCCTGCTTGTGTCACATGACAATACTTACAGAGGGTCCGGGCCCAGTACAGTTATACGGATACTCCAGCTAGATTGTGTGATGATGTATATGTACTGTAATATGTTTGTGTAACTGGTTGTTTGTATCATCTTGGATTTGCTTTGGGTGTTGGTCTATGACATGTGTGTTGTTCTACAAGATGATGGAATTTCTTTGTTTATTTTGATATGGGTGTGAAGTGGGGAGTTGGGCATGTGAAATTTGTAGGGGGGAAGGTCTGTTTAGGCTATTGTATATAGCTTTGGAGGGTTTCTGGGAGAGTTTGGGCAAGGAGTCTCTTGAAGGCAGTGGTATTTGGGGCCATAGCAGTTTCTTCGGAGAGGGAGTTCCAGAGCTCTGCTATTCTACAAGAGAAGAAGCGTTTTCGGGCTTCTACTGATACATGTTGGATATGTATCTTGTACCTGTGGCCCCTGGTGCCTACTCTCGGTGCTAGTGTGAAGAGGTCGGTGGGTGCGATAGGTGAATTGCCATGGAAGATGTTGTGGCAGAGTATGAGGTCGCTCGACGCTCCTTATCAGTCGGCCCTGTACAGAGAAGAGGTTTAGACTTTGTAGTCTCTCATTGTAGGGAAGACCTTCCAGTCCGTGTATTTGTTTGGTCCATCTCCTCTGAACGGACTCCAGGCGTTTGAGGTCCATGGAGTAACCCAGGTTCCAGACAGGGGATCCGAACTCTATTATGGGGCGGATGTCGGTGGTGAGGTTCATCATGAAGTCTGGAGTTCTGGCAGATACTTATCTCTTCATAATAGACGGCTGCTGCAGCTGGTGGGGGGGATGGGAACTGTCAAATAGGTGTCCAGTAACTAAAATCGTACCCTAAAATCCTCCATGCGGACTATATGGAGAAAAATATGGGGAATCTATTGGTGCCTATTTTCCCTAATAAATTGTTTCTCATAACGCCGCACTAGTGTCGTTGAATATAACCTTTAGTACTTTAGCCTAGTGACATTATTGTGTTTACACAATGCCTGCAAATTATTTTAGAGTTGAATAGATAATTAGACATCATGATAATCGTACAATAAATGCCACAAACCAGAACAATTTCTTACCTAAAGTGCCCTCCTTCGTCCCTCTCTTCACCACGCAGCGGTAGCAATCAGCTGAGCGATTGTAAACACAAAAAAAAGCGTTTCCTAGCATTCATTCGCGATGTAATTTTCTTTTGTAGTAATAATTTGTTGTCTTTCTGCCTTAAATTAACTGAAAATGTTTAAACTTTATATATTAAGAATAATAAATACTTCAGATATAACATTAGGCTACTATTCAATTTTCCAATCTAGGATGGATGAAAAATCCAACAGGTATATAAACGAAAGAAAACGAGCCTCCAACCGATGATTAAGGCGGTAACTATCATAATTGTATACTCCTTTACAAAATATGTTCACTGTTACTGCTGTTGGTGAAGTGATAATTTTAAATTGAGATACTGATGATCTTTAATAATTATAATTGTTGTTTTAGGTGGTGGTCGCGCACCTTCTATCCAGGAGTTCCTAATTTCCTATTGAATACAAATTAACATACTGTATACATGTAGGGCTGTGGTGTCTGGTGAGGGGGCACCTGGGGGGCACAGGTTTCTCATGGGGGGGGGGGGGAGGCACGTGCTCCGCCATGCCCCCCCTTGGCTATGCCACTGCTAAGAATGCCCAGGCAACCGAAGTCGCTCCCAGGCGTGGGGCTGGAGAGGGTGCGGGAACGCCCGGGACACCAAAGCCCTACCCAGGGCCCTGTGCCCCTTAACAATTATGGAGGGAAAGTTGAGCGGCAAAGGAAAAATGTGACGCTTTGGCTCCCAGCCTGCCAACCTCTAGGTTGGCAGTAGAGAGGTCAATCCACGAAAGAGACGCCACCACTTGAGATCTACAAAATATATAAGTACTGTAAAAGGAACAGTCAGCTTAAGCTATGGGTATGGCAGAAAACGGGCTCAACTCTCACTCTGATAGACCAGCCATCACCACAATGATACAATTACAAGGAAAGAAATAGGCTTGAAAAGGCAAAGAACTCATTTTGTGATAGTGGTAAATGAGTGGAACTCACTGCCCCAGTAGGTAGTCGATTCCGAATCAGTAAGGAAGTTTGAAAGTAATCTTGATAAAGCATGGGGAAGACAAGATTTGAAGTTTGATTACAAAGCAAAAATACAGAATAGCCTAGTAATAATGTTGCGTCTGCTACCGCCGCCACCAACACCGTGAACGACCGCAGCAGTGCAAGTACTGGCACTGAGCTGGATACACAGGCCTAGTTTGCCCTTTTCCAGAGGATCTACTGTAAGAAACTGCAAGAATAATAAATATAAAATCTACAGCAATATATTGCCGTTACCCATAATAGTTTCGTTTTCTATGCGGCCCTTTTAAAGAAAACTGTAATTTATGAGTAACTAAATTATTAGGCACTGATGCCCTTTCAAACACACCACGAAGATACCCAGATACTTAATATACAGAATAGTTGAGGCAACGTTCTCAACAAGCAGACGTACATTTACACATAAACAAATACGAATTTAACTTACTCTTAACACATTTACAAACACTATTTTATGTTACACCTTTCCAGTTGTGAATTAGCTGGGTTTATTACCACCAAAATATCTTTAAATGGGGAGATTATTATGGACACTTTAGTTGACCGCTTGCGAGTTTCGGGTTATAAGGAAGTTGGAGCTGTAACCATTGGTATTTAGCAGCATCTCCCGCTAAAATACAGTTGTAGGCCTACACTAGTACATTCATCAAGATAAATTTGTAAATTTTTCGGTAGAAAATTGTCACGGACGAAGGCCGGTTACTCTTAGAATTAGGCCTACAGGCCCGCTATCGCTTGCCAGGAAAAATAATAGACACCTAAATGTCACAAAAGGTGACTCATTCGCTATCGTTTCTGGAAAAAAAAACAAAAATCAAAACCTGCCGGTCCCTGGTGGTACATTTATTTATAACTAGCTGGGGCTCAGTGGGTTAAGATTTTTCGTGTCATTTTAGGTATCGATATTTTCCTGGCAAGCGATAGTGAGCGTTTAATTTATGAGGAATCGGCCTTCGGCCGGGACATTTTTCTATTGAAAAATGTACACATTTATCTTGAAGGAGGGTCTTGGGGGTAATTTTTAAAATCTTGATGGAGGTCTAGGGAGGAAACTGACAAAATAATAAAAAGATACATAAATGAGCAAATAAATACGTCCATCCCCCCTTAAGGAGACATGTTAGAAGTCAGAGGGCTAATTGAGATAGGAAAAGGAAAAGGAAAAGGATATGTAGAAGAATGGAGAGAGAGAGAGAGAGAGAGAGAGAGAGAGAGAGAGAGAGAGAGAGAGAGAGAGAGAGAGAGAGGGAGAGGTTAGTATAGAGGGGGGAGGGTGATTTTATCGAGTTAGAGGTAGATTTTTTGGAGAGATGTTTGGTATAGAGTAGGAGGTAGAGGGGGGAGGGGGGTGGAGGTGTGGGGAGGGTAGAGTTTATAGTTTTAGAGGTTAGCGGGGGGAGGGGAGGTGAGTTGGTGGCGTCTGGTTTCATAAATGGTCTTTAGTACGCAAATAGCACTGTGTTTGTAGCCGACGTATGAGAGAGAGAGAGAGAGGCTAGAGCGGGGGAGGTAAGTTGGTTGGGGGGGGGCCCTCTCTCCTGGTGTCATAAATGGTCGGCTTTGAGTACGCAAATAGCACACTGTTTGTGAAGAGGAGAGAGAGAGAGAGAGAGAGAGAGAGAGAGAGGGGGAGAGGAAGAGAGAGAGAGAGAGAGAGAGAGAGGAAGAGGTAGAGGGGGGAGGTAAGTTGGTGGCGTCTGGTTTCATAAATGGTCTTTAATACGCAAATAGCACCGTGTTCGAGAGAGAGAGAGAGAGAGTGAGCGTGTTTGTGTATGTGCGTGATATATATATATATATATATATATATATAGAGAGAGAGAGAGAGGGAGAGGAGAGAGAGAGAGGTAGGATAGAACTGTGTGTCTGAGTGTGTGTGTGTGTGTGTGAGAGAGAGGAGAGGATATAACTTTGTGTGTGTATGTATGAGAGAGAGAGAGAGAGAGAGAGAGAGAGAGGTAGGGTACAGAACAATACACAATGCATTTCACTGGTGTAGGTGGTGGTGGTGGTGACAGGGACGCTGATCTCTAGAGGGGGATGCCAGGTAATCCAATCGTAGGGGGAAGGGAATTATATTAGGTAATCGAGTACTGGGACTGATAGTACAATGTAATTAGCCCCTTCAGCACGATGACTCCTTTCTGTCTTTGATCCTGGCAAAAAGTAGACGATTTATTGCAGTTTAACGGGGTAGTGCTTGGCTTTTGGGCTATATATATTTTTTCAGGGTCCTCGTTAGACCTCCATCAAGCTTAGAAAAACACCCCCTAGACCCGCTTTCAAAATATATTTGTTAATTTTTCGGTATAATAATGTCGGTTCCTTCTAAAATTATAGGCTCGCTAACGCTCGCCAGGAAAAAATCTACACCTAAAGGGCACGAAAGGTGTTAATATTGAAACCAAAATGAGGCGAAATGTCTCAAAAATCGCCAAACTAACGGAACGAACGTCTTACAACCTCACAACTAATATGCTAAACATGAGGGAGAAGGGGGGTCCATAAGAAGCGAGTACTACCCCCTTAACCCCTTCTGTACCGGCGACGTCTCTTTAATTTTATTCCAGCTATATTTAGACGATTTTGTGCATTTTAAGGGGAGGTTTTTAGTTTGGTCCCTAGATATCCTTCAAGCTTAAGATTGCACCCCCTTGAGCCCCTTTCAAGATAAATCTATACATTTTTCGGTAGACAAATGTCCCGGCTGAAAGCCGGTTCCTCTTAAATTACAGGCTCGCTATCGCTCGCCAGGATAAAATCGACACCTGAATGGCACGAAAGTTCTTAAAATGGGGTGAACGTTCTTAAAATCGGCAAACTAACGGGGCGAACGTTTTATAATATCAAAAGCAATGGGGCTAAACATGAGGGAGAAAGGGGTCAAGAAAAAAATCCCTCTAGTGAAGATCTCCCCGAAGGATCTGTGGTATTAAAAAGGATTAAGTGAGACAGATCGAAGCCTGTTCATTGCTGGAGGCCCTTTTAACACTGAATACAATGGCCTAATAGTACCCAGAATCTAGTTAGCAGAACGGTGTCGGTACAGAAGGGGTTAAGAAGAGCCTCTGTTGTTCAGAGGGTGAAAGGGGATCGTATTTACCCCTTGAAAGTCCTAGGGGTAGATTATAAGTTGAACAAAATCGTCTAATGGCAACCAGAATAAGATGATAACCACGTCATCGGGCTGAAGGGGTTAAGAGGTAGTTAATTATACTATGTAATCGAGTAGAAAGCCTGATAGGCAAGTTTAATTAACTCTTTCACGCTTTTATGATGCAGAGGTTGCCAGATTAGCAATAAGAAATAGAGTGATCTCACTCTTATAATTACCTCTCCAAAATTAGTTTTCTGTCCACAGCTAACTCAAAGACAACTGCAGAGGTTGAAGTAACTAAACTAAAGGTTTCTAAATACCCCTGATGGTAACAAAGGCTTTAAAGTATCCCTAATAGGCTCAAAATTACGTCATATGTCGGAGAGGGTTAAGAGGTAGTCAATTATATTATGCAATCGAGTAGAAGGACTTATAGATAGTAGAATGTAATTTAGAAGTGGTCAACATTGATAGTTATCTGATAATTTAGAAGTGGTCAACATTGATAGTTATCTGATAATTTAGAAGTGGTCAACATTGATAGTTATCTGATAATTTAGAAATGGTCAACATTGATAGTTATCATGATAATTTAGAAGTGGTCAACATTGATAGTTATCTGATAATTTAGAAGTGGTCAACATTGATAGTTATCTGATAATTTAGAAGTGGTCAACATTGATAGTTATCTGATAATTTAGAAGTGGTCAACATTGATAGTTATCTGATAATTTAGAAGTGGTCAACATTGATAGTTATCTGATAATTTAGAAGTGTCAACATTGATAGTTATCTGATAATTTAGAAGTGGTCAACATTGATAGTTATCTGATAATTTAGAAGTGGTCAACATTGATAGTTATCTGATAATTTAGAAGTGGTCAACATTGATAGTTATCTGATAATTTAGAAGTGGTCAACATTGATAGTTATCTGATAATTTAGAAGTGGTCAACATTGATAGTTATCTGATAATTTAGAAGTGGTCAACATTGATATTTATCTGATAATTTAGAAGTGGTCAACATTGATAGTTATCTGATAATTTAGAAGTGGTCAACATTGATAGTTACTGATAATTTAGAGTGGTCAACATTGATAGTTATCTGATAATTTAGAAGTGGTCAACATTGATAGTTATCTGATAATTTAGAAGTGGTCAACATTGATAGTTATCTGATAATTTAGAAGTGGTCAACATTGATAGTTATCTGATAATTTAGAAGTGGTCAACAGTGATAGTTATCTGATAATTTAGAAGTTGTCAACATTGATAGTTATCTGATAATTTAGAAGTGGTCAACATTGATAGTTATCTGATAATTTAGAAGTGGTCAACATTGATAGTTATCTGATAATTTAGAAGTGGTCAACATTGATAGTTATCTGATAATTTAGAAGTGGTCAACATTGATAGTTATCTGATAATTTAGAAGTGGTCAACATTGATAGTTATCTGATAATTTAGAAGTGGTCAACATTGATAGTTATCTGATAATTTAGAAGTGGTCAACATTGATAGTTATCTGATAATTTAGAAGTGGTCAACATTGATAGTTATCTGATAATGTTGTTTATAAACTGGGTAGTTCTAAGTTTGTTTCTTTTTTCCCAGACACCATTTTCCCCTCGTGTTTAGCCCCATGAATTTTGAATTTTTAAGAGGGATATCGAGCATGTAATTTAGGAGGTACCGTTTGTGCTGAAATATGCACAAAACGAGAGTCTTGCTGGTGGTATTTTTAAGGGGAGGTTTTTAGTTTCTTTCCTATTCCTCCAGCAATCTTAAAATGTCACCCCCTTGAACCCGTTTCATGATAAATGTGTACATTTTTCGGTAGAAAAATGTCCCGGCCGAAGGCCGAATACTCTTAAATTACAGGCTCGCTGTCGCTCGCCAGGATAAAATCGACAAAATGGCACGAAAGGTCTTAAAATTGACAGAATGGGGCGGAAATTCCTAAAATCACCAAACTAATGGGTCAAACGTCTTAAAATCTCAAAAGCAATGGGGCTAGACATGAGGGAGAAAGGGGTCAAGAAAAAAGTCCCTCAAGTGGAAATCTCCCCTTAAGCTTGATGGAGGTGAAGGTGCAAACTGTACGAAAAATAACCCAATATGTCAATTCATGTTGAACACTTTAATGAAAAACTCCTTAAACACCATAACAGATTTGGATGTACATTTTTTGTTAACATTCATCCACTTTGGGACGGCAATATAACTGAACTCTAAAAGATATCCATTAAATTTACTTGTATCTCCATATTTAAATGTTAATCCTCTTTGTAAAGGACGCAAATAGAACTCCACTGTAAAAGCTTTGGGCGGATGTGTAATGGAGCTATTTCCTGATGAGAGTACACACTTAATGGCGGAATTGAGTACGTGTTTCATACCAGTGTGTGTGTGTATTTAATTCATATTTTCATTATGCAATGCTATATATACAGTATATATATATATATATATATATATATATATATATATATATATATATATATATATATATATATTCTAATATCGGTAAAACCAGTGGTAAGTGCATACAACCTGATTATGAGCAACTAATTTAGTCCTGAGCATATATTTTGTTTTACCTAAATTACTAGAGGTTAAAAGCCATTCGCCTCACGCTTTGTATTTGTTTCTTGATCTGAAGTAGGGACAAACATATCTGGAGGAAGGAGGGATGAGAGGGGGAGGGGGAGGTGACCGTGGGGAGGAGAGTCTGTGAGGGGGAGGTAATTCTTGGGCAGGTGGGGAGGGGGTGCGCCTGTCATATTTTGGGGGTGATATGGAGGAAATAATACTAATGTGCTTTTTCTAATTTAGTTTAGGAAGTACTTGTGGAAGTTAGAGGGTTAATCGAGATAGATTATACCCCTTAACCCATACAGTCTCTGTGACATCCTTTTCACAATAGTCTGGCAACTATTAGGCGAGTCTATACAGCTAAGGAAGGACGTTTACCCATTAGAAACATGAGCTACTTACGGTACATATCGATGGTGACGGTGGTGGTGGTGGTGGCGACGGGGGCGGTGGAGGCCTTACACGTCAACTCAGAGTGGGCGTGGGCGCGGGTGAGGGGGCTGAGGACCAGGGTGTTGGCTACCAGGCCACCCACAATACCACCAACACCCGCAGCAGTCTTGTACCAAGAATCGTCGATCACAGCTTCACCGAACCACCACGAGACTTTGGGAGTGGGACGACCTGCAAAGAGAGAAGAGAGAGAAAGGTTAATAAAGAGAGAACAGAGGTAGTTTAGTAAGGAGAGAACAGAGGTAGTTTAGTAAAGAGAGAACAGAGGTAGTTTAGTAAAGAGAGAACAGAGGTAGTTTAGTAAGGAGAGAACAGAGGTAGTTTAGTAAAGAGAGAACATAGGTAGTTTAGTAAGGAGAGAACAGAGGTAGTTTAGTAAGGAGAGAACAGAGGTAGTTTAGTAAGGAGAGAACAGAGGTAGTTTAGTAAAGAGAGAACAGAGGTAGTTTAGTAAAGAGAGAACAGAGGTAGTTTAGTAAAGAGAGAACAGAGGTAGTTTAGTAAAGAGAGAACAGAGGTAGTTTAGTAAGAAGAGAACAGAGGTAGTTAGTAAGGAGAGAACAGAGGTAGTTTAGTAAGGAGAGAACAGAGGTAGTTTAGTAAAGAGAGAACAGAGGTAGTTTAGTAAGGAGAGAACAGAGGTAGTTTAGTAAGGAGAGAACAGAGGTAGTTTAGTAAGGAGAGAACAGAGGTAGTTTAGTAAGGGATACATTTTATACTAACCCCTTGAGGATTATGATGCGTTTTAACAGTTTATTTTGGCAACCACTAGACAATTCGATCACCGCGTCTCCAAACCACCATAACACTTTGGGAGATAATGAGGGTCTAAAACGACCACCCAAGGATAGGATAGGATTAAGGGGAGATTTTCACTTGAGAGATATTTTTCAGGACCCCTATCTCCCTCATATTTAGCCCCATTGCGTTTGAGATTTTAAGGCGTTCGGCACAATAGTTTGGCGATTTTAAGAACTTTCGCCCCATTTCTGGCAATTTAAGACCTTTCGTGCCATTTAGGTGTCTATTTTTTCCTGGCGAGCGATAGCGAGCTTGTAATTTAAGAGGAACCGGCCTTCGGCCGGGAAATTTACAAATTTATCTTGAAAGGAGGTCTAGGGGGTGTAATTATAAGCTTGATGGAGGTCTAGGGAACAAACTAAACACCTCCCCTTAAAGTAAGTGTGTAACAGGCTGATTACGCACATACCCCAATGGTACGCACATAAGCGCCGCGGTAAATCACAACATAGCATATACCCCTTGCACCCGCTACTTTATATTATTTTGACCATGGCGGTACAAAGAAAGACTCCCACACATACCCTCTTTGTAACAACCCTTTGTAGTTGTTAAGCATTTGTCTGCAGTGCTCAGTAAATCGTGTATTATTATTATTGTTATTATTATTATTATGATTATTAATATTATTATTATTATTATTTGTATTATTTATTATTATTATTTGTATTATTTATTATTATTATTATTATTATTATTATTATTTGAGAGATGATAGAGAAAGGAATGATACACAGACTGGGACGAATACACACACACACACACACACACACACACACACACACACACACACACACACACGTATATACTCTCGAATGCACACGTATAGAAAGGGAAACACATCAGAATTAAACTGACACACATGTACTCACAGGCATACACACACACTATAGTACACACACAAAAACACACACACACACCATATGCATAATCGCACAAACTGAGAGAGAAAGAGAGAGAGAGAGAGAGAGAGAGAGAGAGAGAGAGAGAGAGAGAGAGAGAGAGAGAGAGAGAGAGAGAGAGAGCGCGAGCGAGAGAGAGAGAGAACAGTGCACACACAAAGAGAGATGCCACATGCAACAGTGAATTAACACACGCACTTTTAAACTCGCGAATAAAAACAATTACCCTTAATGGAGATGGATTTCTCTAACACCAAGAGATGCTTAAGCGTTAAAAAGGAAAGTTAATTAGCGTGAACGATTTAATTTAGTTTATGGTCGGGGTGGAATATTAATTAGAAAACGGGAGTAGGAGAAAATGGTGAGCGTGGGATTGGGAGAGAATGGGGGAAGTGTATTATAATGGATAGATAGAATAGTAGTTTAGTAGATAGATAGATTCCAGTAATATATATAGATAGATAGATAGATATGATTAAGATAAAATGGTAAAGAATTAAGTAGATAAGAAACAAATAAATATATATATATATATACTGTATAATACAGTATGTACTCTCGCTCTCTCCCTACAGATGGTACTGACACACCCAATAATATATACGCGATGTTTTATATAACCCAGTCTTATAGCGAGAGGCCTTATAAGCTAATAATATGCTCTCTCTCTCTCTCTCTCTCTCTCTCTCTCTCTCTCTCTCTCTCTCTCTCTCTCTCTCTCTCTCTCTCTCTCTCTCTCTCTCTCTCTCTCTCTCTCTCTCTCTCTCTCTCAAGGTGCATGTGTGTGTGTGTGTGTATGATTGTGTGTGGTGTGCGTGTGTGTGTATGTGCGTGGTGTATGTGTGTGTATGTGTGTGTGTGGTGTGTGTGTGTGTGTGTGGTGTATGTGTGTGTGTGTCAAACCAGCTTCTCCCTCACTATAACACTATACAGTATATGACACCAAATGTTATATAACTGGAGGCGATAACAAGACAGTTTATGGTCCTAATTCTCTCTCACACTCTCTCTCTCTCTCTCTCTCTCTCTCTCTCTCTCTCTCAACTTTGTAAGAATTATTGAAATATTAAACTTTCTATCATGTCTATTTGTATCAGAACTTGAATACAATCACTTGCATCACAACTACGATTACACTAGAGTTATTTGGATTGAAATCATATTGCTATCATAGTTGTTAACTTATTGATACACGATTAAAGAGAGAAGCGATATTGTCAGACATTAGCTTCGAAGTAAGGGTATTACACCTGATATATATTACATACTTATTCCGAAATGCCAATTATATATACTTTACCGATACATCTATTCATGGCGGGATTGTATCAACGTCGATAAACTTACTTACCTGCATAAATCATTAACCGTTAACCTTTAGCACGTAGAACAGGTACATTGCTTAGAATAATTCAATGGCATATATCACCAATGACTTTTCGATCGATTTACAATCCAATAACAATAGCTTCTTAACCCCTTCTGTACCGGTGATGTAGTTTTTATTCTATGCTATTCTATTCTAACCGTCTTGGTTAAGGTGTCTAAATATCTGTGTGTGGTAACCTGGGTTCGAATCCTGGTGGATCACATTATATGCTTTCATTAATTTCATTGAAGGTGTTTGGTGTTGTGGTGAAATTAATACAAAATAAACTATTAGACGATCAATTTTGTTCGGCTTAGGAAGGACGTCTACCCATTAAATGGCCACAGACTCTATTAATCCTTTAAGGGCAGATCTCCACTTGAGGGATTTTTTTCTTGACCCCTTTCTCCCTCATGTTTAGCCCCATTGCTTTTGATATTATAAAACGTTTACCCCATTAGTTTAGCTATTTTAAGAACTTTCACCCCATATTAAGACCTTTCGTGCCATTCAGGTGTCGATTTTATCCTGGCGAGCGATAGCGAGCCTGTAATTTAAGAGGATCCGGCCTTTGGCCGGGACATTTTTCTACCGAAAAATGTACAAATTTGTCTTGAGAGGTCAAGGGGGTGACATTTTTAGATTGCTGGAGGAGTAGGAAACAAGCTAAAAACCTCCCCTTAAGGTACCATATACCTTTCCTAAGCTTCACAAAATAGTTTAAATGTAGCTGAAATCAAATAAAACAGACGTCACCGGTACAGCAGAAAAGATTGACAGGTGTATCAAATAATCAAAGGTAATTCACTGCCAATATACCCGACTGGATGTTGTTGACCTTTTATACCAATGATTTTTTTTAAAGGGAGCCCACCTCGCTTTTTTTCTCTTTCTCTCCCCGTCTCTTTGGCTTGTATCCATTCGGCCCCATTCAGCCTACTGTTTTAAGACGTTTACCCCCATCCAGGTGTCAATATTTTCCTGGCGAGCGGTAGCAAGCCAGCATATATACTGTAGATTTGTGTTTTGACAGCAAGCTAAATTTGTAAATTTTTCGATAGAAAAATTTCTCCGGCGAAGCCGGATTTCTCCTTACAATGCTGGCTCGCTATCGCTCGCCAGGAAGAAATTGACATCTGAATGGGGATAAACGTCTTAAAACAGTTGGCTGAATGGGGCCGAATGGATACAAGCCAAAGAGAGGGGGAGAGAAAGAAACAAAAAGCGAGGTGGGCTCCCTTAACTTAGTATATTGTACATTGTGTCACAAATAGTGTCCGCCAGAGAGTTTCCCACGGACGACGGATACACAATTGGTACTGTAATATTAAATGGACATCTACTACGGCACCCATGGCTTCGGTTATGTGAATCTGTTATTGTAATCCCTGTGCCTTGGTGTAAAGCTAGTCTAAAGGGAATAATTAGGTGTCCATATAAATGTACTCTTTATTAAAGGGGGTACAGTACTGCTTATTGGCTGCTCTGCTGTATATATTGATTCATTCATTTATTTTGTAGTCTCCTCGCTAGACCTCCACCAAGCTTAAACAAACCCCCTAGATCACCCCCCCCCCCTCTGTATAAATGTGTACATGTTTCGATAGAAAAATGTCCCGGCCGAATGCCGATTTCTCTTAAAATTACAGGCTCGCTATCGCTCGCCACGAAAGGTCTTGATATTAATATAGAAATGTGATGAAAGGTTGTAAAATTGCCAAACTAATGGGCCGAACGTCTTAAAATCTGAAAACAAATGGGGCTAAACATGAGGAAGAAGGGGGACCAGAAAATCGGCCCATCTCCCCTTAACCCTCTCCGACATATGACGCGAGGTTGAGCCTATTGGGGATACTTTAAAGCCTTTGTTACCATCAGGGGTATTTAGAAACCTTTAGTTTAGTTACTTCAACCTCTGCAGTTGTCTTTGAGTTAGCTGTGGGCAGACAACTAATTTTGGAGAGGTAATTATAAGAGTGAGAGAACTCTATTTCTAATCTGGCAACCTCTGCGTCATATGTGCGTGAAAGGGTTAAGCTATGCCCAGAAATGTTGACTTCAACATACCTTGAATTTGGCTCTCTTGTCGTTCTTTTAAGTTGAAGGCACACTGACTTCTTTATCTCATGTTAAATACCACTCAATATACCCAACTGGATTTTAATGACCTTTTTTATCTATATCTATCTATCTATATGCTCAGGCCCAATCCCCATTTTGGGGGTAGCCGACTCAAGACAGAGCAAGAACAGGGAAAACACAAACACAACATAAAACAAAAAATAAACACAGATAAAAAACACAAACTCTCACACATTTTTATAGCTTTTGATTTTTACAGTGTATATAAATCAAATACGAAATTGACCGTCTCCTTAAAAGATTGTCCATCATTACGTTTCACACAGACAGTTCGGAAATTGGCACTGTAATATTAGAAGGACCATTACTTCAACAATGGCTTGGTCTTTTTGGATCTGTTTTGGAATTTCTGGGTGTGACATGTACTGAATCATTTATGTGACTTGTGTGGTACTGAATATGTTATGTAGCTTGTATGTAATGATGGTGACCGGTTGAATATATAAGATTGTTTTATATGTATTTATTTATCTATCTTTCTACAGTATCCAGCTTTTTCTCTTAGCTATCGACCTATCGTTCTATCTATATATAGGTTAACCCTTTCATGCACATATGACGCAGAGGTTGCCAGATTAGCAATAAGAAATAGAGTTCTCTCACTCTTATAATTACCTCTCCAAAATTAGTTTTCTGCCCACAGCTAATTCAAAGACAACTGCAGAGGTTGAAGTAACTAAACTAAAGGTTTCTAAATACCCCTGATGGTAACAAAGTCTTTAAAGTATCCCTAATAGGCTCAAAATCGCGTCTTATGTCGGAGAGGGTTAAAATCGCTGTAAATGTATCTGTGATGTAACCTGTTTATAATCTTAACCCTCTCACGTTCTTGACGCAATTTTGAGCCTATTAGGGATACTTTAAAGCCTTTGTTACCATCAGGGGTATTTAGAAACCTTTAGTTTAGTTACTTCAACCTAAATTAGCTGAATTTAGTTTGAATTAGCTGTGGGCAGAAAACTAATTTTGGAGAGGTAATTATAAGAGTGAGAGAACTCTATCTAGTATTGCTAATCTGGCAACCTCTGCGTCATATGGTCGTGAGAGGGTTAATATGTATCTTCTATTTAACCCTTTTTGATTGCAGTCAATAGCGAGTATGTAAACTCTTCATTATCACAATAAATATATGTTTTGTAACTTGTGTATAATCGCAGTTAATATCTACCATATAACCTGTAGAAAGAGGTGATAAGTATAGTTAATGTAGCCTGTTTGTAAGACCTGTGAAAGTCTTTTGTGTAACTCTTTTATAGTTAATATGTACCATCTTTTAATGTAACCTATTTATTGGTAGTAAATATCCTCTATGTAATTATAAATAGTGATGGTAAATATCCCCTACGTAGCCTATATATAAAGCTAGCAAATATCTGTTGTGTAACCTCTAAATAGGGTTAGTATATATATAGTGGATTTAAATAATAAATATTTTCTATGTAATCTACAAATAATGATGGTAAATATCTCCTATGTAACCTATATATAAAGCTAACAAATATATAGTGTGTAACCTCTAAATAACGTTAGTAAATATCTACTATATAACCCATAAATAACGTTAGTAAATATCTACTGTGTAATCTGTTTATAATGTGGCCGCGGCCTGAATACGACACGTCCCTGTTTTGAAAATCTAAGGTTATAAAACATTCTGGTCTTTATTGTGTGTCAGTAGCATGTGTGTGTGTGTGAAAGAGAGAGAGAGAGAGAGAGAGAGAGAGAATTAGAGAATACCAGTTATAGAAGAGGATCTGGGAAATAATAGTAATAACGAAGTAATATAATTATACAGTATATAAGGAAATATACGAATTAACTAAATTTACAAATTAACAGAAGAGCATTTAGATTTTAGGGGTAAGAGAGAACGAAGGGGATGCAAGAAGAAAGAATGAATGTAGAAGAGTATTAAGGGAATGATGAAGGAAAGTAACAAAGAGTCATGTAGGAGAGGAAGGAAGGAAGAAGAGGAGGGTAATGAGGGAATGAAGGAAGGAGGGCGGGAGGGACATACTGCTGGTGTTGTTCAATATTCCTTCAGGTTCACATAGAGAGAGAGAGAGAGAGAGAGAGAGAGAGAGAGAGAGAGAGCAAAAGGGTGACAGTAGAAATGAAAAAAGGAAATGTAGCAGGATAAGCCCACCAAAAAAAAAGGTGTGGAAAGAAATATTGAAGGTAAATTGCAAGAGAGAAACATAATTGAGAGAAGGAGAAAGAGAATAAAAAGGAAGGAAGGAAGGAAGGAAGGTAGGTAGGAGAGAAGGAAGGAATGAAGGAACAGACTACTTTTGTTGTTCAATATTCTTCAGGTCCACATTGATTTTACCATGAGGGCACACTGCTTACCCTAGAGAGAGAGAGAGAGAGAGAGAGAGAGAGAGAGAGAGAGAGAGAGAGAGAGAGAGAGAGAGAGAGAGAGGAACACACACAAAGGAGTTAAGGCAGGAAGAAAGAAAACTATGTTTGTATGTTAGAGAGAGACAAACAGACAGACAGAGAGAGAGAGAGAGAGAGAGAGAGAGAGAGAGAAAGCGAGCAGGAAGAAAGAAGGTATCTATGGGTGAACTCTTTGTTAAGACATCTTTAAAAAACAACCTGACTCTGGTGCCAAGCTCTTTGAATCTTCCTTCATTCTTTCCTCCCTCCCTTCCTTCTATTCCGTCCTCCCTTCCTTCATTCTTTTCCTTCCTTCCTTCCTACTTTCATTCATTCATTCATTCATTCATTCGATAGAGTCTGGCATACATCTTTAATTTCTAAACTACCCTCCTTCGGTTTCTATCCCTCCATCTGTGCCTTTGTCTCTAATTTCCCTTTCCGGCCGTTCCATAGCCGCGGTTGTGGGGACGGCCATTTTTCACTTTCCTCACCCTATAAACTCCCGAGTGTTCCTCAGGGCTCTGGTCCGCTATCTCCGATTCTCTTTCTAATTTTATAAATGATCTCCTTAACTGTAGCCTTTAATTCCCATCCATTCATACGCAGACGACTCAACCTTAACACTACTCCATTAGTTTTTTTCAGAACGCCCCAGCCAGCATCCCCCTCAACGACAAACGGAATGAAGCCATAGAACTCTTAAATTCTGGATCTAAATCACTATTTCCGAATTGGGGCAATAGAGAAACCTTGGTTAACTTTTAATGCTTTCCAAAACCCAATTCTTTCCTCTCATCTATCTACCCGTCAGGAATCTCCCCAGCGGACTATCCCTTATTCCTTCAACAATACAACAAATCAACTCCTTCATCTTCTCTCAATCATTCTTGGTGTCTCTTTTTCTTCTGCTCTCATTTGAATGACCATATTACCAGTCTTGCTAAGGCAGCCTCACCAGAAAGCTGGGTGTGCTCAACCCACCTTAGGGGGTTCTTTTCCCCTGCACAGCTTCTTGCTCTGTACAGGGGCATAGTGGCGCCCTTGTATTGAGTATTGTTTTACTGTTGTGGGGAGGTTCCTTCCTTCACACCACTCTCCTAGACAAAGTTGAAAGGAAGGGCCTTTTTCGTATCATTAACTCCCGTCCACATCACCAACTCTCCTGGCAATCTCTCTCTCCTCCGCCGCAATGTGTGCATCTCTCCTCCGCTATTCTATCGCTAACTATAATAATCAGTGTTCTCAGAGCTAATCCCAGTGCATACCACCATCCTTTACGTCGAGCACGGGGGGTACCCGTCTTGCAACTCAATCCCACCCCTACTCTGTGCTCAACTCTCCAACCCAAGAGTGAAGACGTTACTCTCAAACTTTCTTCTACACTCAACAGCTGCAGCTCTGGAACTCTCTGTCGGCCAGAATCAGTCTTTCTCCCCTCTTCCTCATGACTTAAATTGCTTCAACCTCCGTGTGTCCCAGGCATTGTTGGCTCGTACGTCCCCTTGATTTTGGCCCTGTCACTCTTTCCAACTATGGGGGATGGCACTGCGCTATAGGCACTTATGCCTTTTGCCACCCCCAATCACAGAAAAAAAAAAAAAAAAAAAAAAAAAAAAAAATCATTCATTCCTTATTTCCTTCCTTCCTGCCTTCCTTCCTTCCTTCTTTATTTTCCTTCCTGCCTTTCTTCCATCCATCCTTTCTCTCTTTTGTTCCTTCCTTCTGTCTGCCTTCCTTCGTTCTTTCTTTCATTCTGTTTCTTCCTTCCTTCCTTCCTTCCTTCCTTCCTATTTCCTGCAATCTCCCTTTTCCTCCTTCCTCCCTTTCTTTCTTTCTTTATTTATTTATTTCTTCCTTCTTTTCTGCTTTCGTTTTCACACACACACACACACACACACACACACACACACACACACCTAGAGAGCGAGGTAGTTTATGAGTAAGCCTGATCAAGTTAATTAAGTCATATTTCCAAAGTGCAGATTGAGAGGGTTATCAGCTCAGCTAAATGTAAACCTCTTACTCTCTGTCTTGTCTGTCTATCTATCTATCTATCTATCTATTTATTTATCTGTCTATCTATATATCTCTCTTTTTAGCTATGTATATTTATCTCTATCTATCTAACTCTGTATATCTATCTATTTGTATCTACTAAACTATCCTTATTATCTGACATGTGTAATTGTATCTCTATTTTTTCTATGTACAATTATCTACCAAGCGTTCTTTATATATCTATCTATCTATTTATATAAGTACAATATTTCTGCATAACATATTTGTTTACGTCTGTGCTGTAGTGGGCTAAGCTTATCTGTGTTATCTAGCTTTATATATATTCATTATTCGACTTGTAATGTCTTCTTTACACCCCTCTACATTTGTGCTCCCTTTTACTGTATATTACTATTATTTTAT
>CM064546.1:47932684-47950583 GCA_032716605.1 Paralithodes platypus | reverse complement strand
CTTGATCTCTTTATCTCCGTTAACTATAATACTTGATCTCTTTATCTCCGTTAACTACTATAATACTTGATCTCCTTATCTCCGTTAACTATAATACTTGATCTCCTTATCTCCGTTAACTATAATACTTGATCTCCTTATCTCCGTTAACTATAATTATATATTGCAAGTTAAGGGGAGGTATTTAGTTTATTCCCTAGACTTCCATCAAGCTTAAAATTAAACCCCCTTGACCCCCTTTCAAGATAAATGGGCAAATTTTTCGGTAGAAAAATGTCCCGGCCAAAGGCCGGTTCCTCTTAGATTACAGGCTCGCTATCGCTCGCCAGTAAAAAATCGACACCTAAATGGTACGAAAGGTCTTAAAATTGACAGAAATTGGGCGAACATTCTTAAAATCGCCAAAATAATGGGACAAACGTCTTAAAATCTGCAAAATGGGGCTAAACACGAGGGAGAAAGGGGTAAAGAAAATAATCCCTCAAGTGGCTATCTCCCCTTAAGGGGAGATATCCACTTGAGGGATTTTTTTCTGGACTCCTTTCTCCCTCATGTTTAGCCCCATTGCTTTTGAGATTTTAAGACGTTCGACCTAGTAGTTTAGACATTTTAAGAAATTTTGCCCCATTTCTGTCAATTTTAAGACCTTTCGTGCCATTAAGGTGTCGATTTTTTCCTGGCGAGCGATAGCGAGCCTGTAATTTAAGAGCAATCGGCCTCCGGCCGGGACAATTTTTCTACCGAAAAATGTACACATTTATCTTGAAAGGGGGTCAAGGGGGTGTAATTTTAAGCTTTATGAAAACTTAGGGAACAAACTAAATACCTCCCCTTAACGCACCGGCACGATTCAAGGGGAGACGGGTCGTTAGTCTGGTCTCCCTTCTCCCTCATGTTTGGCCCCATTAGCTTGTTTTTATAGTTAATGACGTTCGGCACATGAGTGTGTTGATTTTTAAAGCCTTTCGTCCAATTTCTATATCAATCTCCAGGCCTTTCCTGCTATTTAGGTGTCGATTTTTTCCCTGGCGTGCGATAGCGAGCCTGTAATTTTAAGAGTGTGTGTGTGAAAGAGACAGAGAGAGAGAGAGAGAGAGAGATTAAGGGGGGGGGGTCACTGGCTTATTTTATCTTTCTCTCCTTTTCTCTCTTTCTCTGGCTTGTTGTCCATTCGGCTCCATTCAGCCAACTGTTTTAAGAGTTTATCCCCATCCAGGTGTCGATTTCTTCCTGGCGAGCGATAGCGAGCCAGCATTGTATGGAGAAATCCGGCTTCGCCGAAGACATTTTTCTATCGAAAAATGTACAAATATAGCTTGCTGTCAAAACAAAAAATATATATGCTGGCTCGCTAGCGCTCGCCAGGAAAATATTGACACCTGGATGGGGGTAAACGCCTTAAAACAGTAGGCTGAATGGGGCCCAATGGATACAAGCCAAAGAGAGAGGGAGAGGAAGAGAAACAAAACGAGGTGGGCTCCCTTAAAGATATATATATGAATATGTGTTTTGTTAAAGATGACCAAATGTGTGTGTGTGTGTGTGTGTAACTGAGAGAGAGAGAGAGAGAGAGAGAGAGAGAGAGAGAGAGAGAGAGAGATTAAAGATATATACATGAATGGATGTCACCTACACTAATCTATAATAAGTATGATGTCTTATAGAAGTTTTGTCATACCAGTTATACCTGTTTTGTTAAAGATCAACAAATGTGTGTGTGTGTGTGTGTGTGTGTGTGTGAGAGAGAGAGAGAGTTGCTAAGACACACTGCCTTATCCTGCTTGGTGTTGCAATCTCTCTCTCTCTCTCTCTCTCGTCGTCTCCTCTCACCCTCCATCTCTCCCCTCTCTGTCCCCTCTCACACTCTCTCTCAAACCGTGCCTGCTCTCTATTCTCTCCTCTTCCTCTCTCTCTCTCTCTCTCTCTCTCTCTCTCGAAATTACGAAATTAGAATTGAAAAAGTTCAGCACTTGTACTTGTGGAAACTTTTTCACATAAAAGATTTGTTCTACCTGGAACAAACTTCCCTCTGAAGTTGTAAACAGTTCTTCAGTAGAGCAGGGGAGGTGTGGTAGAGTGTTCATGCCACTGGACTGGTAATCCAATGGTCCCGGGTTCGAATCCCGATGTATCAATGGGAAGATATTATTAGGATGGAATTTGTGCTGTACCTAGTATCAGTGCATTACCACAAAGCCCACCGAAACGCCAAAAAATTACCCTCATTGTTCCCTGATTAAATAGCAGTGTATGAATATTCCCATATTCAAAATATGCTACAGGGGGACAATGCCTAGTGAGTTCATTGCTCAATAGGTGGCGTTCTGAGAGTGAGGGCCCGAGTCTAGGTGGTGAGACAGTGAAGCACTGCCGTGAAGCAGCTTCAGAGATGTGGCTGCTTCGAGCCGTTGGGTGGGCACCCGTGCATCTTGTGAAGGCAAGATATCGGTGGCTGGTTGTATCCCTAAGTGCTTCACATGTCTCACTCCCTAGACTGGAACGAGACCTTACGGACTTCGCCGTTGAATATACGGTTGAATGTACAGGCTCTCAGCCTATGCCCGAGAGGGAGTAGTTGGAATATAGAAAAGAAACAAAAGTTCAAGAAGAGAGTAGATAGTATTTTGCACACTCTGTAACGAGTGTAGTGCACTAAACAGTCTCTCTCCTTCCTTCCACTTCCAGTATCTCCTCGGAATGGACAGCAAGGTTTCAGAGATACTAACTATTCCTTGTAACTCTCTCTGGATGCAAGTGTAGGAGACCTGAATACATTATGTCATGATTCCTTATATTGTACCGTATTTACCGAGTCTGAGAGTGTACCGGTATGTGTGGGTGTAGGTGTGTGTGTGTGTGTGTGTCTGTGTGTGTAGGAGACCTGAATACATTATGTCATGATTCCTTATATTGTACCGTATTTACCGAGTCTGAGAGTGTGTGTGTGTAGGTGTGTGTGTGTGTGTGTGTGTGTGTGTGTGTGTGTGTGTGTGTGTGTAGGAGACCTGAATACATTATGTCATGATTCCTTATATTGTACCGTATTTACCGAGTCTGGGAGTGTGTGTGTGTAGGTGTGTGTAGGTGTGTGTAGGTGTGTGTGTGTAGGTATTCCACTGTTGGAATATTGCTGTCAGCTATGGAGCCCATGGAAGGTGGGAGAGAAGCAATTACTCGAAGCAGTTCAACGCTCATTCACCAATAAAATCTCTGCCGTCCAACACCTAGACTACTGGGGGAGGTTGGAAACTCTCAAGCTTTTCTCATTAGAAAGACGCAGGGACAGATATGCCATCTTATATGTCTACAAAATATTGATTGGCATCACAACCAACAACCTTAATATAGGTTTTCACATCCATCAACAACTGGGCCGTCTCTGCCACATACAGCGGGTACACCCCAGAGCAGCCACCAGAGTTAAGACGCTCAAGGAGAACGCCTTTGCGACACGAGGACCTCTTCTCTTTAACGCCCTACCCAGATATCTGCGTGACTCAACTGAACCAAGTCTCGAGAAATTTAAAAATCAACTGGACAAATTTCTCTGGACACTACCTGATCAACCCAAACTGCCCCACTACCACCTCCGCGCCGCTAGCAACAGCATCATGGACCAGCTGGCGCAGAGACGGGCAGATGGAATGTACTAGTGGTGGCGCATCAGCGTGACCACGGGCGGACAACACTGCCTGCAACTACTACCTACAGGACCTACAGGTGTGTGTAGGTGTGTAGGTGTGTGTGTGTGTGTGTGTGTGTGTGTGTGTGTGTGTGTGTGTGTGTGTGTGTGTGTGTGTGTGTGTGTGTGTGTGTGTTTGTGTATGTGTGTGAGCGAAATACGACGACCCACACCGCCTTATACAGCTGAGTGGTCTTGCAACATCCCTTAACCCCTTCTGTACCGGTGACTGTTTTATGTGTGTCATTATAGCTATATATAAAGACGATTTGGAGCAGTTTAAGGGGGGTGACCTGCTTTTTGTTATTTCTGTCTTTTGCTCTCTTTCTCTGGTTTGTATCCATTCGGCCCCATTCAGCCAACTATTTTAAGACGTTTATCCCCATATAAGTGTCGATTTCTTCCTGGCGAGCGAAAGCGAGCCAGCATTATATGAAGAAATCCGGCTTCGCCGGAGAAATTTTTCTATCGAAAAATTTACAAATTTAGCCTGCTGTCAAACAAAAATAAAAAATATGGTGGCTCGCTACCGCTCACCAGTAAGAAATTGACACCTGGATGGGGATAAACGTCTTAAAACAGTAGGCTGAATGGGGCCAAATGGATACAAGTCAGAGAAAGATAGAAAAGGACAGAACAAAAACAAGTCACCCGCCTTAAGAAGGATCTGTGGTAGTATTTAGGGTTAAGTGGGATAGTTCGAAGCCTGTTAATTGGTGGAGGCACTTTTTAAACTGGATAAAATCGTCCAATAGTAGCCAGGGTAAAGTTAAAAGGACGGCACCGGTACTGAAAGGGTTAAGTGCAGCTGGAGGAGACCTGAATACAATCTACAGAGAGAGAGAGTGAGTGTGTGTGTGAGTGAGAGAGTGTGTGTGTGTGTGTGTGAGAGAGTGAGTACAAAGGAAAACAAGCAACAACATATCTACTGATCCTTACTAGGCTGCTTGTATATACACTACCTAGCCTATTATTTAAGGGGGTAGTGCTTGGTTTTTGGTCTGTATTTACTTATTAATATATTTTCCTCGCTAGACCTCCATCAAACTTTAAAAATACACCCCCTAGTCCCTCTTTCAAGATAAATTTGTACATTTTTCGGTAGAAAAATCTTCCGGCCGGAGGCCGATTCCTTATAAAATTACAGGCTCGCTATCGCTCGCCAGGAAAACATCGACACCTAAATGGCACGAAAGGTCTAGATATTGACAACATAATGAAGTGAAAGGTCTCAAAATTGTCAAACTAACGGAGCGAACGTCTTCAAATATCAAAACTAATAGCCTAAACATGAGGGAGAAAGGGATCCAGAAAAACCCGAACCATGAGAGAAAAGATGGCTTAGAAGGGACAGGATTCCTCTTTTCCATGCAGGATGAATACACTGACATGATTCTCAACAGGAAACTAGAATATTATAACTATCTTACTACCTATTCTACCAACAGAGGTACAGTCGCGCTAATAAGTGATGTCTCGCAGTTCTATCCAGGAGTTCCAAACTTCCTATTGAATACAAATTAACAATAGCAACTTAGGTATGCATGTAATAATAATAATAATAATAATAATCGTCTGGTTACTTATATAGCGCCCGTATCTCCTCCTTTGAGGATTCACAAGCGCTTGGCTTTCTTTAGTCTACCAGAGACCATTACCCATCCCCCTTGCTCATGGGGAGATGGTAACCGCCGGCTGTATCCCAGAAAAACTTTTCAATCTGAGCGGGGATTGAACGCGAGACCTTCAAGATGGGAATCAGGCACGCTACCAACTGCGCCAGCCGGACGGCTAGGCGCTGTGATGTCTGGTGGGGGGGGGGGGGGGGCTCATTTCTTCATGTCGAGTGAAATATACCAACATGTTCCTACACTTACCCACCCTATTCAACATCTGACAGACATTAATACAGCACAGAGCAAGCCAAACGTAATGTGCAATATATATAAACATGTTCCTACACTTACCCACCCTATTCAACATCTGACAGACATTAATACAGCACAGAGCAAGCCAAACGTAATGACAGCTGGGACATGACTTATTAGCGCCACCGTACTGTGGGTGTATCTTGTTATTCATCTGTAAATGCAGTCAGTCGGAGAGGGTTAAGGGCGAGATATCTGTCTAAGCGGTTTTTTAAGGTTTCGACAGTGCTGCATTCTATAACATTGCTAGGCAGGCCATTCCGTGAGAGAGAGAGAGAGAGAGAGAGAGAGAGAGAGAGAGAGAGAGAGAGAGAGAGGGGGGGGGGGGAAGAGAAAATACACATAAGTAATGGTTGATGATTGGTGATTTTTTTTTTCTATGGATGAGTGAGACAAAAGGCAAAACTGCCTGTGACGAGTGGCTTCCCCAGAGTTAAAAGAGTGACAGGGCCGAAATCAATTATTATACAGTACCATATATGTGTTTCTTGGTGTTGGTAGATAGATAGATAGATAGATATACAAACAGGAATACAGAGAGATGTATATAGATACCCGGTACACAGATTACACAGAAGGCTCTCTCCCCACCCACCACTCCCTCTTAAGGGGAGATTTCCACTTGAGGGATGTTTTTCTTGACCCCTTTCTCCCTCATGTTTAGCCCCATTTGATATTAAAACTTTCGCCCCATTAGTTTAGCGATTTTTAAGAACTTTCACCCCATATTAAGACCTTTCGTGCCATTCAGGTGTCGATTTTATCCTGGCGAGCGATAGCGAGCCTGTAATTTAAGAGGAACCGGCCTTCGGCCGGGACATTTTTCTACCGAAAAATGTACAAATTTATCTTGAAAGGGACTCAAGGGGGTGTAATTTTAAGCTTGATGGAGGTCTAGGGAACAAAGTAAATACCTCCCCCTTTACCTTGGGTCGCCATGACATTTAGTTAGGGAAACAATGCCTCCCATGCAGCAGCAGAACGAGGAAATGTCTACCGGTACATTCAGTGTGAAGAAGGAAGTTGAGAAACCAGTAACGCTACTGATTCTTGAAGGGGAGGTCTCCACTTGAGGGAATTTTTTCTTGACCCCTTTCTCCCTCATGTTTAGCCCCATTGCTTTTGAGATTTTAAGACGTTTGCCCCATTAGGTTGGTGATTTTTAAGAATTTCCGCCCCATTCTGTCAATTTTAAGACCTTTCGTGCCATAGCGATAGCGAGCCTGTAATTTAAGAGTAATCGGCCTTCGGCCGGGACATTTTTCTACCGAAAAATGTACAAATTTATCTTGAAAGGGGGTCAAGGGGGTGACATTTGAAGATTGCTGGAGGAGTAGGAAACAAACTAGAAACCTCCCCTTAACCCGTTCAGTACCAGCGACGTCCTTTTCATCATATTCTGGGACCTATTCGACGATTTTATTCAGCTTAGGAAGGACCTCTAGCAATGATAAGGCTTCAAATGATCTCAACCAACCCTTTCAACTACCACAGATCCTTCCTAAGCTGCATCATAATGTCTATAATTATGTAGTTAGAAGCAAATGTAACACACGTCGCTGGTACTGGAAGGGTTAACGTGTGTATTGTTATCCTATATTAGTTCAACCTCCTAATGTAACACACGTCGCTGGTACTGGAAGGGTTAACGTGGTATTGTTATCCTATATTAGTTCAACCTCCTAATGTAACACACGTCGCTGGTACTGGAAGGGTTAACGTGTGTATTGTTATCCTATATTAGTTCAACCTCCTAATGTAACACACGTCGCTGGTACTGGAAGGGTTAACGTGTGTATTGTTATCCTATATTAGTTCAACCTCCTAATGTAACACACGTCGCTGGTACTGGAAGGGTTAACGTGTGTATTGTTATCCTATATTAGTTCAACCTCCTAATGTAACACACGTCGCTGTGTACTGGAAGGGTTAACGTGTGTATTGTTATCCTATATTAGTTCAACCTCCTAATGTAACACACGTCGCTGGTACTGGAAGGGTTAACGTGTGTATTGTTATACTATATTAGTTCAATCTACTAATGAAACACAAGACGCTGGTACTGGAAGGGTTAACGTGTGTATTGTTATCCTATATTAGTTCAACCTCCTAATGTAACACACGTCGCTGGTACTGGAAGGGTTAACGTGTGTATTGTTATCCTATATTAGTTCAACCTCCTAATGTAACACACGTCGCTGGTACTGGAAGGGTTAACGTGTGTATTGTTATCCTATATTAGTTCAACCTCCTAATGTAACACACGTCGCTGGTACTGGAAGGGTTAACGTGTGTATTGTTTATCCTATAATAGTTCAACCTCCTAATGTAACACACGTGGCTGGGACTGGAAGGGTTAACGTGTGTAGTGTTATCCTATATTAGGTCAACCTCCTAATGTAACACACGTCGCTGGTACTGGAAGGGTTAACGTGTGTATTGTTATCCTATATTAGTTCAACCTCCTAATGTAACACACGTCGCTGGTACTGGAAGGGTTAACGTGTGTATTGTTATCCTATATTAGTTCAACCTCCTAATGTAACACACGTCGCTGGTACTGGAAGGGTTAACGTGTGTATTGTTATCCTATATTAGTTCAACCTCCTAATGTAACACACGTCGCTGGTACTGGAAGGGTTAACGTGTGTATTGTTATCCTATATTAGTTCAACCTCCTAATGTAACACACGTCGCTGGTACTGGAAGGGTTAACGTGTGTATTGTTATCCTATATTAGTTCAACCTCCTCGAAATGGATGGTTAGCCTTCTTTTGAATGTGTCAGTGAGAGAGAGTGTGTGTGTGTGTGTGTGTATGTGTGTGTGTGTGTGATAGAGTGCGGGAGAGAGAGAGAGAGAAAGAGCGATAGTGAGAGAGTGGGTGGAGAGGGAGTGTGTGTTTGTGTGTGTGTGAGTGTGTGTGCGTAAGAGAGAGAGTGTGTGTGTGTGATAGAGTGCGGGAGAGAAAGAGAGAGAGAGTAAGAGTGAGATAGAGAGAGAGAAAGAGCGATTGTGAGAGAGTGGGTGGAGAGGGAGTGTGTGTGTGTGTGTGTGCGTAAGAGAGAGAGAGAGAGAGAGAGAGAGAGAGAGAGAGAGAGAGAGAGAGAGAGAGAGAGAGAGAGAGAGAGAGAGAGAGAGAGAGAGAGAAAGAAAGAAAGAAAGAAAGAAAGAATCATATACAAAAGAAGAGTGTTATCAATGGACACACCTGGAGGGACAGGTGAAAGATTGGTCCCTTACCTGAGTTACACAAAGTTACACAGATACTCATACCACACAGACCTTGTGGTCCCTACTAGGTGGTCCGGCCTTAGTACCGTACTACTAGACAGGGAGAGTTTATAGTAGAATAATAGGACAGCAAAGTAGAGAGAGAGAGAGAGACCGTGAGAGATTGTGTGTGTGTGTGTGAGAGGGAGAGAGGGGGGGAGGGGGGGGGGGGGGGGGGGGGGAGTGTGAGAGTGAAAGAGAGAGAGACGGAGGAGAATATATAAGAAAATACAAGGTAAATCCCCCCCCCCCCACACACACACAGTAAGAGAGAGAGAGAGAGAGAGAGAGAGAGAGAGAGAGAGAGAGAGAGAGAGAGAGAGAGAGAGAGAGAGAGAGAGAGAGAGAGGAGAGAGAGAGAGAGAGAGAGAGAGAGAGACGAGAGAGAGAGAGAGAGAGAGAGAGAGAGAGAGAGAGAGAGAGAGAGAGAGAGAGAGAGAGAGAGAGAGAGAGAGAGAGAGAGAGAGAGAGAGAGAGAGAGAGAGAGAGAGAGAGAGAGAGAGAGAGAGAGAGAGAGAGAGAGAGAGCGTTATCATCAAACTTATAATCTGCTCACTATAATTCGGCCAGCCAAGAAATCTGACAGGTTTGTTTGTTTTCTGGACTCACTTCTTTTGTTATGCCTTATTAGTTTTAAGATTTTAAGACGTTCGCTCCATTAGTTTGGCGATTGAAAGACCTTTTGTGCCATGTACGTGTCGATTTGATCTTAGCGAGCCTGTAATTTAGAGGAATCGGCCTTTGGCCGGGGTATTTTTCTACCGAGAAATATACAACTTTATCTCGATAGGGGTATTGTTTATGCTTGATGGAGGTAGCGGGGAAAAAAGACAAAACTAGATATATAAATAAGTGAACAAACAAATATAAATCTCCCGTTGAGTGGGGTAGGGTTTTGTATTAGATTATTAATTAATTTAGTTATTACAGTACCGGTACCGGTAATATGTTAGTTATTACAGTACCGGTACCGGTAATATGTTAGTTATTACAGTACCGGTACCGGTAATATGTTAGTTATTACAGTACCAGTACCGGTAATATGTTAGTTATTACAGTACCGGTACCGGTAATATGTTAGTTATTACAGTACCGGTACCGGTAATATGTTAGTTATTACAGTACCGGTACCGGTAATATGTTAGTTATTACAGTACCGGTACCGGTAATATGTTAGTTATTACAGTACCAGTACCGGTAATATGTTAGTTATTACAGTACCAGTACCGGTAATATGTTAGTTATTACAGTACCAGTACCGGTAATATGTTAGTTTCCTCCCCAGACCAAGAGCCAATTTCGAGATAAATTTGTACTGTTTTTTCGGTAGGAAAATGTCCCGGGCAAAACTAACCTACAGGCTTCCTATCGCTCGCCAGGAAACAATCGACACACATAATGGCACGATAGGTCTTAATCTTGACAAAGAAATGGGGCGAGAGGGGTCTTACAATCGACAAGCTAATGGGGCGAACGTCATAAAATCTCAAAATTATGGGACTAAACATCAGGGAGGAGGGGGGGGGGGGGGGGTACAGATAATATATCCCTCTCAGATTAGGAAGGCTCTATGGTAGTCATGGAGTTAATGGAGGTAATATTTACCCTAATAAATTACAACAGATCCTTCCTAAATTGCATAAAATCGGCTAATAATAGCTAGAACACGTAAAATATAGCTAGAAAACGCAAAATATAGCTAGAAAACGTCAAATATAGCTAGAAAACGTCAAATATAGCTAGAAAACGTCAAATATAGCTAGAAAACGTCAAATATAGCTAGAAAACGCAAAATATAGCTAGAAAACGTCAAATATATGCGCATCGGATCTTCTAAGAACTACCGTACTACCATAATTGGGACAGCAAACCATATTAGCTACCAAGACTATAAACATATTGGATTTATTTCCAAACCAAACAATGAGAAACCAATGAATATAATAATATCAGCTATACACAAAATACAAATATATATATATATATATATATATATATATATATATATATATATATATATATATATATATTGCTCTTGTGAACTCCAGCTTAAGGGGAGGTTTTTAGTTGATTCCCTAGACTTCCATCAAGCTTAAAATTGCACCCTCTAGAGTCTAGACCCTCTTTCAAGCTAAATTTGTACATTTTTCGGTAGAAAAATGTCCCGGCCGGAGGCCGGTTCCTCTTAAATTACAGGCTCGCTTTCGCTCGCCAGGAAAAAATTGACCGCTAAATGACACGAAAGATCTTAAAATTGACAGAAATGGGGCGAAAGTTCCTAAAATCGCCAAACTAATGGGGCGAACGTCTTAAAATCTCAAAATCAATGGGGCTAATCCTGAATGAGAAAGGAGTTCAGTAAAAAATCCGTCAAGTGGCAATCTCCCCTTCATATCCTGGACTTGGCTTCAGTCAACCGTTCAAGTAGCGTTTCTGCGGTGGCTATTCAGGGTCCATCACGGTGTGGGAGATCTCCACTTGAGGGATTTTTTCCTTGACCCCTTTCTCCCTCATGTTTAGCCCCATTGCTTTTGATATTATAAAACGTTTGCCCCATTAGTTTAGCGATTTTAAGAACTTTCACCCCATATTAAGACCTTTCGTGCAATTTAGGTGTCGATTTTATCCTGGCGAGCGATAGCGAGCCTGTAATTTAAGAGGAACCGGCTTTCAAATGTATACAAATTTATACAAATTTATACAAATTTATCTTGAAAGGGGGTCTAGGGGGTGTAATTTTAAGATTGATGGAATTCTAGGGAACGAACTAAAAACCTCCCCTTAAGTGAAGGTTGTATAACGTTGTGTACGACTTCCTTATATATATATATACAGTCATATATACACACGTACATACACATACACACGCATACTCACATACCTCACATACAGTACACACACACACACACACACATATTTAATTATTACTTACGTTGCAAACACACGTACATACACATACACACGCATACTCACATACCTCACACACACACACACACACACACACACATATTTAATTATTACTTACGTTGCAAACACACGTACATACACATACACACGCATACTCACATACCTCACACACACACACACACACACACACATTTAATTATTACTTACGTTGCAAAATTCAAGAATTAGGGTAACTAATTTAATTATAGCTCTAGACAGTTTAATTATAGCTCTAGACAGTTTAATTATAGCTCTAGACAGTTTAATTATAGCTCTAGACAGTTTAATTATAGCTCTAGACAGTTTAATTATAGCTCTAGACAGTTTAATTATAGCTCTAGACAGTTTAATTATAGCTCTAGACAGTTTAATTATAGCTCTAGACAGTTTAATTATAGCTCTAGACAGTTTAATTATAGCTCTAGACAGTTTAATTATAGCTCTAGACAGTTTAATTATAGCTCTAGACAGTTTAATTATAGCTCTAGACAGTTTAATTATAGCTCTAGACAGTTTAATTATAGCTCTAGACAGTTTAATTATAGCTCTAGACAGTTTAATTATAGCTCTAGACAGTTTAATTATAGCTCTAGACAGTTTAATTATAGCTCTAGACAGTTTAATTATAGCTCTAGACAGTTTAATTATAGCTCTAGACAGTTTAATTATAGCTCTAGACAGTTTATTTATAGCTCTAGACAGTTTAATTATAGCTCTAGACAGTTTAATTATAGCTCTAGACAGTTTAATTATAGCTCTAGACAGTTTAATTATAGCTCTAGACAGTTTAATTATAGCTCTAGACAGTTTAATTATAGCTCTAGACAGTTTAATTATAGCTCTAGACAGTTTAATTATAGCTCTAGACAGTTTAATTATAGCTCTAGACAGTTTAATTATAGCTCTTGACAGTTTAATTATAGCTCTAGACAGTTTAATTATAGCTCTAGACAGTTTAATTATAGCTCTAGACAGTTTAATTATAGCTCTAGACAGTTTAATCAATACAACGAGTCACTCATTAAGGGGGGGTCACGGGTTGTTTTTTTATCTTTCTCTCCTTTTCTCTTTGTGGCTTGTATCCATTCGGCCCCATTCGGGCAACTGTTTTAAGACGTTTATCCCCATCCAGGTGTCGATTTCTTCCTGGCGAGCGATAGCGAGCCAGCATTGTATGGAGAAATCCGGCTTCGCCGGAGACATTTTTCTATCGAAAAATGTACAAATTTAGCTTGCTGTCAAAACACAAAAATATATATGCTGGCTCGCTACCGCTCGCCAGGAAAATATTGACACCTACATGGGGGTAAACGTCTTAAAACAGTAGGCTGAATGGGGCCGAATGGATACAAGCCAAAGAGAGAGGGAGAGAGAAAAAAGCGAGGTGGGCTCCCTTAAAACCTCTGTCTCACACATACATGCAATCTTAACACACACACACGCACACGCACACACGAGTTCGAGACCCGGGCGGGGAAGAGACATTTGGGCAAGTCTCTTAACGGTGTAGCCTCTGTTCACCTAGCAGTATAAATAGGAACCTGGTACCGGTATAAGTGGACGAAGTTGTGACGTCCCATCTGGGGTTGGTGATCGGTTACAAGGTGAGATGGGTATCGTGCTGGTCAACCTAAGCCTTCGGGTGAGACTGGTACCGTAGTGAGAATGGTACCGTACAGATTAACCCTAAGCCTTCGTTTCCAGACGTCGCCAATTGGCTAAAATACAGACTACACACACATCCACAGCCATTCCAATGATACATAAACACTTAACATGCATTTCACGCAATACATTCCCAGTTAAGGAGGTGCGATAATAATTGCGTGGATTCCCCTTGACGAACAAGTGAGTGAATAACACACACACACACACACAGCTCGTCACTTCAACACACTCCAACCAATAAGAGCAAGAACTGACAGATATAAAAATAGTCCTATCCCAGCCATTGTTAATATTATTAATAATGTGTAATAACGGCCTGTCACACCATATATACGGCCTGTCACACCATATATACGCGCCCACCTTTAATAATATATGCATAAATGTGTGTGCGTTTGTGTATTAGAATATAATTTGTATGTATTTGCTTGAGTTTGTTTATGTATATGTGTATATATGTATATGTGTATGTGTGTATCTATGTATGTACAGTATATGTGTATGTATGTGTGCGTATATGTGTATGTATGTATGCGTTATTTATGTATGTATATATATGTGTCTATAGTGTATACTGTTTGTGGTTCGAGCCGGCTGAGAGTATCAGGTGGATAATAGAAGAGCATATATACATGTAATGTGCATATATTTACGTATATGTATGTCTGTGTGTATGTGATGTCAATGGTTCGAGCCCGGTTGAGAATATAAGGTATATAATATATATATGTACTGTACGTGTATTTGTATGGTCATATGCACATATGTATGTAAATATACGTACATATGAGCGAGAACATATTGCTCACTAGCGCAACTTCTGATTATAAATCTATGCATAAGCATTATCTATTATTAAGTGTTCGCGTATCTTCATCCATGTATTTCCACCCTTAACAATAGAATGCCCAGCTTTTCCACATTTCGCCTTCTATCACACACACACACACACACACACACACACACACACACACACACACACACACACACACACACACACACACACACACACACACACACACAACACACACACACCTACACTACCGAAGATTAACCTCCCATTGTATTAGGCTTTACCTGACCCTACCTGCACGGACTTGAACGCCGCTCCCTCTTTACCCTGACCCCACCAAAACAGTTTTTGTATGTATGTATGTTTGTGTGCATACGTGAGCGTTTGTGTATACGGACATGTGCACACTTACTGCATGTTCTTATGTTCTTATATATGTATGTATATGTATGCGTATGTATGTGCGTACGTACGTGTATATATGTATGTTCTGTATATGAGTAAGTAAAATAAATGTGTATATGTACTGTATATCACTTACTCTCATGGTTATTTTATGATCATTTGTATTTTGCACCTGCATCATTATTGTATTTATTTATTTTTTTGTAAACTGAGCTTACCATCTTCATATCTGTACATCTCATGTTCATCCACTAAATTGTAAAATGTGTATTTTCAGCTCATGAGGCTGCCATTCTTTAATAAACCGTTTATTATTATTATTATTATTATTATTATTATTATTATTATTAAACACACACACACACACACACACACACACTTTATTATTACTTACGTCACAAAATTAACGAATTATCCTAACTAATTAAAATATATCTCTAGAAAGTTATCACTAAAACAACTAAAAAATTAAAACCTTTCCGTCTCTGATAACACTGATAGCATTTTTGTTTTCCTTCTTCATTCAAATCATTAGCTTATGTGTCTAGTTAAGACTTAGGAGTTACACGAGCGCTTTTGCCGACGATTCTTTTCAGTAATGTGATAAGAATAAGCTAAATATACAGTGTGTTGACGGAGCATAATTACACTGTGTGTTGACGGAGTATAATTACACTGTATAAACAAGAATAAGCTAAATATACAGTGTGTTGACGGAGCATAATTACACTGTATAAACAAGAATAAGCTAAATATTGTATAAACAAGAATAAGCTAAATATACAGTGTGTTGACGGAGCATAATTACACTGTATAAACAAGAATAAGCTAAATATACAGTGTGTTGACGGAGCATAATTACACTGTATAAACAAGAATAAGCTAAATATACAGTGTGTTGACGGAGCATAATTACACTGTATAAACACCGTACAAGGAGGAGCACTTTATTAGACTCACAGTAGAGCTTAGTATTTGTTCATTTATATATTTATTTTTATGATTTTCTTTACTTTCCTCTCAAGACCTCCACCAAGCTTAAATAATACCCCCCCCCCCCCCCTTTCAAGATCAATTTGTACATTTCAAGGTAGAACTTAGTCCGGCCGAAGGACGATTCCTGCTAAATTTCACGCTCGCTATCGCTCACCATGAACAAATTAACATCTAAATGGCACGAAAGGTCTTAATATTGAAAAAAAAAAAAAATTATGGTACCGTACGAAAGGTTATAAAATCGTCAAACTAATGGAGCTAACGTCTTTAGATATCATCTAATGTGGCTAAACATTAGGGCGAAGGGGGTCCAGAAAAAAAACTTCCCCTTAAGTTGTTAATATAAATTAAGCGATCAAGAATTGCGTGATCAAAGCGGTGACATAACTCTACTCTAGCTCTTAGTGTTATCATAAGAACATAAGAAAACGGGAGTCTGCAAAAAGCCGATCGGCCCATACAAGGCAGATCCCTGTCACACCCAACCCCAATTACAAGGCCCAATTATAGACCCATCTCACTAATACCTTGAGTACTGACCCCACCAAAACGGTTAGAGATTAACACAAGATTACGGGGGTCTGCTGAGCGGCGATTGGCCCACACCTGGTAGATCCCCCTCGCAGGTGTCAGTAATGCCACAGAGATAAGGTTGTCACCGTAGCAGGGTGTCAAAGCGGAGCAATATTGTGTGAAATATGAAATAGCATTGTTTTGGCCATTTCATCACTTTCAACGACATTATTATTTGAACAACTGTCTTCGTGGTGCAATGCATAAGTGTGTTGATTTTCGGTGTGAGCGTCCTGGGTTCGAATCCCCGGACTGCCACGTGTGTTTGTTAATTGCATTAATCGAGTTTAGGAGTAAAGTTGGTATCTGGAGAGACCATAATAACTATAAACCACAAATTTAGCTATGCATTTACAATAATAATGACTATTGATGATGTACTTGGCATTGGCTTGACACCCAGTTGACATAATCTCCACATGGGCGGTAATGAGAGAGAGAGAGAGAGATTTACATAGATGTACATATATACACTGGCCACATGTGATCCAAAGCCAGGAGATGGCAAAAGATGAAGGAAAGGATAGAAAAGAAAAGAGAGAGGGGAGAAAGGGGCACAAAAAAATCCCTCAAATCCGGTGACCCCACTTAATATAATTATAATCCCCCTCAACACTCCTCCTTCCACACGGGGAGGGGGCATAGTCAGTGTCTGTTCATAATGTATTAAGATGGATATAGTGGACGGGCCAGATCATTGCTTTGGAGATTTTAAGACGTTCGCCCCATTAGTTTGGCGATGTTAAGAACTTTAGCCTCATTTCTGTCCATTTTAAGACCTTTCGTGCCATTTGTGTCGGTTTTTTTCCTGGCGAGCGATAGCGAGCCTGTAATTTAAGAGGAACTGACCTTTGACCGGGACATTTTTCTACCGAAAAATTTACAAATTTATCTTGAAAGGGGGTCAAGGGGGTGTAATTTTAAACTTGATGGAGGTCTAGGGAACAAACTAAAAAAAAAAACTTAACCCCTACAGTACCGGTGACGTCCTTTTCTTCCTATTCTGGCAACTATTAGACGGTCTTATTCAGCTTAGGAAGGACCTCGAGCAATAATAGGGCTTCAAAGTATCTCAACCAACCTTTCTAACTACCACTGGTGATGGGCTGGTCTATCAGAGTGAGACCTGAGCGATCTCTGCCATACCCATAGCTTACTCCGACTGTTCCTTTTACTTATATATTTTCTAGATCTCGAGTGACGGCGTCTCTTCCGTGGATTGACCTCCCAATCTACCAAGATTGGAAGCTAAAGCGTCACATTATTCCTTTGCCCCTCAACTTTCTCTTCATAATTGCTGAGGGGCACAGGGCCCTGGGTGGGGCTTTGGTTTCCCGGGCGTTTACGCACCCTCTCAGCCCCCCGCCATGGAGTGGCTTCGGTCACCCAGGCTTTATTGTGGTCGGCAGGGAGGGTTCTGTGGGGTCGCTCGTTTATGGCCTTGGCCTTACTCGGGGCCTTGGGGCTGTTCGGCCAGGCAGCTTGGGGAACAACAACAACAACAACTACCACAGATCCTTTCCAAGCTGTGTATTATGGTTTAAATATAGCCAGTACACAATATAACACACGTCGCTGGTATTCAAAGGGTTAAGTGGGGTCACCGGTTGTTTTTGTATCTTTCTCTCCTTTTCGCT
>CM064546.1:47847684-47927684 GCA_032716605.1 Paralithodes platypus | reverse complement strand
AGACGAGCCCCATCCACCTGGATATTAACAAGGTTGTCTCCCCTAGATGGGTTGCCAACCAAGATTGACAAGTCCCATCCACCCAAATAGTCATACATGACCATCCTGATCAGGACAAGGAGTTAAATACAGACAAAAGGCATATTAGAGCCAATCAGTCGTGCGGTTAAATTGGGCTGAGTAGTTGAATTAGGCTGAGTGGTCTAAGCGGCCCATGTAATAAAATTGGGCAAAGTGGTCATATTAAGCTGAGGAGCAAATCGGACTGAGCTGTCATATCAGGTGGAGTGATAGAACTGGGAAAACAATATAAAACAAATTGTTCATCGAATTCAGTCAACAAATCTTGCCATCATATCTTGTAAGCAAATTATCAATCAATCTTATGTTGCCATAAAGTTTTGTCTTTTAATCTTATCAGTAAGAATTTATCAACTAAGCTTTTCATCAAATATTGTCATTGAATTTTGTCAAAGAGAAACTTGTCAAAGTAGTTGGACACTCGGTAGATCACATGCCCCGTGTATGATGGCTTTGGAAATTATTCGGACTGCCTCCTAGTTTCAATTACCCTTTCCTTGGCATACATCCTATCTCCCCACCAAATTTCGTGAAAATTGTTTTTTAACTTTGTGAGATATCTTGTTTACAGACACACTAACAAACAAATGGAGGCGAAAACATAACCTCCATCCATCTTCATTGGTGAAAGTAAAACTGAGAAGCGTCCAAAATGAAATAACAAACATTTATCTACCTCCGTCTACGCTGGCGGAGGTATGTTCTCTACTGATTGCCTCCTAAATGGAATCACTTATTCCTTGAATGCATAATCCTATCTGCCCACAACATTTTGTGAACATCGATTCATAACTTTTTGAGATATCTTGTTTAAAGACAATAAAACAACCAAACAAACAAACACAGACTAACGGAGGCAAAAAAACATGACATCCGTCGAACTTCGTTGGCGGGGTTAATCAAACATAACCACAAGCATCCACTGAACATTCAAAACGGATTATCTTACCATAACAAGGATGGTGTTTGTGTTATATATTGTCTGAGTCATCAAGAAGAAGAAGAAGAAGGATTTAATCTTATAGTACAGTGGCGCTAATAAGTCATGTCTCACCTGTCATTACGTTTTGCTCGCTCTGTGCTGTATCAATGTCTGTCAGATGATGAATAGGGTGGGTAAGTGTAGGAGCATGGTTTTATATCTCACTCAAAAAGTAGAAATCATGTGACAATATTTATGATACCAATTATTGATCAAAACATAATTGGTGCCCAGACATCACTTATTAGCGCGACTGTACCCCACCTTCCTTCAACACAACTATATTATTCTCTCTCTCTCTCTCTCTCTCTCTCTCTCTCTCTCTCTCTCTCTCTCTCTCTCTCTCTCTCTCTCTCTCTCTCTCTCTCTCTCTCTCTCTCTCTCTCTCTCTCTCTCTCTCTCTCTCTCTCTCAATAACAAGTAATAAAGTTTACGTTTGTGTTGTATAAGCCTGAGTCATCACCTGGCATATATTATAATTATTATTAACTTCATCCAACACTACCTCCACCATCACTTGTCTTCACCATTCTCCACCACTATCACCACCAACTTCATTCTCCAACAACACCATCACTATCACCACTACCGTCTTGTCTTCACCATTCTCCACCACTATCACCACCAACTTAATTCTCCAACAACACCATCACTATCACCACTACCGTCTTGTCTTCACCATTCTCCACCATTATCATCATCACCACCACTACCACCATCAGTCCATCGCCAACAATACTTGTCTTCACCACCATTCTCCAACACCATAACCACCTTCACTTTCCAACAACATCGCTATCATCACCACTTGTCTTCTCCATTCTTCATCACTATTACCACCACCACTATCATCACTCTTCAACACCACTTGTCTTCACCATTCTCCACCACTCTCCAACATTACCACCATCACAACCATTTACGTTCTTTACCATTCTCCACCACTATCAACACCATCACTCTCCAGCACCACCACCACCATCACCACCACTTAGGTCTTTACCATTCTTCACCACCACCATCACCATCACCACCACCATCACCACTCTCCAACACCATCACCACCACCACCACCACTATCACCACCACTCATCACTATCACCACCAACACCACCACCACCATATCTACAACCACCATCACCACTACCGGAAAGAGTGAACCCTTTCAGTATTTGTACGTCGTATTTATTTATTCTCGCTATCAGTTGACATTACCACACCACCACTGCTCGCTCTCGCTCTCTCTCTCTCTCTCTCAGTAGGCCTCAACCAGTGCCACCTTAGCTATAGGGCCATTTAAGGGGAGGTAGTTGCTATAATGGTCCCCCTTCTCCCTCATGTTTAGCACCATTATTTTTGAGATTTTAAGACGATCGCCCCCATCATTTTGTTGATTTTAAGACCTTTCGTCCTATTTCTTAATCAATATGAGGACCTTTCGTGCCATTTAGGCGTCGATTTTTTCCTGGCGAGCGATAGCGAGCCTGTGATTTTGGAGGAATCGGCCTTTGGCCGGGAAATTTTTCTACCGAAATATGTACAAATTTATCTTGAGGACACCGGTAATGTATTAAGCTTGATGGACGTCCAGTGAGGAAACTAAAACAAATATATATAAATGAATGAATGATGTTGTTGTTGTTGTTGTTCCCCAAGCTGCCTGGCCGAACAGCCCCAAGGCCCCGAGCAAGGCCAAGGCCATAATAATAATAATGATACCCTACCCCCATAACCCCTTCAGTACTCTGGTGACGTCCTTTTCAGTATATTCTGGTAATAATTAGACGATGTTATGCAGCTTAAGAAGGAGCCTGTGTTATTCAGAGAGGAGTTAGGAGGTCGTGTTTTGAGGTTGTCTGAAATTCGACGATTGTAAATACGACATAAGAGATAGACAAACCAAGCTGAAATGATTACCGATTACGGATTACTGATATTTACTATAGGATGTAAGGTATCTTAAAATAACCCCCTAGAAATACTTTCTCTAAAGTATCTATTTCTTTATCCTCCCCTTTTCCCCAGCTAACCTAATCCCACAAGGACCCAATGGAAATACGCCTAACGGCCTTATTGGGCTATCCTTAGTTGGAATTATGCAAGGCTGGTACATGTCATATTTGTAACATACTATGTGGTACCAACTCTGTAAATTGCTGACTGAATAAATATTATTATTATTATTATTATGCAGTTTAAGGGGAGGTTTTTAGTGTGTTTCCTAGACTTCCATTAAGCTTGAAATTACACCCCCTTGAACCCCTTTCAAGATAAATTTGTACATTTTTCGGTAGAAAAATGTCCTGGTTCCTCTTAAATTACAGGCTCGCTATCGCTCGCCAGGAAAAAATCCACACCTAAATGGGACGAAAGGTCTTAAAAGTGACATGAATGGGGTGAAAGTTCTTAAAATCGCCAAACTAATAGGGCGAACGTCTTAAAAAAATCTCAAAAGCAATGGGCTAAACATGAAGGAGAAAGGGGTAAAGAAACAAATCCCTCAAGTGGAAATCTCCCCTTAAGAAGGTTCATTAAGGGGAGGTATTTAGTTTGTTCCCTAGACCTCCATCAAGCTTAAAATTACACCCCCTTGAGTCCCTTTCAAGATAAATTTGTAAATTTTTCGGTAGAAAAATTTCCCGGCCGAAGGCCGGTTCCTCTTAAATTACAGGCTCGCTGTCGCTCGCCAGGATAAAATCGACACCTGAATGGCACGAAAGGTCTTAATATGGGGTGAAAGTTCTTAAAATCGCTAAACTAATGGGGCAAACGTTTTATAATATAAAAAACAATGGGGCTAAACATGAGGGAGAAAGGGGTCAAGAAAAAAATCCCTGAAGTGGAGATCTCCCCTTAAGAAGGTTTATTGAGATCGGTATGTAACCCTTTTGAGTCCTAGAGTGAATTATATATGCTAAATAATATCGTCTACTGGTAACCAGAATATATGGTGATAAACAAGTGATGGTGCTAAAGAGGCTAGAGGGCTTATTTTCTGGACCCCCTTCTCCCTTATGATTAGCCCCATTAGTTTTGAAATTTGACGACGTTCGCCCCGCTAGGTTAGGCGATTTTAAGACCTGTCGCCCCATTTCTTTGTCAATGTTATGAGCTTGCGTGCCATTTATAGGTGTCGATTATTTCTTGGCGAGCGATTGCGAGCCAGCCATTTAGGAGGAATTGGTCTACAGCCAGGGCAATTTTCGCACACATTTTAGCTTGAAAGGGTGGCCTGGGGGGGGGGGGGGTTGTATCTGTATGTATTTATTTATTTTTAAGCTTGATGGAGTTCTAGGGAACAAACTAAAACATATATAATAATAATAATAATAATAATAATAATAATTATAATAATAATAATAATAATAATTATAATTATAATAATAATACTAATAATACTAATACTAATCCTCTTAAAGTTGCAAGCTAACAAGTAAACAAAGCTTCAGTTATCAAGGACTGCTTCCAAACCACAGGCCACATCCGATTTTACTTATAGGGGTAGTGATCATTTGTTGGTATATATATATATATATATATATATATATATATATATATATGTGTATTTATTTATTTTACAGTAACCTCGCTAGACCTTCATCAAGCCAAAAAAAAAAAAAAAAAAAAAAAAATATATATATATATATATATATATATACATATATATATATATATATATATATACCTGTATATATATTTTATATATATATATATATATATATATATATAATTACCTCCTTAAATTTACTACAACTCTATACAACCTATAATTCTCCAAAATTATGAAAGAGAAAGTAACAGTTGGCATCTACCAAACTTGTAAAACCACTTTGGCTATGTACAGACGGCCAAATAAGTGATGTCGCGGCACCAAGTATATTTTGATCAGTAATTGGTATCGGCAATATTTAAACATGATTTTTTTTTTTCGAGTGAGATGTACAAACATATTCCTACACTTACCATCCATATTCAACATCTGACAGACATTAATACAGCACACAGAGAGCAAAACGTATTGACAGCGGAGACACGACTAATTTGGCCAACTGTACCTGAGTTGCCTCATGTGCCCTGTTCCATATAGGTTGTCCAGAAATCGTCAGCCGTATCCTCTGCAACTCAAAAAGGGCTGGAGCAAAAGGACTGTAAATATCCACACCTATTCCCTGGCTGACCCTTCCCAAATGGTAGAAATATTAGCTCGTTTACTCCAGTCGTTTGTGAGTTATAGAGGTTAATGTTCAAGAGCTTGGGCACACTTACTTGGCACCCTGGCTGAGACATGACACAAAATATTAATAGGGTATAGAACAGTGAGGCTACAGTATATATAAGGTTCTGCTCTCCCAATCACCTCCAAGATGCTCAATATTAGTCTACAAGGAATAACTACCTCTAGTGATAACAGGTAAGGATTTCCTAACTCAACATGAACTCAACATATGCTTGAGTTTCATCATTTAATGGAAATATCGCAACGTATGACCTCTTGACATTTCGCGCCATATTTTGTTTTTCTATAGTTCTTCCATTATAGGTTGACCAGAAATCGCGACTCCTAACCTGTGTAACTAAAGAAGGGCTAAAGCAAAAGGGCTGTCATTTTTCACACCTATTCCCTGGCTGACTCTTACCAAATGGTAGAAATATTGCTTCGATTACTCCAGTCGTTTTTGCATTATAGACGTTACTGGTCAAGATTTGTTTACCTAATTATAATGAATAGACTATAGTATGGATTTACTAACTCAACATATGCTTGAGTTTCACAGTTTATGGATATATCGCAACATATGACCTCTTGACATTTCGCGCCATATTTTGTTAAGTTTTGTTTTATGTTTATGTTTTTCGTCATATATAGAAACGTTTTATTGGTATGTTTATGTTTTTCGTCATATATAGAAACGTTTTATTTGTATGTTTATGTTTTTCGTCATATATAGAAACGTTTTATTTGTATGTTTATGTTTTTCGTCATATATAGAAACGTTTTATTGGTATGTTTATGTTTTTCGTCATATATAGAAACGTTTTATTGGTATGTTTATGTTTTTCGTCATATATAGAAACGTTTTATTGGTATGTTTATGTTTTTCGTCATATATAGAAACGTTTTATTTGTATCCATTATAGCATATTTACGAAGACTGACTTTTTGACATTTCGCCCCCACTGATCTGAATATACATACATTATTCATAATGTTCGTGCTAGTGTGTGTGTTTTTGTTCACCTATTTGTATTTACCTATTTATAGTTTACCTATTTGTAGTTTACAGGAATTGAGCAGCGCTCGTGTTGTCCTGTCTTAGTTACTTTATAATCAATCCATTTTACTTAGACTAGTATCGTAATGGATATTCCCAGTTCCCAGTATTTTGGACTAACATATCATAGCTTATGTTGTCCTATTTCCATATTTACTTTGTGTGTGTATGTGTGTGTGTGTGTTTAGTCATATTCAGTATGTCACCCTCTCAGCTAGAAGATTCGATTCTATGATTGTGGGATATAGGAACGTTTTATTTATATATAATTTAGTATAATTATCAAGACTGATATGAGGCGTTCCTAGAGTAGCCTATGTGGCACCCGGGGCGGGGCGATATTTTGTGTGTGTGTGCATATGTGTGTGTGTGTGTGTGTGCATGTGTGTGTGTGTATTTATTGATGTTTGTTCTTCCTATAATGTGTCCTCTCAGCTGGAAGGATCGATACCACCATAGCTTGATATTATGTGTGACTATGATTTATAGAAACGTTTTATTTGCGTCAGTGTTATCATATTTACTACACTTATAAATATATATATATATTCCTATATAGTAGGCCTATGTGTCACCCTCTCAGATGGAAGATTCGATACCACCATAATTTAATAAATATATGCTTACAATATATATATATTATATACAGTATATATATATATATATATATATATATATATATATATATACTGTATATATATATAATTATTTTTACCATATTTACAACACTATGACCTCTTGACATTTCGCGCGCCATTGTCTATATATTATTCCTAGTAATAGCCTACTGTTATGTCACCTGTCAGTTGGAAGAGTCGCTACCACCCTAACTTAATTCATATATGATATTAGGATAGAGAAACGTTTGATTTATATAAATTTTATAATTTTTACTACACTATGACCTCTTGACATTTCGCGCGCCATTGTATTTTTTTGTTTTTAAAGTCAAGTGTCACGTAGCCTACCCTCTCAGCTGGAAGACCCCCCCCCCCCCTAAATTGATGTATATGTGTTTTTAGGATAGATAAATGTTTGATATACATTCATGTAATCATATTAACCCAGACTATGACCTCTTGACATTTCGCGCGCCATTGTATATTAATTTTCTTCCAAGTCAAGTGTCACTCTCTCAGCTGGAAGACTCGCAACCATCCTAAATTAATATATATATGATTGTAGGATAAAGACATCCTTTGTTTATATACATTGTATCCTATCTACTACACTATGACCTCTTGACATTTAGCGCGCCATTGTGTATTTGTGTTCTTCCAAGTCAAGTGTCATCCTCTCAGCTGGAAGACTAGCGCCCACCCTAACTTAATCTATAAATGGTTTTAGGGTATAGAAACGTTTAATTTACATATCATGTTATCCTATTTACCAAGCCTATGACCTTTTGACATTTCGCGCGCCATTGTATATTTATTTTGTTCGTCAAGTGTCACCCTCTCAGCTGGAAGACTCGCGCCCACCCTAACTTAATCTATAGATTGTTTTAGGATATAGAAACGTTTGATTTGTATCCATTTGATCCTATTTACCTATGTTATAAAATTAAACAGGGCCAGACAGCCACTTGCTTCCCGCCACACAGGAATTCGTCTGTTGAAGGTGGAGAGACTCGTTTTAGCAGCGTGTGCGCAACTCTCATTATCACCACCTTGTTTTTACCTATACACTGTATCTTGTTTGATTTCAGCTGAGGGTGAATTGCCATATCCCTATCTTGATTATTTAGGCATTATGAATATTAAGTAGCGAACTATGTTGTTATTTATGAAAACGTGGCCCTAATATGACGTAGAGACAGAGTTGTTTCATATATTGGCTACACAAAAAGGGATTACATTTAATTACCATCAGCTGGAAAAAGGTAATTTTATTAGGTTTGGAATACTTAAATGTCTAAAATTATGTAAATAACTAGTTACTAAATTATGACTAGAGCTGATTAGTTAGTGTTGCGAGACCATTTAGCTTGGTTAAATCAATATAAGCGTTTTTATTCAGCTTAGGGAGGGCTTTGATCTATATGAATAAACGTCCTGATCGACTCCCACATCTCTTATCTAAGTTTAAAATATTGCCTATTATACTCATAAGGAAAGGAATAAGAGGGTCTCTTGTGTCCTTCAGTCTATATAAGGAAGTTGGAGCGAAAAACGTCGATATTAAATACAAATGCAATAATTATAATTAATGTAGGTTTCTGATGAATATAAAGTATGTTGAATTTGATTTGATGTGTTTATATATGGACTACAACCATATTTTAGCTGGTAATTCTGGTAAATACCGATGTCTACAGCTCCAACTTCCATAGAACCCAAAACTCACAATTAGTGGTCAGTTGGTCAGCTTAGGTCAGGACCTGAGGTGTCAAAGGAGTATATACGCGTTAGGTAGTCTTCTGACTCCCACAGGTCTTTTCTAAACTTAACAAAATAATCTAAAATGCGGTTATACCCAGAACAAAATAAATTAAAAGGCGTCATTGGCTATATATACTTTCTCTGACTCATACCTATACCTTGTTCCAAATAAGTAGGCCAACACTATTGAACATTAACCTCTGTAACTCGCAAATGACTAGAGTAATCAAGCTAATATTTATAACATTTGGGAAGGGTCAGCCAGGGAATAGGTATGGACATTTACAGCTCATTTACTCTAGCCCTTTTTGAGTTACAGAGGTTATAGGATTCACGATTTCTGGCCTACCTACTTGGCACAGGGTATAGACCAAGTTTTATTCAGCTTAGGAAGGTCCTTTACGATTCAAAGGAGTAATAGCTACATGACTCTAACTCCCAAATGTCCTTCCTTAGCTTAAGGGGAGATCTCCACTTGAGGGATTTTTTTTCTTGACCCCTTTCTCCCTCATGTTTAGCCCCATTGCTTTTGATATTATAAAACGTTCGCCCCATTTACAAGGCCTCCTCATTTACTGAATTAGGGTTCATCTAGATTGACATATTATAAGAAGCTTAAGAAGGACCTATAGGAATAAAAGGTGTGTATTACTCCTTCCTATTACATCTTTCAATCTCAAGCTTAACATACCCTTCTATAATATACGGTACCCCTAACTAATGGTAAGTAAGCCCTCTTCGCCTACTATAATATACGGTACCCCTAACTAATGGTAAGTAAGCCCTCTTCGCCTTCTATAATATACGGTACCCCTAATGGTAAGTAAGCCCTCCTCGCCTTCTATAATATATGGTACCCCTAACTAATGGTAAGTAAGCCCTCCTCGCCTTCTATAATATACGGTACCCCTAACTAATGGTAAGTAAGCCCTCCTCGCCTTCTATAATATACGGTACCCCTAACTAATGGTAAGTAAGCCCTCCTCGCCTTCTATAATATACGGTACCCCTAACTAATGGTAAGTAAGCCCTCCTCGCCTTCTATAATATACGGTACCCCTAACTAATGGTAAGTAAGCCCTCCTCGCCTTCTATAATATACGGTACCCCTAACTAATGGTAAGTAAGCCCTCCTCGCCTTCTATAATATACGGTACCCCTAACTAATGGTAAGTAAGCCCTCCTCGCCTTCTATAATATATGGTACCCCTAACTAATGGTAAGTAAGCCCTCCTCGCCTTCTATAATATACGGTACCCCTAACTAATGGTAAGTAAGTCCTCCTCGCCTACTGAAAGAGTCTGACCAAGGGCGATAGCCAGGGGTTTATTATTCAGCTTAAGAAGGACCTCGAGGAAAATTTAGCCTTCTAACTCCCATAGATCCTTGTTAAGCTTAAATAAACGGCTTATACACGGCTATATAGCCCTCATTAACCCTCTCCGACATATGACGCAATTTTGAGCCTATTGGGGATATTTTAAAGCCTTTGTTACCATCAGGGGTACTTAGAAACCTTTAGTTTACTTACTTCAACCTCTGCAGTTGTCTTTGAGTTATCTGTGGACAGAAAACTAATTTTGGAGAGGTAATTATAAGAGTGAGATAACTATTTCATATTGTTAATCTGGCAACCTCTGCGTCATAAATGCTTGAAAGGGTTAAAGGTAAATAAGCCCTCCTTGCCTATTGAAAGGATTTGCAGGCTGTATAGCTAGCTAGCCAGCGGGGTTTTATTCAGCTTAGGAAAGCCCTCCAAGAATAGAACAGGTATTGCATTACTTTAATTCCTATATTCCCTTCCTAATGATAATACAATAGCCTGATATACACCTAATTAATTAAAGGTAAATAAGCTCGATCTCCTCGCCTACTGAAAGGGTCTGAGGGGGAGGAGTTATCCAGTGAGTTTACTTGTATAAAATGAGTAATAGATGACGTTAACTTCAATAAGATTACTATAATTCCAATAGATTACTTCCGAAGCTTAACAAATCTAATACACCCCTAATTAAAGGTAAATAAGCCTTCCTCGCTTGCTGAAAGGGTCTGACCAAGGGCGAGGGAGCTAGCCAGTGGAGTTTTATTTAGCTTAAGAAGGACCTCTAGGATTATGTAGCCTTTTAATTTCCATAGATCCTTCTCAAGTTCAAAACATCGGGTTATATATGGCTATATAGACCCCTAATTAAAGGTAAATAAACCCTCTTGCGGTACTGAGAGGGTGTGAGGGAGTGAGCTAGCCATAGAGCTTACAGGTATAAAAAGGGCTAATAGATTATGTTAACTCCAATAGATCGTTAATAAACTATATAAAACCCTCATTATATCCCTAATTAAAGGTAAATAAACCCTCTTGTGCTACTGAAGGGGGTGTGAGGGAGTGAGCTAGCCACAGAGCTTACAGGTATCATGATGGCTGGGAGAGGGGGGACAGTGAAAACAAACCACCGCTAGGGACCCTCCAAGCTTCCCAACATGAGTAATTTCAACCCTGGCCCGCGTTTGGTGACCATATACAAGACTGACACAGGCTTCGGGTTCAACGTACGAGGTCAGGTCAGCGAGGGAGGTCAATGGAGGCCTATAAATGGCGAGTTATACCCTCCCTTACAGCACGTCTCTGCGGTGCTGGAAGGAGGGGCGGCTGAACAGGCTGGGATCCGTAAAGGAGATCGTATATTGGAAGTGTAAGTATGAAGAGTTTGATACAGTAATATAATTCTATTTGACCTTTACAGACCACCAATCCTTGACCTAGGTTGGGTGGGTGGGAACTTGACTGGGTAAAATTGCTGTTTGGCTGTCAATCGTGTTTTAAGGTGAAATCCAAGTTTTTCCAATGGATTATGATGTGATATTACCGAATTTTATACCCATAATCTTAGGAAATAACAATTTGTTTGTATGTAACTTAACATAGGCTAACTTTCCTAACATATCCTAACCTAACCAGTAACCACCCCTTATCCTATCCTATCCTATCTGGTTTTAATCTAGGACCGAGTCGATACGGGGCCCATCGATTCTTATGTGCTCAGGCTAATATTTCTTATAAACCATACTTCAATTCTATATAAGTCATTTCTGTTATTAGGCCTGTAAGACAGTACAGTATGAGAGATAGCCTATATAAGAAAATATGAATACAGTTTTTGGTTGAGGGGGTGGCTATTTACTGTCATCATCATATATATTGCCAGCAGGGGCAAATAACTGCTGGCCGTGGGATAATTTTGGAAAAGAAAAAAAAAACGGTCAAATATGATACGGTACGTAACGGTTGTGACCACGAGCGTGGGAATAATCCCGTCAGAACAGTGACAACACCGCCCCATCATGTCATCACTTTGGCTGCTGGCATAGTGCTAACCGTGCTACAGCAAGACTAAACTAAGTCCAACTGCAGCACCTGCACTTGCAATACAGTATCTGCAAACCACACCAATCTCAACAATGCCACAAGACAGTACCAGTACTGGGTAAGATCCTATGTAGCGGGGAGAACTGTTGGAAAAGGTTATCTTTTGGACCGACAGTAGTTCCATCGATCTTTTTGGGCCTAATGGGTCCGGTATAGCATATACATCATTGATATACATGTCATTACGAGCTGAAATGTATAATAAGGGATTTAGGAAAAAGGTTATCTTTTGGACCGACAGTAGTCCCATCGATCTTTTTAGGCCTAATAGGTCCGGTATAGCATATATATCATTGATGTACAGTAAATTTCATTACGAGCTGAAATGTATAATAAGGGATTTATATAATACGATAATAATAGTCTCCCTATAAACGGCCCGGCCACCATTTTCGCTACAGTCGTATGTCTGGACACTGTCTACTGACTTGAAAGTGATGTGAAATAATCGGTAAGATCCTGTGTAGCGGGAGGAATTGTTTTTCATATGCCTATTTACTAAGAAACATTGAACAATATCTTTAACCTAACCTAACCTAACCTAGTATATTAGTGGACTATTTATGAATGTAAAATGTAAACATATATTGTAACATTACCAAATTATTGAGATATATGTACTGGTCGTCCCGCTACACAGGATTATACCAAATAATCAACCAATAGCGATGGAATTCCCTGGATGACGTCACACCCATTTAGCCAATCACCTGTCACTCGCAGCTGCGCACATCCCATATTGCAATATATTGAAGAAGGAGGTGAGGGTGGCTGACTAGTGACTGGTGTACCCACAATGGCATCTTTAGCTGGATGACTCTCATAGGTCTTTCGATTTGTTGTGTGTGTACGACGTACGTGATTTTCATTCATATCCAATAGATTTATATATTGAGGACTTTCGGAAGTGAGTATTTACCCATTATCCAATGATAGGGTCAGTTAGGGAAAATTATGATTTTGCCCCCTGCTGTCTACATAGATGAGGATTTCAATAAATCCTGGGGGGGTGAGGGGGGGCTTGTCCCCCCTCAACTTATTCTGTATCCCACGCCAAACGGTTATAGCCAAATACAGCTTATTTTTCGTCTTATATCCTCTTTAACCCCTCATTTTCCCTGATACACATAGCCCTCCCCACTAGTGGGGGGCGTATTTTTAGACTGTTGGATAATGGGTAAATACTCATTTCAGCTCTTCTTCAGTTGTTGTTGTTGTTGTTGTTCTTGTTGTTGTTGTTGTTCTTGTTGTTGTTGTTGTTCTTGTTCCCCAAGCTGCCTGGCCGAACAGCCCCAAGGCCCGAGCAAGGCCAAGGCCATAACCGAGCGCCCCCACAAAACCCTCCCTGCCGACCACAATAAAGCCTGGGTGACCGAAGCCACTCCATGGCGGGGAGCTGAGGAGGGTGCGGAAACGCCCGGGAAACCAAAGCCCCACCCAGGGCCCTGTGCCCCTCAGCAATTATGAAGAGAAAGTTGAGGGGCAAAGGAAAAATGTGACGCTTTGGCTTCCAATCTTGGTAGATTGGGAGGTCAATCCACGGAAGAGACGCCGTCACTTGAGATCTAGAAAATATATAAGTAAAAGGAACAGTCAGAGTAAGCTATGGGTATGGCAGAGATCGCTCAGTTCTCACTCTGATAGACCAGCCCATCACCAAGCTCTTCTTCAGTATATGAGAACACTGTATCTGAAAGAAAAACGCAAAAACAAAAACAAAATAGTTGCTGAAATCACTGTCTGTCCAAAATGTAACCTTTACCGAAACGCATATTCACTAAGAAACATTGAACAATATCTTTAACATAACATAACTACAAGCTAACCTAACCTAACTTAGTATATTAGTGGACTACAGTATTTATGAATGTAAAATGTAAAAATATATTGTAACATTACAAAATTATTGAGATATATGTACAGGTTTCCCCACTACACAGGATTATACCTAGTACTGTACCATACAAAGTCTACTGTACTGTACATCAGGCAACTTGGACTTTTCGACGTAGACTTATAACGAATATTGCTGCGAAAGTCTCCTTCAATATTATCAAAGAAAAATAATAGTGAATGCTAAAGTTCGTATAAAGGATCATTTGAAAATAGTTGCATTGTTTTGGCCATTTAATCCTTTCCAGTGCCATACAAGTAACTATAGAACATAACTAAACTTTATACTACTGTACAGTCATATGTATATCTAATAATAATACCTACTAAATACAAGGTACACCCAACTCAGCCCCTAAAGAACATAGCCTTGGTTTACAACACTCATTAATTTATATTTTTTCACCAACCAACTTTAATTCTAAACTCAATTAATTAAATCAACAAATACATGTGGCACTCCAAGGACTCGAACCTAGGATACTCACACCAAAATTCCGCACATTTATGCATTACGCTATCAAGACAGTTAAAAGCGCTGCTTTGGCAAGAATGTAGTTACCGGGTGTACCGCCCGTCTTGTTTACACTACGCGGACACTCACCATCATGTTCCCGTCTATTTTGACTGCCTTTGGATACAAAAATACATTACCCTAACCAAACAACCTAACCTAACCTAACCTAGTATTATAGATTTATAAGTATTTATAGATGATTTATGTTGTATGTCGGTAGTGGTACACCCGGTAACTACATCTATCCCGCTGCTTTTCACTACACCCGGCTATCAGACTTAAGCGTTACGCCTATGAACCTAACAATGTTATAGGGACAGAGACGAGGCTCAATCTTTTCATCAGGCTGGCAAACTTTTCACACAGCCTAGTCCCAAAACTAAGTCCCATTTAATCAATTATATGAGATTTATTGTCCACAAAGTGTAAGTTATGCTCCATAGTTCTCATTCTATTCCCCCCCCCCCAAATTAAACCCTTCCGCGCACCTCTGGAAGAGATTGCGTCCTTACAGGGATACTTTAAAACCTTGTGACCATCAGGGGTGTTTAGAAACCTTTAGTTTAATTAAAATGTAAAACTTGCAAACAAAGTCAAAACAAAACTGGGACAAAGACAATATAAAGTCAAAACAAAATATCAAAATCGCTATGTGGAAACAACACTTACTAAAATAAAATTTATGAAATGAAAGAACGCAATCCACCACATAGGGTGTACATTACTACATGAGCAAGTTAATCTGGTTCCCAAGCAAACCAATTGCACACATAACACTATCGTCACGTTCAGGGAATTAGTCAATTTGGGAAGTCCGGGACATTCTGGCAAATATTACTTCAACCTCTGCAGTTGTCTTTGAGTGAGTTATGGGCAGAAAACTAATTTTGGAGAAGTACCGGTAATTATGAGATTAAATTAAAATGTAAAACTTGCAAACTAAACAAACCAAAATTGGGACAAGGGCAATATAAAGTCAAATTAAATTATCAAAATTGCTATGTGGAAACAACGCTTACTAAAATGAAAATTATTAAATAAAAAAAAAAAAAAAAAATCTGAATACTAAACGGCAACCCCCAAACCTGAAAGGGTTAAATGACCAAAGTAATGCAACTTCCTGTACCGGTATTCCCTCTCACACTTAACTCCCACACCCTGGTTGACATTCTAGGAAGTGAATAAGTGATTCAGAGTGAAGTCTCCCTGACGGACAGTCCCTAAAATTGAACCAAATGACAAGTTGTACAGTCCCTATAACATGAACCAAATCGTCCAAATGGCTAACCGGGCCAATGTTGTGAATTGAGTGTGAGAGGAAATATAGGAAAATGTGCAGGACGTTGTATTGTTTTGGCCATTAAATGTCAGTGAAGTGATGCGCACGAGCCGACTTGGTTGGGTTGGACATGTGGAGAGAATGGATGATCAGAAATGGGTGAGGAAATGCCGGACTGTGAACGTGGGGGGAGCTGCGCGTAGGGGTAGACCTAGAATGACATGGGATCAGGTACTCCGGTCCAATATCAAAATGAAAAACTTGACAAGAAAGGCAGCCCTTGACAGGGCTGCCTGGAAAGCCGCCATTTAAGACGTGAGACTGTAACCACATTCCCTGTGGACAAAATGGTCTTTAAACTTGTATGTATGTACAGCATTATTAAATCACTTCCAGGGGCATAATCGGAACTATTAAATTATGACTTTAATTTTGTATGCTGAAAACAGGGACTTAGTTCTGAGATTAGATATGAAAAGTCTCTTGTTTGCCAGCCTGACAATCCCTATAACTGAAATTAACATTTATAGTTCTAGAACCCTTTCACACTGTTAGTGTTATATTTTGCCCAAAGTTTCAGAATTTAGGTTTATATTGGTTCCGGTAATAAAGTTTGCATCATACATGACAATGGTGCGGGAGAACATCTTTACTATATTTAATTAGCCTATGTGTGTGTGTGTGTGTGTGTTTTTTTTTTTTTTTTTTTTTTTTTTTTTTTTTTTTTTTTAGCATTAGATATGTAACCTAGCCTCTTCTCAATATACAATACTAAGAGGTTATTTAAGTTCATACAAAACAAAGTTGCAACGTCAATCACACTAAGCACTACATCTGTCACTTTGCTTAAAATGGACCTAAAACTAGACCCACTTGCAACAACACAAATACATTGACAACAAATGCTATATAAAATATCTTACAACTTAGTAGACATATACAGTACATTCATATTATCACCAACCCACCAATTAACTTAGTAGACATATACAGTACATTCATATCATCACCAACCCACCAATTAACTTAGTAGACATATACAGTACATTCATATCATCACCAACCCACCAATTAACTTAGTAGACATATACAGTACATTCATATCATCACCAACCCACCAATTAACTTAGTAGACATATACAGTACATTCATATCATCACCAACCCACCAATTAACTTAGTAGACATATACAGTACATTCATATCATCACCAACCCACCAATTAACTTAGTAGACATATACAGTACATTCATATCATCACCAACCCACCAATTAACTTAGTAGACATATACAGTACATTCATATCATCACCAACCCACCAATTAACTTACAAATAAACCTTATTAGTGAAATTAAGGAAACATACCAGTACATACATTAAAGATTATGATCAAAATGTGTGTAGGTCAGTCTTTTTGTTGACCTTATGACGGCATTCCAGGCAGCTTGGTCTCTGGCATCCCTCTTAGTCAGTCCTCTGGTTGTGAGATCAGTGTGTACTATAGGTAGCGCCAACGAACTTGACAATAATCGTGATCCCTGACCTCTCTGTAACTCAAAAGGGCCTGGAGCAAACTGGCAGTAAATATCCACACATATTTCTTGGTGGAGTCTTCCCAAATGGTAGAAACGTCAGCCCGATTGCTTTCATTCATTTTGAGTTATAAGAAGTTAAGGGATCAAGATTATTGTCAAGTTCGTTGGCGCTACCTATACCAGTACCTGATTCCATGTTTGTCTTGGTCTACCTCTCCTTGCGACTCCCTCCATGTTCATAGACTTACTTTTATTAAGGGGGTAGTGGTTATTTTTTAGTGGCTCACATATAATTATGCTTTCATTATTTTCATTGGGGGTGTTTGGTTTTGGGGTGAAATTAATACAAATTAGATTATATATATTAATTTTTTTTTTTTTAGTTTCCTCGCTAGACCTCCATCAAGCTTAGAAAGACCCCCCCCCCTAGGTCCCCTTTCAAGATATATTTGGGCATTTTTTGGTAGGAAAATGTCCCGGCCAAAGGCCGATTGCTCCTAAAAATTACAGGCTCGCTATTGCTCACCAGGAAAAAATTGACACCTAATTGACACGAAAGGTCTTAATATTGACAAATGAATGGGATGAAAGGTCTCAAAATCACCAAACTAATGGAACAAACGTCTTCGGTCTTAAAATATTAATACTATTGAGGCTAAACATGAGGGTGAAGGGGGTCCAGAATACCGAACCATCCCCCCTTAACCTAATTGTTCTCATCCATCCTTTCACATAGACAAAGATACATACAGTACAGTACAGTACAGTACAGTACAGTACAGTACAGTACAGTACAGTACAGTACGGTACAGTACAGTACGGTACGGTACTGTACTTATATCCTACAAACATACAGTTTACAAGATGGAGTCACAACCTAATATACAGTACCACACATTCAGTGACCTTGGTGACCCTGGTCTTTGGGTCTTCTCCTGGGTGACCTAGATGTGTGTGAATTTGTGTTTTGTTTTTGTGTATTACTTGTTTTTCTGTTGTGTTATGTTTTCCCCGTTCGGGCTCTGTCTCGAGTCGGCCACCCGCAGAAGAAAAAAAATGAAAAAAAAAATGGGAAAATAGCAAAAGTGGAGAGTGGGCCTGAGTAAATAGATAGATAGATAGATAGATAGATCAGGCAAGCACAGACATAATCATATAGGTACTTTTTTTGTTTTTTTCTGCACTGGACCCAAACATGGAATAACTTCACATAGTCACAGGTCATATAGTTCTTTAGCCCCACTCCATATGATTCCATATCATGGTGTAATTTCAGTGTTTAATATAGGCTAGTTAGATTTACCTTTGTTACTCAGCTTGAATCATGATATTTAATTTATAGATATGAAAGCTTTGAAAAACATTTGGGGGTATTACTGTAAGTACGGTACCTGTACAGTACAGTACGGTACAGTACTTGTAATGTAGCCTATATCTAATGTGTGTTAGAATTTGTTCAAGCTTCTACTCTGCCTATATTTAATCTTATATGTACTTTATTTACTGTATATGCAGTAATAGTTGAAGCTTCTACTCTGCATATCTTTGTCAAATTCAAGTAGCTACCGGTATAATGTTTAATCATAAATGTTTGTGTGTTTGCAGTAATGGTGTGAACGTGGAGGGTGCAGAACACCGCTATGTGGTGGAGCTTATCAAACAGGGCGGTGATGTGCTCAAGCTCACTGTCATCTCTGTCTCCAGAAAGGTTAGTACGGTACCGCTACTGGTCTATACCTGTAGGTTTATAGTCACAAGTAGAATGGCCACACTCTTTTAACCCCTCCAGTCCATGTAAAGTTGTTTTTCTGGCTATCATTACACAATTTTACTGTTTAGGAAGACTTTATAGTTAACAAATTAGAGATATACAGTACTGTACTACTGTACACCTCTGATTATGGTGGGTGCCAAATCCTGAAACGCCGGGTGCCCAACCCCGAAAGGGTTGAAATAGGGGAGCTATCCCCCCGCCAAAGGTGGCTTTCTAGGGCCTTTCCTAGCTGATGCTGAGAGGATTGGGTTCTAGTCATGTGGTGATGGGCTGGTCTATCAGAGTGAGAACTGAGCGATCTCTGCCATACCCATAGCTTACTCTGACTGTTCCTTTTACTTATATATTTTCTAGATCTCAAGTGACGGCGTCTCTTCCGTGGATTGACCTCCCAATCTACCAAGATTGGAAGCCAAAGCGTCAAATTTTTCCTTTGCCCCTCAACTTTCTCTTCATAATTGCTGAGGGGCATAGGGCCCTGGGTGGGGCTTTTGTTTCCCGGGCGTTTCTGCAGCCTCCTCAGCTCCCCGCCATGGAGTGGCTTCGGTCACCCCAGGCTTTATTGTGGTCGGCAAGGAGGGTTTTGTAGGGGCGCTCGGTTATGGCCTTGGCCTTGCTCGGGGCCTTGGAGCTGTTCGGCCAGGCAGCTTGGGGAACAGCAACAACAACAACAAACCTCTGATTACTAGACGTTCTTCCTTAGTTGCATAAAATTATTATAAACACCATATGAGGAGGAGCACTTTATTGACAACGTTTCGCAGGTAGCATCTTCAGGTCACTGAAGAAGTTATCTGCGAAATGTCAATAAAGTGCTCCTCCTCATATGGTATTTATATTCATTCTGTCAACTTTTCCAAGTTATTTCAACATCTCTAATATAAAACATAATATAAGGAATACTGGCATCACCCATACTGAAGTGTTAACTCAACTGTACTCCATGTAATGTAACTAAGTCCAATTAATCTAACCAAAGTAAATTAATTTGAAGGGATTAATAATGTTTGTTGTTTCCCCTCCCCGCAGGAGGCGGAGAGACTGGAGCCGAGTGAGGAGACGTCCGGGTTCTCCTACATAGACTACAGTGAGAAGCGTTCCCTCCCCATCTCCATCCCAGACTACTCCTACATAGAGGGTGGGGCGGGGGGGTCTGGGGGAGGAGGGGGAGGCGGGACGGGCGGGGATAAGTACGTGGTGTTTAACATATACATGGCCGGGCGTCACCTGTGTGCTCGGAGGTATCGGGAGTTTGCCAACCTTCACAATAACCTCAAGAGAGAGTTTATGGACTTCAACTTCCCCAAGCTGCCGGGAAAGTGGCCATTCTCGTAAGTCATTACTAACTTTCCTTCATCCTATGACCTATGGTTTAGATGCTTATGTTCTGGGTGTGGTGTCCCGAGTTTGAATCCTGGGAGGATCATATGCTTTCATTAGTTTATTCAAGTACATTGGGGTTTGTAATGGATGATTATTGTTAAGAACGAGGTGTTACTTATTAAACTGCTCAGGTGAAGGTGTAAGGGATAAGCCTTTACAACGGCACCTCGTATCTACTTTTTGAAATGTGTTGAGAGGGGAGAAGGGGTGTTGGAGAGAGAGGAAGCTGTTGGAGTGGCTTTGTTCTGTGTGTTATTAGTCTGTATTCAAGCTTCGTGTTTCCAGATATTTTGACTCTTAACGTACCTTGAATTTGGCTCCCTATCAGCTTTTCAACATTTGGGGGTACACTTGTTACAGGCAGATTTAGCTTTGGCCTCCTTCATTCAAATTAAGAACAAAAAAACTGCTTGTTGGTCTTGACATGACTTGAACATAAATTTGCATCTCTAATGAATCCAGTACCATGACTTATCTTTGAGGCTCAAGTAGATTGTTTAAATAGTTTGCCAGTGTATCAGTATAGGTATAGTTTGCCAGTGTATCAGTATAGGTATAGGCTAGGTTGCCATTGCCAAGTGTACAGTATCATAATTACACTTTAAAAAAAAATCCAGAAATTTAGAACATGGCTAGCTTTTCTATATCTGTATTATTTATGAATATTATATGTACTGTACAGTATTTTGTAGCTTTGAGCACAATCAGTGCTTAACACACTTGGGGTTTTCATAGGCCTACTCAATTTTGTGTATGAACCAATTACTTAAAATACTTTGCTATAGTATAAGTATAATTATCTTTGATACTCAGGACACTACTCTACTGTACATGGCAGCTATGCCCATTTACTCTCAATGGTTTCTGATGCAAGGATGGGATGTGCTATAGGTAGCGCCAACGAACTTGACAATAATTTTGATCCCTGACCTCTCTGTAACTCAAAAGAGCCTAGAGCAAACTGGTTGTAAATATCCACATCTATTTCCTGGTGGACTCTTCCCAAATGATAGAAACGTCAGCTCGATTGCATTAATTTTGAGTTATAAGAAGTTAAGGGGACAAAATTATTGTCAATTTCGCTGGCTCTAGCCATAGTGAGAGGGTAATATGAAGGGGATGGGTGGCTGAGCTGGGCCAGAGCCCCGAGAGGGTTAACTAAAGATGACCCTTGCACAACCATGGAAAATTCCTTTAAAAATTATTATATTATTACAGTGATTTTGATAAGCTCTTTTGTCTTTTATTATGTCGTCCCTGTTTTGTTTTGTTTTATTTTGCAAGTTTTATATTCATATTGATGCTAATTTTATTTATTTTTGTTTAGGTTGTCGGAGCAGCAACTTGACGGTCGGCGGCGAGGGTTAGAGCTTTACCTGGAGAAAGTTTGTGCTGTGAGAGTTATTGCCGAGTCGGACATTATGCAAGACTTCCTTAATGACTCAGACGATCACCAGGTAGGTCAATAAATTACCCATATTTTTAATTTTTGTTTTCTCCATTAGTTTGGCGATTTTTATACGGTTTTCCCATTAGTTTGGCAATTTTAAGGCCTTGTGTGGCATGCAGGTGTCCATTTTTTGTCTAAGCTGGAGATTTATGAGAAACCCGACAGCACTATCGTTTGTGAGTGCTATGTGCATTTTGTTCTACTGTATTGTGATTATCTTGTCAAATTGCAAATTTGCTTGAATAGAATATTTAAATTGTATTTGTAGTTTCTTTATGCATACATAATTTAGCAGAATTTACCAGAACATCCTGAACTTCCCAAATTGACTAATTCCTTGAGTATGACGAGAGTACGTTAAATATATTCACAACTAATTTGATTGGAACCCAAATTAATTTACTCATATAGCCTAGTGATGTACACTCGGATACCATAGTCTCTAGCCCACCCCACTCTGGCAAAAGGTGAGGCCAGGACCCACAGTGATGGTGATGGGTGGGGTTTGAGAGAGAGGGCAACACACAAACGAGCACAGTGAGAAGCATTTGAAGACTTCGAATCCTGTCCCAAATGCTTCACGCTGTGTTCGTGTGTGCATTTCTCTCTCTTCCAAACCCCAGCCTGTGTGCGTTTCTCTCTCTCCCAAACCCCAGCCGTAACTATCACTGTGGGCCACTGTCCAGAAAGGGTCCTGGCCTCACCTTGTGCCAGAGTGGGAGGGCTAGAGACTATGGTATCCGAGTGTACATTCTGTGCGGTGGTTTTGTTTTCTTTTATTTCCAAATTTTATTATGCTAAATCATTATTTCCACATAGTGATTTTGATTAGTTCTTTTGTCTTTATATTGTGTCATCCCTGTTTTGTCTTTATATTGTGTCATCCCTGTTTTGTCTTTATATTGTGTCATCCCTGTTTTGTCTTTATATTGTGTCATCCCTGTTTTGTCTTTATATTGTGTCATCCCTGTTTTGTCTTTATATTGTGTCATCCCTGTTTTGTCTTTATATTGTGTCATCCCTGTTTTGTCTTTATATTGTGTCATCCCTGTTTTGTCTTTATATTGTGTCATCCCTGTTTTGTCTTTATATTGTGTCATCCCTGTTTTGTCTTTATATTGTGTCATCCCTGTTTTGTCTTTATATTGTGTCATCCCTGTTTTGTCTTTATATTGTGTCATCCCTGTTTTGTCTTTATATTGTGTCATCCCTGTTTTGTCTTTATATTGTGTCATCCCTGTTTTGTCTTTATATTGTGTCATCCCTGTTTTGTCTTTATATTGTGTCACCCCTGTTTTGTCTTTATATTGTGTCATCCCTGTTTTGTCTTTATATTGTGTCATCCCTGTTTTGTCTTTATATTGTGTCACCCCTGTTTTGTCTTTATATTGTGTCATCCCTGTTTTGTCTTTATATTGTGTCATCCCTGTTTTGTCTTTATATTGTGTCACCCCTGTTTTGTCTTTATATTGTGTCACCCCTGTTTTGTCTTTATATTGTGTCATCCCTGTTTTGTCTTTATATTGTGTCATCCCTGTTTTGTCTTTATATTGTGTCATCCCTGTTTTGTCTATATATTGTGTCATCCCTGTTTTGTCTTTATATTGTGTCATCCCTGTTTTGTCTTTATATTGTGTCATCCCTGTTTTGTCTTATATTGTGTCATCCCTGTTTTGTCTTATATTGTGTCATCCCTGTTTTGTCTTTATATTGTGTCATCCCTGTTTTGTCTTTATATTGTGTCATCCCTGTTTTGTCTTTATATTGTGTCATCCCTGTTTTGTCTTTATATTGTGTCATCCCTGTTTTGTCTTTATATTGTGTCATCCCTGTTTTGTCTTTATATTGTGTCATCCCTGTTTTGTCTTTATATTGTGTCATCCCTGTTTTGTCTTTATATTGTGTCATCCCTGTTTTGTCTTTATATTGTGTCATCCCTGTTTTGTCTTTATATTGTGTCATCCCTGTTTTGTCTTTATATTGTGTCATCCCTGTTTTGTCTTTATATTGTGTCATCCCTGTTTTGTCTTTATATTGTGTCATCCCTGTCTTGTCTTTATATTGTGTCATCCCTGTCTTGTCTTTATATTGTGTCATCCCTGTTTTGGTTTGCAAGATTTGCATTATATTTTATGAGAAACCAGTCTACATCTTTTTACTGAAAAATGTAAAAATTTAGTTGGGATAGGGGATGTCTGAGGTGTTAATATATCATGTTATGTTTCCCGGGCAACAGCATCAGGGTGGATCTGAAGGTGTTACTGCCAGACCATTCGGCCCATTAGTTTGGTGATTTTAAGACCTTTCGTGCCATTTAGGTGTCGATTTTTTCCTGGCGAGCGATAGCGAGCCTGTATTTTTAAGAGGAATCAGCCTTTGGCTGGGATATTTTTCTACTGAAAAATGTACAAATTTATCTTGAAGGGGGGTCTAGTTTTTTTTTTTTTTTTTAATCTTGATAGAGGTCTAGCGAGGAATCAAAATTTAATGAATACATTTATGTACAGTTCCTTATGTACAGTATATACAGTACTCAGGCCCAATCCTTATGTACAGTATATACTCCGGCCCAATCCTTATGTACAGTATATACTCCGGCCCAATCCTTATGTACAGTATATACTCCGGCCCAATCCTTATGTACAGTATATACTCCGGCCCAATCCCCACCTTTTTTTTTTTTTTTTTTTTTTTTTTTTTTTTTTTTTTTTTTTTTTTTTTTTTTTTGGGGTGGGGGGGTGGCCGACTCAAGACAAAGCCCGAACAGGGAATAAATAATAAATCAAATCCTATGTTTCCAGGGCAACAGCATCAAGGTGGATCTGAAGGTGTTACTGCCGGACCGTTCTGTGGTGACGGTGACTCAGGCCAAGAACGCCCTGGCCAGACAAGTGTACCAAGCTGTGGTCGACAAACTACCCATCCCGGCCGACACCGCTAAATGCTTCGCCCTCTTTGAGATCGTAGAATACAACTTTGGTGAGATGATGCTTTTATTTTTTACTGTCTTAACCGTTGGACCATAGCTAGCTTTGAACACCGTGCTATCCGGCCCCGTCCAGGTTTATCGTAATAAAGTGTACTTCAACTATTCTTATAACTGGTGATGGGCTGGTCTATCAGAGTGAGAACTGAGCGATCTCTGCCATACCCATAGCTTACTCTGACGGTTCCTTTTACTTATATATCTTCTAGATCTCAAGTGACGGCGTCTCTTCCGTGGATTGACCTCCCAATCTACCAAGATTGGAAGCCAATGCGTCACATTTTTCCCTTGCCCCTCAACTTTCTCTTCATAATTGCTGAGGGGCACAGGGCCCTGGGTGGGGCTTTGGTTTCCTGGGCGTTTCCGCACCCTCCTCAGCTCCCCGCCATGGAGTGGCTTCGGTCACCCAGGCTTTATTGTGGTCGGCAGGGAGGGTTCTGTGGGGGTGCTCGGTTATGGCCTTGGCCTTGCTCGAGGCCATGGGGCTGTTCGGCCAGGCAGCTTGGGGAACAACAACAACAACTATTCTTATAATGTAAAACTCACAAAATAAAGAAACAAAAAACAGGGATAGCGATGAGCTGCTTGAGGAGTATGTGTGGAGTGACTCATAGAGACAGATTGAGGAATGAAGAGATGCATAGGAGAGTGGGGCAGCAGGAACATTTATCATCCAGAGTGGACAGAAGGGTGCTGAGCTGGTATGGACATGTTTAGCGAATGGAAGATGAAAGGTGGTGGGCTGGATCTATCAGAGTGAGGGTTGGTGTCCTCTACTTCCCATAGCCGTTTCCTGACTGTACCTTTATCATAATTCTTATTTCTAACTTTTTTCTTGAGAGTGGTGAAGGCAGTGGGGCCATAATGGTGTGCCCTATGTTTCCCTAGTGTCTTACTCTCACAGCCCACTGGCACAAGTTGGCCTTTCTCTCTCTGGCGTAGGGATGCGGCGACCTCACCGCCCGCCACTTTGGTGGTGCAATCAGCCTCTGGAGAAGTGGACCACTGGTTCCTATTTCCAGAAAAATTCCTGTGCTTGGTATGCTTCCAGCCAGGGCCCAACTGGGGTAAATAAAATAGCAAAACAGTGGTGGAACTGCCATCCGGGTGAGGGAGTGCTCTGAGTCTGCTCCTTCAGTGTTCATGGTTATAATCCCCTTAGTGGAAATGGCACTGTGGAGTGGGTCAGTCGGGGCATGTCTGGGAACCTGGAGGCAGTTTCTGCCATGGCCATCCCTTTTGGGGGTGCTTTCTCTGGAAGCGAGGCATCAGATTTGATGATGATGAAGATGAAAGGCTTACGAAGAGAGTATATAAGTCAGATACAAGGGGGAGGTAGAGGGGTAGGAAGACCTCCATTGAGATGGAGATACTGTGTAGGACAAGCGTTGGGAGATAGAGGAATGAATATAGATCAGGCAAGGGAAGTGATAATAAATAGGAATGAATGGAGAATGCAAATGAATGGATGAGTGCACACACGGTCGTTTGGGAGAGGAGGTCAGGCGCCAGTTGGACTAGATAATAGTCCGTCAGGCGCCTGGCCCGAGGAGCCAGTATACAGTATATGAACTGTACCCTGGATGCATGGTGGGCAGGCATTGTGGTGTGCTCCGCTGCATGTCTGCCTGCGGAAACTGGAGCCTCTCTGGGAGATCTGGGACCTGGGAATCTTGTGCTGGGGACCCCAAATGGGCCTGAATGATGATATACAGTTAAAATATTTAGCAAAGGGTAAAATCTATACAATTGAAAAGGGGGCGGCAGACAACATATTTAATTGGGGCTTGTTAACTTTGATATATATTAATTTGAGAGTTTTTAAATCTATTTGTTCAACTTTCTACTATTTTGAAATTAAGTTTAAAAATTAACGCAGTTCTCGCTTCTGTATAATGAAGGTCCTAAATTTCTCAGGTAGCTTCTGCCTGTATTCTAGTGTCCGTTGTAATGCCCAGTCCCACTCAGACAAGTGTTCTTGCAGCTATATTGCTGAGATATTGTAAGGTATTTCCACCTATTTATTTGATTATATAAATGTTTGTTTATTTCCAGAGAGAAAGATCAGTGATGAGGAGTTCCCCCACAACCTGTACATCCAGAACTACAGTACAGCCACAGCCACATGTCTCAGCATCCATCGCTGGATATTTAACCCACATAGAGAGGTAATGTATATATCATTAACTCTGTCAAGCTAAAATCCACATACATAAGTACAATTCACGGCATAATTTCTATATTGGTGTGGAAGGTAGTCAGAGTGCTTCTGTTGACTTTACTAGTGATACGTGCTGTGGGAACTGCCAAGCTGAACCCAAGGCAGATAAGAGGCGACAGTGGAAATATATCTCTGGAAAGTTCTTTTATTTCAAATTTTACAGTATTATATTAACCCACAGAATCCCAGCGACGCACTGTTTGCGTCCAAAATGTTTGTAACGCTAAACCCCAGCGACGCATACGTATGCGTCACTGCTAATTACTCCGGTTCTATGGCATCTAGAGGGCTCAGATTTGTATGGCAACTGTGTAAGTATCCCAAACAACAATGCCGATTGTTGAAAACTCTCGAAGTCCAACCGCGTGCGCGTGAGCACGCAAAAATCTGTTTTGGGGTGTTTTTGCCTACACATTTCCCCTCTTGTAAATCCGACTTTCGGGCGCACTGTAGGACCCCTTAATGACCTAGGGGATCTGTTTTTTGTGGGTTTTCCTTCATTCCTAACCTATTCCTGGTGTTTTCTGGAAAACAATTTTTTTTCAAAACCTGCCAGTCCTGGGTGGTATCGTACATTTATTTTAAATTGCCTGGGACTCAGCGGGTTAAAAAAAAATCTGTAAATATTTACGAGACGTAACAATATAAGTAACAAATTTCTAATGGTAGTTTTGGGTTCCTATCATGATATGCTTCATTTCTATACAGCGCTGGTTAGGCCGCACCTGGAATATGCGAACCAGGTGTGGGCTCCATATATGGTAAAGGATATAGAAGCAGTAGAGAAAGTGCAGAGGAGAGCTAGCAAGCTGGTACCAACGTTGAAGAACGCGAGCTATGGGCAGAGGTTGAGGACTGGGATTTCCGACACTGACATATAGGAGAAAGAGAGGGGATATGATAAAGACTTTTAAGATAGTGTCAGGAAAGTATGATGAGGATGTGTGTGAAGGTATCTTCTTGATGCGGGAGGGAACAAGAACGAGAGGACACTCTAAGAACATTTTTACAAGGAAAGAAATAGGCTTGAAAAGGCAAAGAACTCATTTTGTGAGAGTGGTAAATGAGTGGAACGCACTGCCCCAGTATGTAGTCGATTCCGAATCAGTAAGGAAGTTTGAAAGTAATCTTGATAAAGCATGGGGAAGACAAGATTTGAAGTTTGATTACAAAGCAAAAATACAGAATAGTAAAAATGTTGCGTCTGCTGCCGCCGCCGCCAACACCGTGAAAGACCGCAGCAGTGCAAGTACTGGCACTGAGCTGGATACACAGGCCTAGTTTGCCTTTTTGCAGAGGATCAACTGTTAGAAACTGTAAGAATTTCTATATACTTTTTATCCCCGGGAAAAAAAAAATCTTAGGGATTTTTAATTTTTTTTTTTTCTTGGGATTTTTATATATTTTTTCTTTTCATTAACCTAACCAAAAAACCTAACCTGTCACTCTTTCAAATATGGGGGAGGCACTCGCTATAGGCAGTGATGCCTTTTGCCTCCCTTAATCACATAGAACAAAACAAAACAAAACTAAATGTATTTGGGGGCTATTAGGTTAGGTTAGGTTAGTTTTTTTTGGTTAGGTTAATGACCAAAAACAAAAAAATCGCGAGAAAAAATGAAAAACCGCAAGATATTTTTTTTCCCCGGGGATATAAAGTATATAGAAATGAAGCATATGATGATAGGAACCCAAAACTGATATTAGAAATTTGTTACCTATATTGTTGCGTCTCGTAAATATTGACCCGTTTTTTCCATATAGCGAGTTTGATTAGTTCCTTTGCGTTTAGCTTGTGTCGTCCCAGTTTTGGTTTGTTTATTTTGCAAGTTTTACATTATAAGTGTCAGTGAATTCTGCTGCCTGGGCACATGATCAGCACTGAGGATGGTGCAGAGGATAGTTCTCTTGGTAAGAGTTAGAAGTAGATTGAAGAAATCCAGAGTTATTAACATTATTGACATTGAGGGTTCTCTTCCTCCACACTGGTCTCTTTATAATTAATTGTATTTGTTTATATATCCCACAGCTACATCATCCTGTGTCTTATTTATGGAGTTCCCTAGCTTTATTGGAAGATCCTACACATTTGGAGCCAGACCTATGAGAGTTCCGTATGGAGCTCAGTGGTCTGGTTAATCTGCTCTACATAACTAACTACACATTTGGAAAGGGTCAGCCAGGGAATAGGTGTGGAAATTTACAGCCCATTTGCTCTTTCCCGTTTTGAGTTACAGAGGTTATGGTTCACAATTTGTGGACTACCTATTTGGAACAGGGTATAGTGAAGACAATTGTATTTTAGTAAGCGTTATTTCCACATAGCGATTTTGATAAGTTATTTTACCTTTATCTTGTATCGTCTGAGTTTTGGTTTGTTTAGTTTGCAAGTTTTACATTATTACTTACTGAGGATATAAGCTCAGATTTCTGGTCTTATGATGAATTGTATTTGTTTGTATTCCAGCTAAGGTTGTGTGGGTCGGACGATGTTGCCCACAGTTGGTTGTTCTGGACGGCCGTAGAGGATGTTAACCGCAGCCACATAAAACCCTCGGACCAACTCTACCAACTCAAGGCACTGCAGGACGTAGCTCACAAAGATCAATACCTTAAGGTCAGTCACACAGTTTGGTTCAATAACCCTCATAGTCTTAACCCATGAACTGCTAATAAATACATAAATTTGAGTGTAGTGTGCAATGGCGAGCTTGTGTTAAATGATGATCCTGTGGCTGTGAATTTTGGAAATGAGTCATTGGAGCTGGTGGACAAGTTTTGTTACCTAGGAGATACCATCTCTGCCGGTGGTAGGGCCGAGGCTGCCACTGTCGCTAGAATTAGATATGGCTGGGGGAAGTTCAGAGAACTGCTGCCAATAATGACCATGAAAAGAATGCCTCTCCCCCTGAAGGGAAAGGTGTATGCCTCATGTGTTAGAAGTGCAATGACGTATGCCTCAGAAACATGGGCCGTTAAAGTAGAGGATGTCAACAGAATGGAACGTAATGAGATAAGAATGGTGAGATGAATGTGTGGGACCAGACTGCAGGATAGAATAACAAATGATGAGTTGAGGAGACGTTTAGGTATAAATAGTATTAGTGAGGAGATGCGTACAAGTAGACTGGGATGGTATGGGCATGTGGAGAGAATGGATGAACAAAATTGGGTGAAAAGATGCTGGTCTGTGATTGTGGAGGGAGCTGCACCAAGGGGTGGACCAAGGAAGACCTGGGATCGGACTATACGTGCCGATCTCAAATCCAAAAACTTGACAAGTGAAGCAGCCCTTAACAGGGTTGCCTGGAGAGGTTCCGGTCTCAGCAGGCAGACACGCAGCGGAGCACACCACAGTGCCCGCCCACAATATGTCATCCACCTTACCCATTATACATACATTGGTTTAACATAATTTTTCCATTACATACATTGTAACGGCTCAGACGGGGTTGCCTTTCAGTAGTTGGAGTGTACTGTAGTACAATAAAGTCCTGCCACAGCACTGCCCCACCAAGTCATCACTGTGGCTGATGTTGGTATAGTGCTAACCGTGCCTCAGCAAGACTCAACAGAGTCCCCCTGCAGCACTTGCACCTGCAGTATCTGCAACCACACCAGCCTTAACAGTGTTCCAAAAAGACAGCACCATAACAAGACTCTACTGTATATTAGGCAATTGGACTATAGAACAATAAAGTCCTGCCCCAACACTGCTCCAACATGCAAACACTGTTGCCGACACAGGTGTGGTGCCAAACGGCGCCCAGGTAAGACTCAGTCCCCTGTGGCACCTATCCGCACCTCACCAGCCTCGGCAGTGCCATACCAAGACAGTGCTAAGATAAAGACTTTATTGTCTAGTTGTTGTTGTTGTTATTCCCCAAGCGGCCGAACAGCCCCAAGGCCCCGAGCAAGGCCAAGGCCATAACCGAGCGCCCCCACAGAACCCTCCCTGCCGACCACAATAAAGCCTGGGTGACCGAAGCCACTCCATGGCGGGGAGCTGAGGAGGGTGCAGAAACGCCCGGAAACCAAAGCCCCACCCAGGGCCCTGTGCCCCTCAGCAATTATGAAGAGAAAGTTGAGGGGCAAAGGAAAAATGTGATGCTTTGGCTTCCAATCTTGGTAGATTGGGAGGTCAATCCACGGAAGAGAGGCCGTCACTTGAGATCTAGAAATTATATAAGTAAAAGGAACAGTCAGAGTAAGCTATGGGTATGGCAGAGATCGCTCAGTTCTCACTCTGATAGACCAGCCCATCACCATTATTGTCTAGTAATGGCTGTTGGTCCACAAGTCTATCGCCTCGCCATCCCCCCTATTAGTCGCCTTGTACGACACGCAGTAGGATGCGTGAGGCATATTCTCTTTTTCAAACCTTTAACTGTCTCGATAGCCTAATGCTTAGTGCGCCGAATTTGGGTGTGAGTATCCTAGGTTCGAGTCCTTGGAGTACCACATGTATTCATTAGTTTCATTGATTTCATTAATTAGGTTTATTTGAAAGTTAATTGGTGAGTTGGTGATAATATTAATACATTAACCCCTTCATTACCGATGACGTTTTTTAGCTTTATTCTGGCTACTATTAAACAATTTTATTCAGCTTTAGAAGGGCGTCCAGCAATGAACAGGCTTGAAACTATCTCGCTTAACCCTTTTTACTACCGCAGATTCTTCTTGAACTGCACAAAACCATCTAAATATAGCTAAAATACAATGAAAAAGACGTCGCCGGTACAGAAGGGGTTCATCTATATATACATTATTGTTTTGTTACAGGTGGTGAGATCGTGTGAAGGTTATGGAGATATAGTTTTCCCCCACTGTCCCTGTGACTCTCGTAAGAAAGGTCATGTGGCGGCTTATGTGGGATATAAATCATTCAGACTCCAAGCTTGTAAAGAAGATGGAACTCTACAGGTAACACTCTTACATTTTTGTCCATTAGATTGATATCTAGTACAGTATTCGATAAATGGATATTATTTGTGGTCATGTGCTGTACCTTTAACTGTCTTGATGGTGTAATGCTTAGAGTGTAAGTACTGTATATGATCTGAGTTTGAATCTCAGGAGGATCAAATGCTTTCATACATTTTATTTGGGGGGTGATTGATGTTAAATATTAAAAACATTAAGAGTATTACCTAACTGCTAACTACCCTCCCTTTCCCTTCCCCCCCTCCTCAGGCACAGGTAATAGACTTTGCCTGGTCCACGGTAGAGAAATATGAAGTTGACGACGAAGCCATGGCCTTCTGTTTCCTCTACCGCCAAACAGAGGACCTTATCAGATGGGTCAAGATATTTACACCTTATGTGAGTATAATATTTAATGCCATATATGTAGGTTAGGTTAGGTCTGGATGGTGCTAGCTTCCATATACTGTACTGTATATACAGTAGGTTATGTTAGGATAGGTTTGATTTGATTCAGTTTGGTTGGGTTTAATTTGGTTTGATAAGGTTAGGTTATAGATTAGTTTGTATTATAATATAAAACTTGCAAAATAAACTAACCAAAACTTAGACGAACACAGTAAAAAGACAAAAGAACTCATCAAAATTGCTATATTAGATTATTATGTAAGTACAGTACTGTAATACATACATACATAACATTTTAAGACTGAGTGCTCCACACATAAGTGCAGTTTCAGTCTCTTGTCCTAATGGCAGCGTTCCAGGCAACCCTGTTAAGGGCTGCTTCACTTGTCAAGTTCTTGGATTTGAGATCGGCGCGTATAGTCCGATCCCAGGTCTTCCTCGGTCCACCCCTTGGTGCAGCTCCCTCCATAATCACAGACCTGCATTTTTTCACCCAATTTTGTTCATCCATTCTCTCCACATGTCCATACCATCCCAGTCTACTTGTACGCATCACCTCGCTAATACTCTTTATACCTAAACGTCTCCTCAGCTCAACATTTGTTATTCTATCCTGTAGCCTGGCCCCACACATCCATCTCACCATTCTCATCTCATTACGCTCCATTCTGTTGACATCCTCTACTTTAACGGCCCATGTTTCTGAGGCATACGTCATTGCACTTTAACACATGAGGCATACACCTTTCCCTTCAGGGGGAGAGGAATTCTTTTCATGGTCAAGATTGGCATCAATTCTCCCTACCAATAAATGCCTACAGTGGCCGATAGAGGCGCTGAACGCAAGGTTTACCGCGGTGCATTGTGGGAAATGGGCGACATTGCGGAGCTATCCACCCTCCCTCTCCTTCAACAATTCTATAATATATGCAGTTAGTCGAAATTTCTGTAGCTGACACATACTTTGGTCTATGCATACTTTTGATTTATATATTTTAAAATCACCCATATTCATAAATAACGTATATTTACAATACAAACTCAGCAGGTATTTTCCCGCCAATTTTGTTATGATAATTAATCAGCTTATAATTATGTTTGTAGTCACTATCAGCTGCATATGGACTTTCCCTTTATTACTATACTATATAAGCACTTAGTGTAGTCGTATACTGTATAATAAAAACGTGTAGAATCACACGGAAATTGAGATAAACTGTGCATATCCTAGGTGCTGGGTATAGTGATGTCTACAGTCATAGCTCTGGCGCTAGTTCAGAAGCGTCCACCAGAGGTCTCAAGGGAAATGTTAGTAGGGAGAATTCTCTGAACTTCCCCCAGCCACACCTAATTCTAGCAACAGTGGCAGCCTCGGCCCCACCACCGGCAGAGATGGTATCTCCTAGGTAACAAAACTTGTTCACCAGCTCCAAAGACTCATTTCCAAAATTCACAGCCACAGGATCATCACTTAACACAAGCTCGCCTTTGCACACTACGCACTCAAATTTCGCTATTTCTGACTTATCCTTCGGCAGGGGCCCCTTTATTCTACTACAGCGCTTACTCCCATGGTGTACCCAACATCGGCAGATACTACATTGAATTGAGTTAACGCCCACTCCCTTTCCACACACTGCACATGGGTATGCACCGCTCTTTTCCACATTGCCTCGTCTCAATCTACAATGCATAACCTTGGTTTTGTTAATATTGACTCTTAATATATTTGCACCTTATGTGCTACTTCAAAGATTCCATCTTTGCCAGTGTTGGGGCCGAGGCTGCCATTATTGCCAGAATTTGGTATGGCTGGGGAAAGTTCAGAGATGTGCTGTCAATTCTAACCATGAGATGACTCCCTTTCGTAACAAGAGGATTTCGGTGATATTGATGTGTGGAGCTAAGCTGCAAGATAGGATTTCTAGTAATGAGTTGAGGAGACAGTTAAGTATCAAGAGTATCAGTGATGAGATATGTACTAGCAGGCTTGGATGGTTTGGACATATGGAGAGGATGGATGAACTAAGCTGGGTGAAAAGATGCAAGTCCATGAACGTGGAGGGAGCTGCACCAAGGGGCGGACCAAGAAAGACGTGGGATCGGAATTTGCAGTCTGATCTTAAATCAATGCACCTGAGAAGTGAGGCAGCTCTTAACAGGGCTGCCTGGAATGCCGCCATTAGGACGTGAGACCGGAACCGCACTTCGTGTGGAGCACTCGGTCTTTAAAGTTGTGTATGTACAGGTCTCCTTCACTAGCCGATGCCCCGATTTACAATATTATTATTGGTTTTTAAGTGTTTGCGTTTGTGTTTTGGTTGGTCAGAGAATGCATCCCCATTTACCCCATTAATTATAGGGTTCGCTATATGATTTTTCAATTTAAGATCGGGTTTTCAGGAACATAACCCAATCGTATATCGAGGGAGACCTTTATGTATGTATGTATGTATGTATGTATTCTCATCTTCCTATTGTGTATTTTCAGTATCACTTTATGGAGGAGTGTTTCCAGCGCGTCCAAGAGGAACACCAGTGGACGTAGGGAGGCCTGTTGACCCCCTCCGGCCACCCTCCACCCCCCTCCCCTACACCCCCCACACACCATAGCTCAGTCATAGCCCCATAGATGCAGGTACAGCTATATCATCATCATCATGCACTTCTAGATGGTCTCATTAAACAAAATATGGTAATAACCCCCAAGGCACCACACCAGATTGTGTTAACCCCTTAATCCCTTCTGTACCGGCGACATCTTTTTAATTTTATTCTAGCTTTATTTTGACCCTTTTGTGCAATTTAACCCTCGGAATCCGGGAGGCCTCATATGAGGCAAAAAATAAATAAATTAGCAGGAATCTGAGAGGCCTCATAAAAATCATCATAACTCGGCAACCATGCGCCGTAGCGATGTCATCTCAACGACATTCTACAGACAACAAAAAGTTCTACAAGTTGCAAAAAAAAAAAATAAATAAATAAATTACTGCTCTAGGTGGTCTCAATCAGTAGCTACTGAATTATGAAGTTTGACTGTACCAAAATGGCCCCGGACACAGCGATCGGGATCATATGAGGCCCCCCGGATTTCGTGGGTTAAGAAGGATCTATGGTAGTAAAAAGGGTTAGGTGAGATAGTTCAAAGTCTTAAGTGGTGGGAGCCCTATTGCAACTGAATATAATCGTCTCATAGTAGCCAGATTAACTTTTAAAAAGATATATCCGGTACAGAAGGATTATGATGCATTTTCATCATCATCATCATCATCTCTGACGCCCTGTTTCCCCCTGGGAAACCCCCGCTAGAGGATGGCCATGACAGAAACGTCTCCAAGCTACTTTGTCAAGACATGCCTCCCTTGCCCGTGCCACAATGCCCCTAGTTTTTCTTCAATATATGTTTCCACTTTCTTTTCCCATACCATAGGTGGTCTTCCACTACTAGCGGTTCCACTCACCTGACTCCCATATATCTTTCTTGGCATTCTGTCTTCATCCATTCTCTGAACATGACCATACCACAGTACTTCTCTTTATCCACTCAACCACACCACAATCAATGCCCAAAGCCTGCTCTTCCATTCCAAAGGACTCGTACACTTCCCTATTACTTGGCCCATCTAGCCTATTCATGCCAGCTGCCATTCTGAAAAAGCTCATCTCCACAGCGCTCAGTTTGGAGAGGTCCTCGTCACTTGCCGTCCATGTCTCGCTTCCATACGAGAGTGTTGAGAGCAGCACACTGTTTCTCAGTGACTTTTTGACTTCCTGGCTAACCATTCTTCCTTTGAGAATACTATCAAGTTCTCCAATCACCTTTCTCCCTTGCATTTTTCTCTCTTTTATCTCACTCTCCATTTTACCATATTTGCATAGTACAGCTCCCAAATACTTGAAACTTTCAACCTCTTCCAGTACTTAATTTTTCATTTTTATTTTACAACTTTTCTCATGTTCTTTCTTGATTCCATATTTTTCCTTAAAATCTATGGTTTCATGCATTCTTCTCTCAAACACCATTACCTTACATTTCCCTACATTGACCTTTAACTTTCTCTTTTCACATACCCTGTCAAAGTCTGTGACCACTCTCTGAAGTTCTTCAGCATTTTCCGCCAACAGGACTGCATCGTCCGCATATAGGCATGTTAAAATCTTTCATGTTCTTCCCTCTGATTCCAGTCTAGCTCCCACACCCATTGATACAGCCCTACATTCTCTAATCACTCCATCCATGTATATATTGAACAACCAAGCTGACATGACACATCCCTGTCTTACACCTACATTGACCTCAAAACTTTCACTTAACTTATCCCCTACCTTCACATTTGCCATTGCATTCCTATAAAAAGATTTTACTGCCATTAGCAACTTTCCTCCCACACCATATACTGTTAACACATCTCACAGACCCTCCCAGTCTACTTTGTCGTAGGCTTTTTCCAAATCCATGAATGCTGCATAGAGTTTTCTGTTCTTGGCCAGATACTTCTCTACCAACAATCGCATTGTGGCTATCTGGTCAACGCAGCCCCTGCCCTTTCTGAAACCTCCCTGTTCCTCGCCTATTTTGTCATCCGTTATCTTCTGTAGCCTCTCTGTTACTACTCTTGCGTGTACCTTTCCAGGTATGCTGAGCTAGCTAATTCCCCTATAATTCTTACACTCTACTACCCTTCCCTTTGTACAAGGGTACTATCACTGCTTTCCTTCAGTCCTCTGGTACACTTTCCTTTTCCCATGCTAATTTACATAACCTATGCATTATGTCAAAAGCTTCTTCTCCTCCATATCTCAGCACTTCACCTGGGATGTTGTTGTTGTTGTTCCCCAAGCTGCCTGGCCGAACAGCCCCAAGGCCCCGAGCAAGGCCAAGGCCACAACTTTCGCACCTGGGATGTTATCTACTCCAGCAGCTTTGCCCATTTTAAGTCTATTGCTTGCTTCTTTTACTTCTTCTCTGCTTATCTGGCTTTCAACTACCCTGTTTATTCTACCTCTCTCCATTCCTATGGATGAGATCTTTGCCTTCCCCCTACTCTTTACAGCTAAGCTACTAAAATGATCTTTCCATACTTTCACCACACCATCACCCTCTACCACTTCCCCATTCATGTCCCTCATCCTACCACCTGAGACACTCTCAGTCTTCTTCCCTCTGGCTTCTTTCACAGCTCTGTAGTATGCTTTCCTGTCATTCAGAAACTGTTCACTAATCTTTCTCCCATATTCCTCATCTGTCTTCCTTTTAGCGTCTTATATCGTCCTCTTCACTCTTTGTTTCAAATTTTTATATTCTTCTTTCCTCGCATCTCTAGTTTCTCTAGGTATATTCTTTTGCAGCATACTCTTTCTCAACTCTTTCTTCTTTTTCACTATTTCTTTGCTAAACCATGCGTTACCTTTCTTCTTCCACATTTTAAAGGTTCTCTTCCCACATACTTTCTCAGCTGCTTTAATCATGGAGTCTCTTGTACCTTTCCATACTTTGTCTACAGTATTTCCCAGATCTATCATAACATCCATGTCCTTTATAGTCTCATTTAGGATGTCCTTGTATTTTGTTGCATTACATTCTTCATTTAATTTTCTCACATTTATTCTCTCTACTGTCAGTTTTCTCTCTTTCCTCTCATATTTCCACTCCTTCCTTATCCTCACTTTTGTCAGCACTGTATATAGTGGTCTGATCCCGTCAGCATACCTCTTACAGCTTTTGAATCTAATATTCTTCCTTTTAGTCCGGAGTCCATCATGGCGTAGTCAATTAGAGATTTCTGTTCCTGCCCACCTTCACCTCTGTGCCATGTATATCTATGAATGTGACGATGTTCAAAAAATTTGTTAGCCAGAAACATCTCTCTCTCTGCACATACTTCTAAGAGGAAGTCACCATTCATATTCCTACCCTCCACACCCCCATTTACCCACTATACCTTCTATCTCCTCGTTTCCAACTCTACCATTCATGTCACCTACTAATATTACTTGTGTACACTCTTGCCTTTCTCTTATACATTTATTGACTTTATTCCAAAAATTTCTATTTTCTTCCGCACCTTTCCCAGTTTCTTGGTTGACTGGTGCATAGACACACATAAAAGTATACCTATCTATCCCGATCTTGCACTCACACCATACAATTCTTGAGTCCACGCATCCATAGTTTTTCACACACTTCTTCAACCTTTCTGACAAAATTACTGCTACCCCTTCCTTTTTCTTACGTTTATATCCTGCATCCAATCCAGACCAGACAACCCATCCTTCCCAGCCCCACAAATCATGCTCACTCTCACCATCCCACACTCCAGAACCCAACAGGTGCGTCTCACCCACCCCACACACATCCACACTTCCATCTTTAAGCTCTCGCATCAGACACTCTCTCTTGCTAAAAATCATTTATGCCATTGGCATTGAAGGCACAGACACGGAGCACGCTTTCCTTCACCCGAACGACGTTTCCACCACTTTTCTGCTTTGTTCCTCCACCCCCGAGGGGGTCCTGGCCGGCAGCATACCGAGCACAGTTATTTCCCAGGAGGACTTGGGGCCTGAACATAATGCCTCCAAACAGGGTGCCGGATTGTCAAAAGTTTACTAAGAAAAATTAAAAACTGATACTAACAACAGTAAAAAAACATACAACATACAACACAATAAAAATGAAACCCCAAGTTTAAGAAGATAGGGAAAACAAAAATATACAGGGGACAACAGAAATATAATTACAAGGGGGATAATTTTTATAGTGGAAATTAAAAGAAGATTTAAAATTAAAAACAAAGTGTGCTGCTGAAGAAAATAGCACATTTTGACAGTTTATTTCATTTATCATTAAACGATTTTATTCATTTTAGCAAGAATTTGTTAAATTAGAGAGTTGATTAACAACAAAGTTTGGAGTATGATTTAATTTAAAACTAGATGATAAAGAACACTTCAATCAAAATGATAGAAATTGTAATCTGCTCATCAGAAACCTCTTCTTAGACAATTTATGAACAGACGTTGCCTCTCGACATTAGTTCATTCAATCATCTTGTCTTGATGCAGTTTTTACCACCATACACTCCCTGCTGAATAGCAAGGCTAGGGTGGGTGCCCTGATGAATCAGGGACTTAGTGAATAGTTGTCACAGATTGCTAGACCACACCGTTCACCAACAGCACTGACATCTGCCAATAACTCACTGGCTGGCCCGAGGCTCGAACCGTCAACCTCACGGTTAGCAGGCGAACGCTCTACCAATCGAGCTACGGCCTTATTTATTGGCCTCCCTAATAATCAATTAAAGAAGGTTCAATCAGTTGCTGATGTTATAGTTCCCCAGACTGTTTGTCCGAACAATCCCTAGTCCGGTAGACCGAAGCCGCTCCAGATGTTCGGGCTCCCAAAGTGGGCAGGGAGAGATGAGATCTGTCTCTGAGTGGACAGCAGGGGAGGGGATCATCAGCCCATTGGCTTGTACCTCCGGTCTGATGCCCACACTGTCTGCAGCCCCCCTTGCAGTGCCGATCTCGTCAGTCAAGAGAGCCCTAGATGTCGAACTGCAAAAAGTGCCAGACGAGCCCATCCTCGCAAGGGAGCGAGCTGTCGCTTCAAACAGTCTACTGCACCAAATCACCACCCATAACGAGGGGCGTCGCGCTCCTTGGTGCCGCTAGAAGAGCGGCGAACACATCTAAAGGTATCTAAAGGTAAGGTAAGTACCTAGAAGGAAAAGTAGTACAGTAAAAGTAACAAACTGAAACAGCTTAGGTTGGGTTCAATCAGTTTTAAACAGAGCTGCAAGACTCATTTTTGTCCTTGGACCAAGAACCCCCATAACCTTTTACCACATTGAGTTGCTCAGGCTTACTGTTTAAACTAGAACAGAATTTAACCTGTGTCTCGTCACTCGTCACTTTCAAGATCCTTAAGTTTGGTGAACCAAAATACCAGTACTGTATCTTGAAATATCCGCTGGCGCATCCTGGAGTGATTCTGTGATGTGATACTAATTTGTTGCACCTCAGTGAGCCGGGAGTTACCCAGCAATCACCTTTCTCTGAGAGATCATTTTCCTTTGTCACTCCAAGGGCACACAGTAAATTGCCCTTTTCCATGAGACAGCTGACTTCTATAAAATCCTTTAAGATACAACTCAAGACCTTACTCTTCACAAGAAGCTATGACCTTGCAAGACATGCCGTGACAGGTGATAGTTTTTTTTATTTTATGTGAGTGAGGGAGACAAAAGGCAGAACTGCCTGTAGCGGGGAGGCACTCGCTACAGGCAGTTCTGCCGTTTGTCTCCCTCACTGACATAGAATTAAAAAAAGAGTGCGGTACAGAGTTTAGTTAATGCCACTGCTACTTATGGAGTTTTATTTTTTTAGACATTGTACAGTATCATTTTCAATTTCTAATGAAGTTGCTTTGGGAAGAATCGGCACTTTTATAAAAAACGAGTAACCTGATAATTATTATTATTATTATTATAATTATAGTCTAATTTTGGCCTGAGTCAAAGGTAAATAGGTGTCATCGTGTTGAAGGGGTTAAAATATTTTAAAGACTATACAGATGGTCCTCTGGAAACGCGGTTTTGGTGGCACGCGGTACACCCCAAATATCCAAAAAAATTGCTAACACTGTCAATACTAACACTGGCGCGGGGTCCAGCTGGGCGCCGAACCTTTACTCCCGACTTTCGTAATTTACCGATGCTCATATCTCTGCAAATATATGGCCTAACCAAGTGTTTATGCCTACTTGAGGTAGATATGATCGTTACTGTGCGTTGGGTGAAGACTAGAACACCCTACATTGTGTAGTTATTGTGTGAGGTGAGAAATAATAAGACAACGAGTTATGCGGGAATTCCGAAGTTACGATTTTCGCCATTTACCGATGCTCATATCTCTGCAAATAAATGGCCTAACCAACTTGTTATGCATACCAGAGGTAGATATGGTCGTTGCTGTGCGTTGAATGAAGAGTAGACCATTCTAAAAATTTTAGTTATTGTGTGAGGTGAGAAATATGATAGCGGGATTTCAGAGCTTCGATCGAAAAATGTCGGCTACTGCTGTGATAACTAGCCTAGCTGCCTAGCCTAAACAAAATATTTATTCAGAGGTAAGAGTTATTGCAATGGGCAAATCAACTCATTGCACATGTCAAATAACCTTTATAATTGATTTAATTATTATAACATAGGCTTCTATGGAGAAAAAGTGGACTTTGTGGAAATCCCCAGAACACCAAGGTACCTTTAACATGTAAACATATGGGTTCGGTAACGCGGTTTTTGGTAACACGGGAGGTTACCAGAACACATTAGCCGCGTTACCGGAGGACCAACTGTATTATCTTGCTTCTCTATTCACCACATATAATCTGATTATCAACACTTTTCACTGAATCCCTCACTGGTTGTGTAGTCTATTCATTATATTAAGGCCAGATATCTTGACCACTAACATCTTTAACTCATAAAGGACTAGTGTAAGAGATTAGTAAGATTGGAACTGGCAAAATTACCGTCCACAGGACACCGACACCAGACTGCCTCGGTGGCTTTTCCCAGCACCTTAACCCAAGGGTTACCAATAAGGATAATTAAGCAAGCCCACCTTAAAGTCAGGAAGAACGTAATTCATATTTTTTCACCAACCAACTCTACTTCTAAATTCAATTCATTAAATCAACAAATACGTGTGGCAATCCAAGGACTCGAACCTAGGATACTCGCACCAAAATTCTGCGCATTTATGCATTACGCTATCAAGACAGGGCAGCCTCCTGGAGCGCTACCACCAGGTTCGGGCCCCTTATACTGTTAGGTGTAAAGTGCCAGTCTGGGGGAGCACTGTATACACTGTACTCTCTGGATCCCTTTGGCTTGGTTGACCCTAAGGTGCCAGATCCGGGCCCGGAGGGGGCAACATTCAATGCCAGTATGGTGCCATTAGGCAACTTGGACTAAAGGATAATGAAATCCTGCTACACCACTGCCCCACATATAAACACTGTGGCTGACTCTGGTATGGCACCAAAACAGCACCCAGGTTGGCCAACAAACTTGACAATAATCTTGACCCCTTAACTTCTTATATCTCAAAATTAATAAAAGCAATCGGGCTGACGTTTCTATCATAAGGGAAGAATCCACCAGGAATCTAGGTGTGGATATTTACAGCCAGTTTGCTGTAGGCCCTTTTGAGTTACAGAGAGGTCAGGGGTCAAGTTTATTGTCAAGTTCGTTGGCACTACCTATAGACCCCTATGGCACCTATCTGTTCCTCACCAACCTCACCAGTGCTATTCCAGGGCAGCACCAAATGGAAAAGGCTTCATTATATAGCAATGGCTGTTGGTCCACAAGTCTAGCTCCATCCTCCCTATTAGTCGCTTCTTACGACACGGAGTAGGATGCGAGGGGAATATTCTTTTTTCCTCTACCATGGATGAAGGTCCATCTACCCCCTGGAGTAATATATCTACCATTTAGGAAGAGTCAACCAGGGAATAAGTGTGGAAATTGACAGCCCTCTTTGAGTTACAGAAGTTATGGGCCAGCCGTCCGGCTGGCTCATTCGATAGCGTCACTGCTTCTCAATCTTGCAGTCTCGCGTTCAATCCCTGCTCAGATTGAAAAGTTTTTCTGAGATATAGCCGGCGGTTACCGTCTCCCCATGAGCAAGGGAGATGGGTAATGGTCTGGTTGATTAAAGAAGTGTCAGGCGCTTGAGAATCCTCGAAGGAGGAGATACGGGCGCTATATAAGTAACCAGACGATTATTATTATTAATAATAATGAATAGACTATGGGTACAGTTGACCACATTAATTTGTAGACACTCCAGGTTTTTATGTAGGGAAGGAAAATTATTGTGATTGAATTACAAGTGTATTTTCTTGTGCATGACCAATTAAGGGGTGATAGGCGTATTTATTTGCTCATTAATGTATTTATTTTGTATTATCTATTTTAGTTTCCTCCCCAGACCTCCATCAAGTTTAATAACATGTATTAGATCTTCCTTCTAGATTAATTTGCAGGATAAAGGCCGGTTCTTCCCAAATTACAGGCTCACTATCGTTCGCCAGCAAAACAATTGACACCTAAATAGCACGAAAGGTGTTAATATTGACAAAGAATTGAGGTGAAAGGTCTTTAAATCGACAAACTAATGGTACAAACATCTTAAAATCTGAAAACTAATATGGCTAAACATGAGGGAGAAGGCGATCTAGAAAAACTACCCATCTCTCCTTAACCGTTTTATAGCAAACACCTTCTGTCTCTATCAATACATTGTACTACTAACATATTACACTATATTTTCAAAATATAATAACAAATTAATGTACCTTGAATTTGGCTCTCTTTCAGTCTTTACAGGCAACTTTGCCTTTCATATTTTTTTTTTTTTCTATGTGATTGAGGGAGGTAAAAGGCATTACTGCCTATAGCGAGTGCCTCCCCCATAGTTGAAAGAGTGACAGGGCCAAAATCAAGGGACGTTCGAGCCAAAATGCCTGGACACACGGAGTTTGAAGCAATTTAAGTCATAGGAAGAGGGAAAGACTGATTCTGGGAGAGAGTTCCAGAGCTCAGCTGTTGAGTAGAAGAAAGTTTGAGAGTAACGTTTCACTCTTGGGTTGGAGAGTTGCACGAGTAGGGGTGGGATTGAGTTGCAAGACGGGTACCACGTGCCCTACGTAAAGGAGGTGGTATGCACTGGGATAGCTCTGAGGAACACTGATTATTATAGTAGTGATAGAATAGCGAGAGAGATGCAACATTGCGGCGGAGAGAGAGAGACTGCAGAGAGTTGGTGAGTGGACGGGAGTTAATGATACGAAAGGCCTTCCTTTCAACTTTGTCTAGGAGAGCGGTGTGAGAGGAACCTCCCCACACATGTGAACAATACTCAATACAATATACTGTGGCATGGTTGGTAGCGCGTCTGTCTGCTGATCGAAGGGTCGGCAGTTCGATCCCAGGCCGTGCCAATGGTAGATGTCAACCGTTTGGACACTGGTCTAGCAATTTGTGGCAAAATGTGCAGTAAAGTCCCTGTAACAAGGGCACACCCTAGCCCTGTCAATGAAGGGAATGCATGGTGTTACAAACTACATAATACTGTACAGTATATAAATAAATAGACAAAATAATCTTGTCAGTCAATCACACAATATTCCCTACCATACATATAATGATGGCGTGGCTACAAACTAAAGTGGCCAACTGTACATTTAATATCTCACTGTTATGCACTAAGCCACCTCTATACCATTACTATCCATTATCAACGTGTGACAACAACAACAATGTGCAGTTAAGGGGGGTCACCGGCTTTTTTTCTCTCTTGGTTGTATCCATTCGGCCCCATGCAGCCTACTGTTTAAAGACATTTATCCCCATCTAGGTGTCGATTTATACCTGGCGAGCAATAGCGAGCTACCATATTATGGATGAGTTAGACAGCTGGCTAAATTTGTACACTTTTCTATTGACAAATTTCTCCGGCAAAGCCGGATTTCTCCATAAAATCTGGCTCACTATCGCTTGCCAGGAAAAAATTGACACCTGGATAGGGATAAATGTTTTAAAACAGTAGGCTGAATGGATATAACCAAGAAAGAGAAAAAAGCAGGTGACCCCCTTTAAGAATAATTAAGTGCAATATCTAGGTTGGTATGGGAAGCACTCACTTTACAATTAGTCTATAGATCACTCATCATTATTATTATTGTGTAAATTATATATATTTTTCCAGTCGTAGGGTAATTATTGATTCACTGTTTATATTCTCTGTCTGTTTACATACATATATACATACATTAAAGACTGATCTACATGTGAGTAGGTCAGTTTTTTTGTTTACTTATTGGCGGCATTCCAGGCAGCTCGGTCTTTGGCATCCCTAACCCTTTGGCTGCAGGAGACGTTCCGGATGGTAATTTATAGCAATTTACAACCAAAGCCCCACGCTCGGTTATGGCCTTGGCCCTGTTCAGGACCTTGGGGCTGCTCGGCCAGACAGCCTGGGGAACAGCAACAACAAAACAACAACATAGCAATTTACAGGCTTTTAAAGCCTGACGAGTCTGAGTGAGCGGCAACGCAGCAAGCCACCGTCTGCTTTCCAGCCAGGCGGCCGCGGCACTGAGGTTATGAGCCATAAACCCGCTAGACATACCAGCGCTGCCAAAGACAAGTGTAGCGCAACATTCGCAATATTCGCTCAGTATTAGTGAATGTCTATGGTAGCGCTGCGGATTAATCCTGTGAGCTATGAAGCTCGTTTTGGTGTCAATTTTAAGCTATTCTCTTCTAGTTTTTGGCTGAATACTTTTGATTTCATTCAGACACTTGCTCAATCATTCAGGAGTGCCTTAAGAGGACATGGGCCGGTTTTCTGGACCACTTACCTTCATGTTTAGCCCCATTAGTTTTCAAATGTTAAGATGTTTGCCCCATTAGTTAGTCGATTTTAAGAGCTTTCGCCCCATTTCTGCGTCAATATTTAGACCTTTCGTGCTATTTAGGTGTCGATTTTTTCCCTGGCAAACGATAGTGAGCCTGTAATGTTGGAAGAACCGGCCGAATTTTTCTACCGAAAATTGTACAAATTAATCTAGAAGGGGGATCTAATGGATTTTGTTTTTATTTGATAGAGGTGTAGGGAGGAAACTAGAAAAATAATGAATACTGTACATACAAAAATCGCCCAAAAAGTGAACCATCTCCCCTTAACCCGTACAGCCCCAGCGACGTGTCTGACGCGTCGGCGATGTATGTAACGCACAGCCCCAGAGACGCGCCTGGCGCGTCACCCTAATTGCGCCGACCGTAACATCAGGTGTAGCCACTCAAGAGGGCTCAGATTTGTATGGGAACTGTGTACGTATCCCACGCAACCGTGCCGATGGTTGAAAACTCTCAAAGTCCACGTGCGTGCGCGTGAGCGCACAATAACCTGTTTTTTTGGGGTAATTGCCTTCAATTTTTTACTCTTGTAAAATACGTTTTCGGGGGCTCTGTAGGACCATTCTTTAAGCTTTTTGAGCGGTTTTTCGTGGTTTTTCCTTCATTCCTAACCCATTCGCTATTGTTTCTGAAATAAAACAATTTTTTGAAAACCGGCCGGGTTCTGGTGAACAAACATTACAAAACTAGCCGGGGCTCCACGGGTTAATGAGCCCAAATATAGCGTAAGTGCTAAAGACCGGGCTGCTTGGAATCACACAAGCGCTTTTTTCCTCACCATTTATCCTCAACACTGGTCTGGCAGCTTATGAGGTCAACATTTAAAATATTTTGTTCACCTAAATTCATCCACCAACAGTCTAGAGTCCGATACCAGTGCCAAATATTCCCGAAGTGTTGCCAGAAAAATTTTGATCATCGAGTGTTGACTATAAAAGCTCTCGTGTGATACCGCCAGTAAGTCAACAAAACTACGGACCTACTCACATGTAGATCTTTCTTTATACCGTGAAATTACCTAGCTTCGGACGGTGGCTATACTTCGGACACTTCTGGATAACTGTATGTAAGCTACAGTTATGGAAAAATTACTCTGCATTATGGAAGAACACCGCAGACATACTTGTTTTTCCATAACATCATGTATTTATCCCATAACTGTGGTTCATTGTATATGTTTACTAGAGTGTCCGAAGTTACCTCCCCGTCCGAAGTTACGTCATATTACCGGTACTTGTAGAGTTATTAATTATTGCTGTTATGTCTCTGTATATTTGTACCATTATCTTCTGTCCTACATCACTGTAAATAAATCCTTCATCTTTTCACCAATTGGCATATCTCTAGACTACCCTGATTTTGGCATTAAGGGGAGGTTTTTAGTTTGTTTCCTAGACTTTCATCAAGCTTAAAATTACACCCCCTAAACCCCCTTTCAAGATAAATTTGTACATTTTGTAATCGCTCGCCAGGAAAACATTGACACCAAAATGACACGAAAGGTCTTAAGACAGAAATTGGTCATATCTCCAGACTATCATGTTTTTGGCATCCTTTTCACTCAACAGTCACCGGTGATGTCTTTTTGTTTTAGTCATGGTTAGATGATTTTATGCAGCTTAGGAAGGTTATGTGGGCGACAAGAAGCTAGTTGGGATAGTGCAGGGGTCAGCAACATGCGGCTCTTTCAGGACTCTTCTGAGGCTCCAGAAGCTTCAGAAATAATTATTCTTCCTTCAAAATGAAGGCAACATATAACATATTCAAGGCAACATTAGATTTGTTTGTTCAACTTTGAAAAGATGTATAGGTATCAATCGTTATGATTTCTAGAAATGTGACACATGTCTTTCCTAAGCTTGTGAATACCAGTATATTGAACAATATCACTATAATGTGTTTAGGTCAGAAGTAGGGTATATTCTCTTATTTTTGAAGTACTGTAGATTTTGGTTGATGTGACCAATTTTTTTGTATTGCGGCTCCGATAGTAGAACATTTTTATGAAACTTTAAAAAAATGGCTCTTCTAGCTTTGAGGGTTGCTGACCACTGGGGTAGTGTATAGTCCATTAATTTGTAGAAGTTATTCCATGGCTGAATATAATCGTCTAATCTTAGTCTGCATCTTGGTACAGACGGTGTTAAGGGATAGAGGGAGGATTGTATCACTTGTCAGCAGCGGTAGAAGGGAAACATTAATTCATATTTGTTTTTACAAACTCATCAATTAATTTACAAATAAACCTAACGAGTGAAATCAATGAAAGTAATGAATACATGTGGTACTCCAAGGACTCCAACCTAGGATACTCACACCAAAATTCCGCATGTACAGTTTTCCGCACAAGTCCTGTGAAATATTTTTTTGGCAGCATCAGACACACCTCCCCAACCCTCCTACCTTCCACCCCATCTTTCCTCCCTCCCTTCCACTGTCCGGCTCATAGTATCTCACGGTTATGAAGTAGGTGTGTTGTGAATTACTTGATTTCATTTCATTATATTGATACCCTAGCCGTAAATTAATATACCGTTTCGTTAACGTTGTTCAATGTTCTACGATAAATACAGTTCAAAAGGCGTTGTCCAATGTAATTTGTCCTTAGTGAGTGAGTGAGAGTTACACAGAGTTACACAGACAATCATACACGGTGCCAACTAGGTGGTCTGGCCTTAATACTACTAGACAGGGACAGTTTATAGTGGAAGAATAGGACAGTAAAGTAGAAGGCGCTCTCCCCACCCTCTGGCTAAAAAGCCGTACCGGAAAATAGGATTAAGTGTAACCTTATGGGTCAGGAATTGCCCACAAGGAAAGTTGTTTATAGAGTATAGAAAGAAATTAGTTTGAAAGGGAAATTACACATGCCTACTGATTAATTCATATTTATCCAATCTCCATCAGATGATCGTCCAGTCTTTTCTTAAACGTATCAATTGAGTTACTGTCGACCACCTCCCTTGGTAAACTATTCCACTCTTTGACCACACTGTATGTGAAGACATTTTTGTGTCGCATCTAAGGATGCATTTTTTCTAATGAATTTAATTTCATTACCTCGGGTTGCAGCATTGTTATATTAAGCGTTGTTTCCACATAGCGATTTTGATAATTTAATTTGACTTTATATTGTCCTTGTCCCAATTTTGGTTTGTTTAGTTTGCAAGTTTTACATTTTAATTAATCGTCAATAGTGCACTGATATCTACTCTGTCAAATTCCTTAAGTATCTTAACACACTCGATAAATTGGCCTCGCAACCTCCTTTTCTTTAGCGAGAACATTTGTGTTTTAATCTTTCATAATGTGGGTTGTTTTTCAGAAAGGGAATTAGTTTAGTTGCTCTACGCTACACAAATTAGAGTTTTTTAATGTCTTTCTTGAGATACGGGGACCCGAACTGAACGCCATATTCAAGATGGGTTCTACCAATGAGAGAGAGAGAGAGAGAGACCTGAAATTTGTCCTAATTATTTTTGTATTTTGTTTTATTTACTCGGTTATGTTTGTGTGTATTCGTTTATGAATATTTAGTTGTTGTTGTTGTTGTTGTTGTTGTTCCCCAGGCTGTCTGGCCGAACAGCCCCAAGGTCTCGAGCAAGGCCAAGGCCATAAATGAGCGCCCCCACAAAATCCTCCCTGCTTACCACTAACAAAGCCCGGGTGACCGAAGCCACTCCAAGGCAGGGAGCTGAGGAGGGTGCGGAAACGCCCGGGAAACCAAAGCCCCACCCAAGGCCCTGTGCCCCTCAGCAATTATGAAGGGAAAGTTGAGGGGCAAGGGAAAAATGTGACGCTTTGGCTCCCAATCTGCCAACTTCTAGGTTGGCAGTAGGGAGGTCAATCCACGGAAAAGACGCCGCCACTTGAGATCTAGAAGATATATAAGTAAAAGGAACAGTCAAGAGTAAGCTATGGGTATGGCAGAGATTGCTCAGTTCTCACTCTGATAGACCAGCCCATCACCACATGACTAGAACCCAATCCTCTCAGCATCAGCTAGGAAAGGCCCTAGAAAGCCACCTTTGGCGGGGGGATAGCTCCCCTATTTCAACTCCTTTCGGGGTTGGGCACCCGCCCTGAATATTTAGTTGTCAGAGTTTGTCTTTCAGTATAATATTCAGTGTTCAACATATTTTAACATATTGCGTGTCGTAAGAGGCGACTAAAGAGGTTGGGTCGGTGGGCTTGCGACCCCCACCCGGAAAAAATACCTAAGCAAAGCAAAACGAACGAACAGCCTCGGATGCGGACGGAACCTATGTTGACGAACCACGACCGACTAAGGACATTCCTTCGGACATTCTGAGAATGGCTACAGGAATGTTAGTGGCATGAATGATGGCACAAAAGAGAGAGAGGTTCTGGAAGTGCTAGTGAATGCCAGGCTGGATATATGTGGAATGACAGAGACCAAATGGAAAGGTTCAGATGTGGGAGTGTGGAATGGGTGTGTGTGCTGGAGTGAGTGAAGGAACAGCGAGAGAAGGTGCGTGTTTGGTTGTAAGTAGCAAATGGAAGGAATGTGTAAGAGAGTATGGGTCTGTGGGTTCAAGGATTGTGTGGGTGAGAATGAAAGTAGGAATACAAACGTGGGTGATTGTGTGTGTGTATGCCCCGACAGAGGATAAACTTGAAAGAAAGAAAGAGGAGTTCTGGATGAATGTGGAGGCGTGCCTGGAGAAGTTTGACAAGAACGAAAGAATATTTCTGATTGGGGATATGAATGGTAAGGTGGGTGATAGGAAAGTTGATTGAGTGGTGGGAGGGTGGGGGGTACCGTCAGAAGTGCATGGGAATGGTAGTGCACTTGTGCACGTATATGTGGGGAGGAGGCTGTGGATAGCCAACACCTTCTTCCGACACAGAATGATCCACAGGTACACGTGGAAACGGGTGTGGACGATGGAGGATGAGACAGTGGTGGAACAAAAGTCATTGATTGATTATGTATGTGTGGATGAACGAATGAAGAAATTTGTGATGGATGCTAGGGTATATAGGGGTATTGGAGGGGGTCTGTCTGATCATTATGTAGTGGTAGCTAAGGTTAGGATACAAAAGAAGTGGGTGAGGAGAGCTGGAGGGAGGCGAGAGGAGGGTGGAATGGTGAGGAGGGTGGAGAGGTTGCAGGAGGAGGAAGTCAGGGAGGAGTACAGGAGAGCAGTGGAAAGACGACTAGGTGGGTTTGACCTGGAAATTATGGAGGAAGTGGAGGAGATGAGCAAGGTGTTTAAGGATGAGATCTGTGCAGCATGTGAGGTGTATGGAGTGAGGAGAAGAGGGAGGGGAGTGAAAGGTACAGCATGGTGGACAGAAGAGGTAAGAATAGTTGTGGAAGAAAAGAAGAAAGCATATAGAGAGTGGTTGGGTAGTAGAGGGAATGAAGATTTCGAGAGACAGAAACGAGCGAGGTACGTGGAGAGTAAGAGGGTGGTGGAGAGAGTAGTGAAGGAAAGTAAGAAAAGAGTAGATGAGGAATTTGGAAGGAATCTGAGTGTAAAATGGAGGGAGAGTAAGAAACTGTTCTGGAAAGAAGTCAAGAAAGTTAGGGAAGGTTGCAAGGGAAACAGTAAGGGTGTGAAAGATAAGAATGGGAGAATGCTAGCCGAGAATCAAGAGAGTCGAAAGATGAAGAGAGTACTTCAATGAGTTGCTAAATGTAAGGAATGAAGAGCCAGCAAACATAGCTGGATATGGTATGGGAGGGAGAAGAAGAGAAGTAGTGGAGGAGGAGGTGGGGATCAGGAGGTCAGAAGTGTGGGAAGCCATGAAAAGAGTGAAGTTGGGGAAAGCACCAGGAACAGATGGAGTGTGTGGGGAAATGTTGAGGCATGGTGGTGAAATAGTGATCGAATGGGTATGGAAAATGTGCAAACTAGCTTGGGAGAAAGGGAGTGCACCCGATGACTGGAAGACTGGCATAATAGTCCCCCTATATAAGGGCAAAGTGGAAAGAGGAGTGTGTGGTAACCACAGAGGAATATGTCTTCTAAGCGTAGTAGGGAAGGTATACAGTAGGGTAGTGATTGAGAGAGTGAGAGTGAGAACGGAGAAATGGATAGGCGACGAGCAGGGAGGTTTTAGGAAGGGAAGAGGATGTGTAGATCAGATTTTTACCCTGAATTGTGTTGTGGAGAAATATCTGGAGAAGAAACAAAAGGTGTATGTTGCCTTTATGGACTTTGAGAAGGCCTATGACAGAGTGGATAGAGAAGGTTTGTGGAAAGTACTTAGAATATACGGAGTAGATGGCAAGTTGCTGAAAGCAGTGAAGAGCATGTATGATGGTGCAAAGGTGACAGTACGTGTGGAGAATGAGCAGAGCGAGTTCTTTGACCTGAGTGTTAGGTTGAAACAGGGGTGTGTGATGTCCCTGTGGTTGTTTACTGTATATATGGATGGAGTCATGAAAGAAATACTATCAAGAGCAGTGGATGTTGGTGTATCACTGAAAAGGGAGGGAATTGAGTGGAAGCTACCTATACTGCTGTTTGCAGATGATACAGTTCTGATGAGTGATAATGAATGGGAGTTGCAGGGTCTGGTAAATTAGTTTGGAACAGTGTGCGAAAAACGGAATTTGAAGGTAAATGCGGGGAAGAGCAAGGTTATGGTCTTCGAAAGGGGTGAAGTCACAGAGTGTGAGGTGAAGCTGAACGGTCAGGCTATGGAGATCGTCAACTCTTTTAAGTATCTGGGCAGTGTGTTGAGTAAAGATGGGACTATGGATGAAGAAGTGCGGGTGAGGGTACAACAGGGGAAGAGGGTTGTAGGAACGCTAAAAGCAGTAACAAGAAATAGGGTGGTCAGTATGGAAGTGAAGAAGTCCTTGCATGACAGTGTGGTAATCCCGACACTGACTTACGGAAGCGAAGCATGGACGTTGGTTGAGAGACTCAGACCAAGAGTGAGAGCAGTGGAAATGAATTACTTGGAGTGTGTGCGGAGTTACATGGAGGGATAGACAGACTAATGAGGAAGTAAGAAGGAGGTGTGGTGTGGAGGTAGATGTGCTGGAAAGTGTGAAAAGGAACAACTTGAGATGGTTCGGCCATATGGAACGTATGGAAAGCGAGAGAATGACTAAGAGGAAGTACATGAACGAAGGCGGTGCTGGTTGGGGGGAGGGGCATCGACTGACTGGGGACAGAGGTGCATGGGGGCGGTTCGTTCGTGGCCACCCCTTCAGGGATCACGGCGTCAGGCAATAGATAGATAGAAGATAAATTTGTAAATTTTTCCGTAGAAAAATTGTCCGGTTTCTCTTAAATTACAGGCTCGCTATCTCTTGCCAGGAAAAAAATTGACACCTATATGGGGCAAAAGTTCTTAAAATTGACAGAAATGGGGCGAAAGTTCTTAAAATCGCCAAACTAATGGGGTGAACGTCTTAAAATCTCCAAAGCAATGGGGTTAAACATGAGGGAGAAAGGAGGTCAAGAAAATTGTGCCAGTCCATGGTACATAATATCCTCTAATGTTATCCAGACTAACAGGTATGGTGGTGAAGGGGTTAAGGGGACCCACCTTGTTTTTTTGTTTTCTCTCCCTCTTTTTCTGGCTTGTATTCATTCAGCCCACTGTTTTAAGACGTTTATCCCCATCCAGGTGTTGAATTTTTCTTGGCGAGCGATAGCGAGCCAGCATATTTTTTCTATTTTTTTCTATCAACAGGTTAAATTTGTACATTTTTCGATAGAAAAATTTCTCCGGCGAAGCCGGATTTCTCCATATAATGCTGGCTCGCTAGCAAATAAATCGACACCTAGATGGGAATAAACATCTTAAAACAGTAAGCTGAATGGGGCCGAATGGATACAAGCCAAATAAAGAGAGCAAAAGAAGAGAACAAAAGCAGGTGACCCCCCCCCCTTGATGTGACTGTATGCTGTGTTGTAAAACTGTATATTATGACTGTAAATAAAACTGTTCCACCTTCCTTCCTTCCTTCCTTCCCTCCCTCCCTCCCTCCCTCCCTCCCTCCCTCCCTCCCTCCCTCCCTCCCTCCCTCCCTCCCTCCCTCCCTCCCTCCCTCCCTCCCTCCTGTTAGTCTGGGAAACTACTACTACAAAAACAACAACAACAATAACTCACAACAAACACTAACAAACTAATGGGGCTAACCATGAGGGAGAAGGGGGGCCACATACAGATCTTAAACACTTTAACCATTACACCATCAAGAGTTAAAGGTTAAGTACATCATCATCATCATCATCATCATTCTGACGCCAAAAGGGATGGCCATGGCAGAAACTGCCTCCAGGCTCCCACACATGCCTCCACTGACCCACTCTACAGTGCCATTTCCACTAAGTGGATTATGACCCTTAGCACTGAAGGAGCAGACCCAGAGCAGTGCCTTACCCGGATGGCAGTTCCACCACTGTTTGGCTATTTGATTTACCCCAGTGGGGCCCTGGCTGGAAGCATACCAAACACAGGAATGTTCTGAAGATAGGAACCAGCGGTCCACTGCTCCAGAAGCTGATTGCACCACCAAAGTGGCGGGCGGTGGGGTCGCCGCATCCCTACGCCAGAGAGAGTAAGGCCGACTTGTGCCAGTGGCCTGTGAGAGTAAGACACTAGGGAACCATGGGGCACACCATTATGGCCCCACTGCCTTCACCACTCTCAGGAAAAAAGTTAGAAATAAGAATGATGAAAAGAAACAGCTATGTGAACTAGAGGACACCAACCCTCACTCTGATAGATCCAGCCCACCACATATGACATATGAATTATGTGATAAGGGGCTTAAAAATAGGCACATATACTTGTTGACCTCATTCCTTAGCTTACATTTACTCAACATGACCATCCAAGATCCACAGATAGAAACCGTAAGGATTGTATATGACATTCATGGGACCTGACTAGATTTAACACCTTCTGTACTGGCTATGTCTTTTTAACTTTATTCTGGCTACTATTAAATTATTTTTGTGCAGTTTAAAAAGGGCCTACAGCAATTAACATGTTGGAAGTATCTCTCTCAACCCTATTTACTACCACAGATCCTTCTTAAACTGCACAAAATCGTCTAAACACAGCTACAATAAAATGTAAAAGAAGGGGTTCAGGAATGTCTACTATGGCCTATATTTAGCCATCAAATGATTTGGACAAATTGCAGACTTAAGCTATATGTAGGCTCTCCTAGTGGGAAAGTTATTACCCCTTTCATTCCTAGAGGTTCTTCCTATACTGAATAGTCTGTTATATAAATTTAAATTATGCCATTGTACGGGGTGTTACTTATTTACAGACAGGTTAAGTACATGACTACAATTTTATATCCCTTTATCGAATACTGGATATCAATCTAATCATGTTTAAGTGAAAGGAAAGAAAATTGTATCCCAAACTTGACTAATTCCTTTAACGTGACGATAGTGCGTTGTTATATGTGCGATTAGTTTGCTTGGGAAACAGATTAACTTGCTCATGTAGTAATGTACACCCTATGTGGTGGATTGTGTTCTTTTATTTAATAATTTTCATTTTAGTAAGCGTTGTTTCCACATAGCGATTTTGATAATTTAATTTGACTTTATATTGTCCTTGTCCCAGTTTTGGTTTGTTTGGTTTGCAAGTTTTACATTTTAATTAATACTGTATTATAATACTGGTATACTGTACATACAATGCTCATACATACATACATACACAAATTTTAAAACCGAGTGCTCCACACGAAGCGCAGTCTCGGTTTCATGTCATAATGGCGTCGTTCCAGGCAGCCCTGTTAAGAGCTGCCTCACTTGTCAAGTTCTTTGATTTAAGATCAGACAGTCCAATCCCACTTGCAAAATAAACAAACAAAAAGAGGAACGACAAAACTAATCAAAATCACTGTGGAAATAATGCTTTATCAAGATATAATTTTGAAATAAAAGAACACAAAACCAGCACATAGTATGTAGATCACTATATGAGTACGGTAAGTGAATTTGTTTCCCAGGCAAATTATTTGCATACATATTAACATACTGTACAGATGATCATAACTGGGGGAAGAAATGCCGGACCGTGAATGTGGGGGGAGCTGCGCTTAGGGGTAGACCTAGAATGACGTGGGATAAGGTACTCCGGTCCAATTTCAAAATAAAGAACTTGACAGGGCCGCCTGGAAAGCCGCCATTTAGGATGTGAGACTGTAACTACGTTCTCTATGGACAAAACGGTTTTTGAACTTGTATGTACAGTATGTATGTATGTATGTACTGTACTGTATATATGTACAGTATGTATGTATGTATGTACTGTACTGTATATATGTACAGTATGTATCAAAGATCTCAACAATGAACTTTTTTTCCCCAACAGATCCTTCCTACACTGCATAAAATCATCACCTAGTAGCCACAATACCAGGAAGGCATCGCTCTGAAGGGGTTTAATATTCCACGCTGCTGTTTGTAAGTAATAAAACACACTCCTATCCTGACACTGTAAAATATAAAGGTATAAAAAGGGTAAATTAGATAGTCAAGATTGTAAGGGTATATTGCAAGTGATTTGACCTGGCTTGTTTGGGGTATATTGATAGTGATTTACCCTTTTTTGATGTACATAATTGAGGGTATTCAAAGAGTAAATTAAATGAAGTTAGGTATACTGTATTTGAAAGTGATTATACCCTTGATTAGGGTTTTATTGATTGATTTACCCATATTTCATGTAAACAATTAAAGGTACTGTATATTGATTGTGACATTTCATATCATAAATTAGATGGAATTAAATTAAGTATATTATAGTGATTTACCTTTGATTATTTGATATACATTTCTATCCTTTTATTAGATAGGCATATCACTTGCAATAGACCTTTTATTTAGGCTAAATTATTAATATGGACACATTATTATATATGCATTTTGTCTATTTTGTCCATAGCTTCAGGGGGTATATCACTACCATTATTAATATATTTATGAAATGTGAACCTTTAACCCTTTCAGTACAGGTGAAGTTATTCTTGTTATTCTGGCTATCATTAGACTGAATGAATGAAGATATACTACATGTTATACACCTCTCTGGTTACTAGACATCCTTCCTAAGCTGCAATATCATAGTCCACGAATGAATGGAGATATAATACTCTGGTTACTAGACGTCCTTCCTAAGCTGCATAAGATCATCTAATTATAGCCAGAATATTAGGAATAATGCGGCGTCCGTACTGAAGTGGTTAATGGGTAAAATATTGATATGGGATCTTAAATATTATGGGTTTTTGTTGTTGCGGTACCCCAGGCTGCCTGACCGAACAGCCCCATGGCCCCGAGCACGGCCAAGGCCATAACCGAGCGCCCCCACAGAACCCTCCCTGCCGACCACAATAAAGCCTGGGTGACCGAAGCCACTCCATGGCAGGGAGCTGAGGAGGGTGCGGAAACGCCCTGGAAACCAAAGCCCCACCCAGGGCCCTGTGCCCCTCAGCAATTATGAAGAGAAAGTTGAGGGGCAAGGGAAAAATGTGACGCTTTGGCTTCCAATCTTGGTAGATTGGTAGGTCAATCCACGGAAGAGGCGCCGTCACTCGAGATCTAGAAGATATATAAGTAAAAGGAACAGTCAGAGTAATCTATGGGTATGGCAGAGATCGCTCAGTTCTCACTCTGATAGACCAGCCCATCACCAAAATATTATGGGTAGATTATTATTATGGACATTTTCAAGCCCTTTTTATACCTTTTTTTTAAACCATAATTTCTTACAGTGCTCTCTCTCCCACACCTTTTAAAACATATATAAATCTACCATATTTTTGTCAATTATAAATATATATATATATAGTATATGATATACTTAATAAGCAATATACAGAACAGTGTTATATGTCGTCGCCCCGCGGGTATTGCACGAGCATTTTTTTCCATCAATATTTATCGTCCATTTTTTTCCATCAATGTTTATGGTCTGGCACCTTTCAGCACGGTGATGTCATTTTCATCATGTTCTAGTTACTATTAGACAATTTTCCTTAGCTTATAATCTACAGTACCTCTAGTACTCAAAGGGGTAAATACCATCTCCATAAACCCTCTGAATAACACAGGTCCTTCTTAAACTGATTACCAATACCTTCTTAAACTGATTACCAATATAGAATTTTCTTTAGCTCTAGGACTTTAAGGGGTAAATGCAATCTCAATAAACCCTTCTGAATACGGTATACCCCTTCTTAACACAATTACTGTGGCAATTGTCATAGTTATGACAATTGCTTGGCCTGCACTGTACCATACGGGGGTTCTGGACTAAAAGTGACCTTCATTCCCTGCACATTTTCATGTATAAACAAGAGTAAGAATGTAATTCAGTGATATATCCTTGAAAGTAGAGGAAGAGACCTTTTCAATGACATCTGAATCATGTCTGTACGACCGCTGGTTGTCGTGCAACGATATTGCACAGGTGGGGGAGAATTGGTAAAAATTAGTGGTTTAGAGCAGTTTTTGCTAATCTAAATTCTGCAGGGGAGCGGGAGATGCTGTGAGATTACCTCAGTGTTTGCCCTGGCATGCTAGGCGGCGGATGTAGGGGTCCCGCGCTGCTTAGACTCACTTGCCTGTCAGGTCACGTACTACCGTACGCAGATTTTCGGCAATTATCAAATGACAATTGCCGCAGTTATGTCCTTAGTTTTTATATACAGTAGTATGCCCGCAATCATTGAGTTAAACTGCACAAAATTGTCTAAAGTTAGCCAAAATCAAAGGTAATAAATGCATCATTGTGCCGAAGGGGTTAAGAGTTGACCTCAGCTGCCAGACCAGTGTTGAGGATAAAGGTTGGGGGAGATAACGCTCGTGCGATACCCGCTTAACTTATGCCAGATTTATTGTTCCAATTTTACTTAATTTTAGGTTAAGGGTACACTGTTCAAAATCAGCCCTTTGTTTGGGTTGATGGTAACATTGTCTGTGAATGTTTTAATGCGGTTGATGGTAACATTGTCTGTGAATGTTTTAATGCGGTTGATGGTAACATTGCCTGTGAATGTTTTAATGCGGTTGTACAGAAGTTCCTTTCATTATTTGGTTATCATCTTTTAAGTTGGTATCACATTATCGTAAAAGTTAGGATGTTATATTAAGGAACACCCGGAAGTGCTTGGGTTTGGTCTATATTTGTATCTATTAATTTATTTTTGAGTTTCCTTGCTAGACTTCCATCAAGCTTAAAAAAACACCCCCTAGACCCCCTTTCAAGATAAATGTGTAAATTTTTCGGTAGAAAAAATTTCCGGCCAAAGGCCGGTTCCTTCTAATATTAGAGGCTTGCTATCGCTCGCCAGGAAAAAATCAACACCTAAAGGGCACGAAAGGTTTTAATATTGAAAAAAAAATGAGGCGAAAGGTCTCAAAATCGCCAAACTAACGGAACGAACGTCTTAAAACCTCAAAACTAATATGCTAAACATGAGGGAGAAGGGGGTCCAGAAAAGCGAGTAGAACCCCGTTCTTAACAATAATCCTCCATTGCAAACCCCAATGTACTTGAATAAATTAATGAAAGCATATGATCCTCCCGGGACTCGAACTCGAACCAGATACAGTATGGGAAGATGTTGGATATGAAGTATTTTTAGAAAAGTTATTGCACTATCAAATTATCTTAAGGGGAGGTTTTTAGTTTGCTTCCTAGACCTCCATCAAGCTTTTAAAAAATACCCCCAAGACCACCCTTCGATATATATATATATACTGTATATACAGTACAGTGGACCCTCGGGTAACACGGTTTTGCTCTAACACGAGTACCCCAAATGTGACGAGTCGCCTGTAACACAGTATTTTCCTTGCTCTAACACGGTTTGCCTCGGCTTGGGAAAGGCCACGGACTCAGTTTCCCTTCCTACCTGTGTTGAGGCAGACAAAATTGAGCGGTCCAAGTGTATTTTATGCGCCAGCCCACCCCTGTAGACCACCCTTACCTACCTTTTTGTTGCCATTTTGCTATCATATTCTATGCATATGGCATATGAAGTATGGTTGAGTGTTGTTTGGTCGGTATTTTGAGTGATTTGTGTCAGGTTTTACGGTGGAGAAGACTAAAAAAATCATATTTTAAGAGGAAATCTCCTCATAATTAACTGATCACCCATTAGCCCCTTCAACAAGATGACACAATTTTCTGGTTACAATTAGACAGTTTTATGCAGCTTAACCCTTGTCTAGCGGGGTGTTTTGGGCTCATTTGGGCATATTCAGGCCCTCCTGAATGATCAATCAAGTATCTGCATGAAAAGAAATGTATTCAGCAAAAAACTATGCACTAAAAGCTTCAAAATGAGACCAGAACGAGCTACGTAGCACTCGTGGTTCTCTTGCAGTGGTGCCACGAACATGGAAGTTTAGCGTATAGCGGTATATTTTTCCCATCTATGCTCACTACTGGCTACACTGCCGGCCTCTCGAGAACACAGGGAACATGAGTTAATGGGCGGCGGTAAGCCCTGAGAGTCGGCTGTCTGGCCCGCTGCGCTCCCGACCATTTGCACTTGATTTTAACCCTTTAAAAGCCTTAACCCTTAAAAAGCGGCTCACCACTTAAGTCGTGTTGAAAAAACTGGCAAAAAACGGGTGAAAAAAGGGTGGAAATCGAGTGAAAATGGGTGGGATAGTAATGATCCATACGTCCGACATCTGTGGCCTCCCGGCCCACACTAACTCCAGTTCCCCCACCGCGCGTGAGGATGACAGTGTAACCAATAGTTCGCTAAAAGTGAGCAAGGTAGCAAAATCTGCTAAACTTCCATCTTCGAGGTAACACTGTCAGTGCTCCACGAGTGCTACGTAGCTGTATGTGGCGTCATTGTGTAGCGATTTCCACCTAGTTTTCGGCGCAATACAGTTCCTTTCATACTGATGGTTGATATAGCAGTCAGAACGGCCCAGAAAGGCCCAAAACGGCCACAGAGCACCCGCTAGAGGAGGGTTAATAATGCTCCTAACTTGTTGCAAATTGGTGCACGACTTAAGTCGAGCGCCGCCAATAAGGGGTTAAGAAGGACCTCTGCTATTCAGAGGGTTTATTGAGATGTTATTCAATCCTTTGAGCCCTAGAGGTAGATTATAAGCTGAAGAAAATTGTCTAATGGTAACCAGAAAATTATGAAAATAGTTATGGTGCTGAAAGGGCTAAGCTAAATTAATTCAGTAATCCATATAATTTTAGCCCCTTGATTGGGAGACGTTTTTTCAGCATATTATTCTGGACAAGTAATATTCAGAGAGGCCTTAGGCAGTGGTCTTCATTGCGCGGATCGCAAGCCAGTGGCGGCTCGCAATGACATGATTGGCGGCTCGCGAGAGAGGAGAGAGAATTTCAATATAATTTATTTTGACTAAAGAATTTCAATATATTAATTGTTACTAGTCTTGTTCTATAAATCTGTGGCTATGGAAACCCATAAAAATATGTAATTTAGTTGCTACATATATTTTTGTTCTGCTTATCCTTGTGGCTTATTTGGCTTATGCCGCTCTCACTCTGAATACAGTATGTCCTGAACTTTTGGCTCTCTTGAACAAATTAGTGAATATCGCTGTGGCTTCAGGGGAGATGGCCATATATATTTGCTATTGTTTTTTTTTTTTAGTTTCCTCCCTAGACCTCCATCAACCTGTAAAAAAAAAACCCTAGACCCCCTTTCAAGATATATTTGTAAATTTTTCGGTAGAAAAATGTCCCGAAGGCCGATTACTCTTAAAATTACAGTCTCGCTGTCGCTCGCCATGAAAAATTTGACACCTAAATGGCAAGAAAAGGTCTTAATACTGACAAAGAAATGGGATGTAAAGTCTTAAAATTGTCAAACTAATGGGGTGAATGTCTTAAAATCTAATAACCAATGGGACTAAACAGGAGGGAAAAAGGGGTCACAAAAAGCAGCCCATCCCCCCTTAACCCTTGTCTAGCGGGGTGTTTTGGGCTCATTTGGGCATATTCAGGCCCTCCTGCATGATAAATCAAGCATCTGCATGAAAAAAAAATTATTTAGCAAAAAACTAGGCACTAAAAGCTTCAAAATGAGACCAGAACGAGCTACGTAGCACTCGTGGTTCTCTTGCAGTGGTGCCACGAACATGGAAGTTTAGCATATATCTGTATATTTTTCCCAGCTATGCTCACTACTGGCTACACTGCCGGCCTCTCGAGAACACAGGGAACATGAGTTAATGGGCGGTGGTAAGCCCTGGGAGTCGGCTGTCTAGCCCGCTGCGCTCCCGGCCATTTGCACTCCATTTTAACCCTTTAAAAGCCTTAATAATGCTCCTAACTTGCTGCAAATTGGTGCACGACTTGTCGAGCGCCGCTCTTTAAGGGTTAAATGTGCCCCAGATTACAAGTAACCTTCTCTAGTACTTAGCTGCTAGTGTTTGTGTGTTGGTGGTGTAATGGGTTAGATGCTTATGTTCTGGGTGTGGGGTGTCCCGAGTTCGGATAGAATGTAGAGTTTGGGCGTACCGCCAGCCTTGTTTACACTACGCGGAGCGGCGTCGGACGCTTGCCATCATGTTCCAGTCTATTTCTACTGCCCTTGGATACAATAATATGTCAAAGTCCCCACCCCCCCATGACATATTGTCATCATGATATACTGTATATATTGCCAGCAGGGGGCAAATAACCATTAAAATCGCCGTAAAAATAAACGCGAACTTAACCGCGGCGATCGACTATGTTGTTGTTGTTTTTCCCCAAGCTGCCTGGCCGAACAGCCCCAAGGCCCTGAGCAATTCCAAGGCCATAACTGAGTGCCCCCACAGAACCCTCCCCGCCGACCACAATAAAGCCTGGGTGACCGAAGCCACTCCATGGCGGGGAGCTGAGGAGGGTGCGGAAACGCCCGGGAAACCAAAGCCCCACCCAGGGCCCTGTGCCCCTCAGCAATTATGAAGAGAAAGTTGAGGGGCAAGGGAAAAATGTGACGCTTTGGCTTCCAATCTTGGTAGATTAGGAGGTCAATCCACGGAAGAGACGCCGTCACTTGAGATCTAGAAAATATATAAGTTAAAGGAACAGTCAGAGTAAGCTATGGGTAGGGCAGAGATTGCTCAGCTCTCGCTCTGATAGACCAGCCCATCACCACATAACTAGAACCCAATCCTCTCAGCATCAGCTAGGAAAGGCCCTAGAAAGCCGCCTTTGGCGGGGGGATAGCTCCCCTATTTCAACCCCTTTCGGGGTTGGGCACCCGCCTCGATCGACTATGTAAACATAACTACCGTACGCCCGGACACTACATCCATCCCCCGAGTTTGAATCCTGGAAGGACCATATGCTTTCATTAATTTATTCAAATGCATTGGGGTTTGTAATTCACCTATGTTCACCTTTGTGGAGTTCGCCACTCTTGCTAGTGGCACCGAAGAGCGCACCGCCCTTCGTTGTTGTTTGAGAATTGGTGCAGCAGACTATTCGAAGAGGTGGAGCGCACCCTTGTGAAGATGGGCTCGTCTGGCACTTTTTGTAGTTCGACATCGAGAGCTCTCTTGAAGCTGTCTAACGAGACACCTCTCATGTCTCTCACTCGCCGTGGGAGTTTGATGATTAATGTTAAAAATGGGGTGTTACTTAATCAAGCTATGTGACCAGAGTCGGAGCAGGTGGTGGTGGATGGGATCGGATTCCAAATGAAGCCATTACTTTATAAGCTCCTCGGTGGCCTAGTGGTTAAGGTGTTGGAGTGCTGCACTACTGGCCTGGGTTTGAGCCCTGGCTGGGTCATATCACAAAAATATTTAATTTGACAATTTTTTCAGCTTATACAGTAGAAGACCTTTCAATCAAGAGGTTGAAATATCGCTCATGAATTTGACATGCCTTCTATTATATTGTGTAAGACATGTTAACCCTTTGGCACACGATGACTCGTTCAGTCATTAGGTATTTTTTTCCTAGGTGCACGATGACTCGTTAAGAGTCATTAAGCTTAAAAATATTCGCCAAAAATTAAGTTTTCGTCTGCCGCACGTCATATTCGGCATAGATATTAAGTATTAAGTCTAGTTCAATGGGTACAATTGGCAACCCCCTCAGTTTAACGGTTTACTCACGGCTGGCTGGGAAGGAAGCAGAGTACAGCTCAGTCTGTTTTTCGATACTTTCACGTTTATTCGTGTATCTTAGTAACTATTTGGTTTATAGTAATTCTGAAGTTGCCAGTGGAATCCTCATTAAATTCCACTTCCATATATGTATGCAAATCAAAAATGTTGTGGGCAAAATTTTGAGCTAGCGCGAGTTGGAGATAAAGTATTTAATTTTTTTTTTACAATTCTTATTTCGGAGTGCCCCAATGTGGTTGTTTTGTATTTATTCTATGTTTTTATTCGCTTATCTTTAAGTTCAATCAATAACGAAGCCGATGGTACCTCATTAATCCAAATACAAGGATTTTTTGGTGGATAAAAACGTCACAGAAACAAATTATCGCCGGGCACAAAACTGGCTCAGAGCGAGCCGAGATATACTTAGGAAGTGGGAAAAAACTTTAATTGGAAACTAGCACCGCCAAAGGGTTAAAATCCTATGAAAGTTTTGACCCAGAATTAAATTAAGGGGGTCACCTTATTTTTTCCCCCCACTCTCTCTCCCTCTCTCTCTGGGTTATATCCATTAGGCCCCATTCAGCCTACTGTTTCAAGACGTTTATCCCCATCCAGCTGTCAATTTTTTCCTGGCAAGCGGTAACAAGCCAGCATATTTTGTACAATGTTTTTGACAGCAGGCTAATTTTGTACATTTTTCGATAGAAACATTTCTCCGCCAAAGCCGGATTTCTCCATACTGTACATTGCTGGCTCGCTATCGCTCGCCAGGAAGAAATTGACACCTGGAAAAGCATAAACGTCTTAAAACAGTTGACTGAATGGGGCCGAATGGATCAACTCTTCCAGAATTATGCTGAATTTTGACAGTTTATTCAGGCTATCATTAGACAATTTTGACAGTTTATTCTGGGTATCATTAGACAATTTTGACACTATATTCTGGGTATCATTAGACAATTTTGACAGTTTATTCTGGGTATCATTAGACAATTTTATACAGATTAGGAAGGATCTGTGAGAATAATTAAAGGGTTAAAAGAGTAGATCAACCATTTGAGGATTTTGACGCAGTTGTTGTTGTTGTTGTTCCCCAAGCTGCCTGGCCGAACAGCCCCAAGGCCCCGAGCAAGGCCAAGGCCACAACCAAGCGCCCCAACAGAACCCTCCCTGCCGACCACAATAAAGCCTGGGTGACCGAAGCCACTCCATGGCGGGGAGCTAAGGAGGGTGCGGAAACGCCCAGGAAACCAAAGCCCCATCCAGGACCCTGTGCCCCTCAGCAATTATGAAGAGAAAGTTGAGGGGCAAAGGAAAAATGTGACGCTTTAGCTTCCAATCTTGGTAGATTGGGAGGTCAATCCACGGAAGAGACGCCGTCACTTGAGATCTAGAAAATATATAAGTAAAAGGAACAGTCAGAGTAAGCTATGGGTATGGCAGAGATCGCTCAGCTCTCACTCTGATAGACCAGCCCATCACCACATGACTAGAACCCAATCCTCTCGGCATCAGCTAGGAAAGGCCCTAGAAAGCCGCCTTTGGCGGGGGGATAGCTCCCCTATTTCAACCCCTTTCGGGATTGGGCACCCGCCATTTTTTTTACGCAGTTTTGACCGTTTATTCTGACTATCATTAGACGATTTTATACAGCTTAGGAAGGATCTGTGGGAATTCAAATTAATGAAGGAAATTACAAAAGTGTGGCATTTAATTATTATTGGTTATCCTTTTATGAAAAGAAATGGCAAAAGTGTATGGAGTTGACGTTATTAAAAGTGTATGGAGTTGACGTTATTAAAAGCCGTTAACACTCTTAGGTGCAACGTCTTGGGGGTTATTATGATATTTTGTTTAATTATTATTGAAGGTTTTAATTGTTTTAGCCATTTTTGAACAATGTGTTTTTAGTTTACCCCCAAGACTTAGAAACACGCCTCTCCAGACCCCCTTCAAACTAAAAAACTTCCCCCAGACCCCATTTTAGCTGAATATGTACAGTTTTTGTTAGAAAAATGTCCAGGCCGAAGGCTGATTTCTCCCAAATTGCAGGCTCGCTTTTGCTCGCCCAGGAAAAATTGACACCTTATTAGGTTGAAGCATGTCATAATCGACAAACTAATGAAGTGAAGCGTCTTAATATCTACAAACTAATGGAGTAAAACAGGGAGGATCGAAATTGGCCCGCCCTGCACCTAATAGAGTTAAGGGGGGGGGGGGGGGGGTATTTATTGGCTCATTTGTGTATTATACTGTATCGGCCAAAGACAGGTTCCTCTTAAATTGCAGGCTCAGTATCGCTCATGGGAACAAATTGACACTTAAATGACACAAAGTTCTTAATATTGACAAAGAAATGGGGCGAAAGGTCTTAAAATCGCCAAACTAATGGGTCGAAGGTCTTTAAATCTGAAAACTGATGGGCCTAAACATGAGGAAGACGGGGGGACCAGAAAAACAACCTGTTTCCCCTTAAGGAAAGAAATTGTACAAACGTGGTGCTTGATTGTATGTTACAAATACCGTAATGGGATATTGTATGTTGCAAATACCGTAATGGGATATTGTATGTTGCAAATACCGTAATGGGATATTGTATGTTGCAAATACCGTAATGGGATATTGTATGTTGCAAATACCGTAATGGGATATTGTATGTTGCAAATACCGTAATGGGATATTGTATGTTGCAAATACCGTAATGGGATATTGTATGTTGCAAATACCGTAATGGGATATTGTATGTTGCAAATACCGTAATGGGATATTGTATGTTGCAAATACCGTAATGGGATATTGTATGTTGCAAATACCGTAATGGGATATTGTATGTTGCAAATACCGTAATGGGATATTGTATGTTGCAAATACCGTAATGGGATATTGTATGTTGCAAATACCGTAATGGGATATTGTATGTTGCAAATACCGTAATGGGATATTGTATGTTGCAAATACCGTAATGGGATATTGTATGTTGCAAATACCGTAATGGGATATTGTATGTTGCAAATACCGTAATGGGATATTGTATGTTGCAAATACCGTAATGGGATATTGTATGTTGCAAATACCGTAATGGGATATTGTATGTTGCAAATACCGTAATGGGATATTGTATGTTGCAAATACCGTAATGGGATATTGTATGTTGCAAATACCGTAATGGGATATTGTATGTTGCAAATACCGTAATGGGATATTGTATGTTGCAAATACCGTAATGGGATATTGTATGTTGCAAATACCGTAATGGGATATTTAAATGGAATAGAAAAATAGGAAGAAATTAACAAAGGCAAGCAATAGATAGATAGATAGATAGAATCATTTATTACATAAGCCTACTGTACATTAATTAACATAGGCAAGCAATAGATAGATAGATAGAATCATTTATTACATAAGCCTACTGTACATTAATTTGTATTTTTTTTTATAATTCATATATTTGCACCTTTTTAGAGGACATTTATAATTATTTACAGTATTACTATTATTATAATTAATCTAAGTGTGAAAAGGAACACCTTGAGATGGTTCGGCCATGTGGAATGTATGGGAAGCGAGAGAATGACTAAGAGATTGTACGAGAGCGAGGTGGAAGGACAGAGAGGGAGAGGTAAACTGAATGAGAGGTGGAAGGATGGAGTTTTGAAGTACAGTATATGGATAAAGGCGGTGCTGGTTGGGAGGAGGGGCGTAGACTGACTGGGAACAGAGGTGCATGGGGTGGCGTTTCATTCGTGGCCACCCCTTCGAGGATCACAGCGTCCAGCAATAGATAGATAGATAGACATTTCCGTAATTTGTATCTTTTCTTGTAATTCATATTTTTGTACCTTTTTAGAGGAGAATTATTATTACTATTATTACTGGTATTATATTATTACAATTATTATTACTATTATTACTGGTATTATTATTATTATTATTATTATTATTATTATTATGTATAAACAAGCCTAATTCATGAGTCTCGTTTATCACACTGAGCTATCTTTCCTCCTGGGGCGTTTATTGAGAGAATTACGGTAGCTCTTTTTACAGTAACCAGCATATTGTATACCTTGCATATCAAATTATCAGTCAGTAGGTTCTTAATCTGTGGAGGAGGATTGTTCACTATTTGATGGTAGAAAGATGACAATCATAATTATAACTTAAGTAGCATAGAGTTTGATGTAGAGATGAATATGAACTTAGAGTTGTACTATTATATATATATATAATATGAACTTAGAGTTGTACTATTCCATATATATAATATTTCTGCAATACAGGTCTCCCTCGATTTACCATTGGGTTACTTTCCTGAAAACTCGATCTTAAATAGAAAAATCATATAGCGAACCCTAAAATGAATGAGGTAAATGGCGATGCATTCTCGGACCAACCAAAACCCAAACACCTAAAAACCTACAATAATGACGTAAATCGGGGCATCGGATAGTGAGGGAGATCTGTAGACAAAAACTAGCTATGGTCAAGAGATGAATACTGAATTACAAGCGTGAAAAGTACAGTACAGTAGTTAGACAATGAAGATGGTGCTAAAAGGCTGCATATATTTAATTTGTAGAAGAAAGATATTTGATAGTAAATTGTAGTTAACCACTTCTCTACCGGTGCGACTCCTTTTCAAATTTATTCTAGCTATACAGTATATAGAGGATTTATTCTAGCTATACAGTATATAGAGGATTTATTCTAGCTATACAGTATATAGAGGATTTTGTGCAGTTTAACCCATTGACTGCTGGAGACATACGTAATGCCATGGCATTTTACAGCAATTTACAGGCTTTTAAAGCCTGTAGAATCAAGTACGGGGTAGCTGGAGCGTGACAGGCCACCCGTCCTTCCTCCAGCCAGCTGGCCGGTGCACTGAGGACTATGAGCCATACTCTCGCTAGATATACAGCGCTACCAAAGGCAAATGTAGCGCGACATTAGCGATAATTGCTCAGTATTAGTCAGTATTAGTGAATGTCTATGGTAGCGCTGCGTGTGAAATCCGCAAGCTACAAAGCTCGTTTTGGTGTCATTTTGAAGCTATTTTCTTCTAGTTTTTGGCTGAATATATTTAATTTCATTCAGACACTTGCTTTACCCCTCAGACCCGGCTATGTATTCCATAGCGAAACCCGGGGGTTTTGGCCGAAAAACGTCTACGCCTAGGCTACCGTATCTTTGTTATTTTGACTGCTTCCGCATTCCCGCGCTTCCTCAAGCGTAGATGTGTTTCGTACCTGTAGAATGGCGTTGAGTAGAGCTCTCTAAGTCAACTGGTTCAGTTGTGATGACGATTTCCGTGGAGATAACTTTGTGGCGATATCAGCCACTTTACACTATTCACTGCTTTACAATAACATACAGGCACACACGAACAAGGATGCCTCTCCTTCTTGTGGTTGGAGATGCGCGGCGTTGGTCCAACCGGCTGTTGTTTACATGCGTCGGACGGACGGCTTTCAAAACAAGCTTACAGGCTTTCAAGCTGGCGGAGCCTCAGAGCCCTTCCGGGTTCCGCGGGGTGGTTTTTTATGGATGCCTCAGAGCCCAACCGGGTCTGAGGGGTTAATCAATCAGGAGTGCCTGAATGGGCCCAAATATGGTGGAAGTATGCCTGCAGTGTAAGTATTGAAAAGGATCTGTGGTAGTATAAACGGTTAAGTGAGATGGTTCGAAGCCTGATAATTGCTGGAGAACCTTTTTGAGCTGAATATAAAGGTCTAATAGTAGCCAGAATAAAGTTAAAAGGACGTCACCGTTACTGAACGGGTTCAATAAACTGTTATTGTATCACACATAATGGAGGGAATATAGCCTACAGTACAGTATAGTGGGTTTTATTGTATCACACACAATGGAGGGAATATAGCCTACAGTACAGTATAGTGGGTGTTATTGTATCACATAATGGAGGGAATATAGCCTACAGTACAGTATAGTGGGTTTTATTTCAGCCAAGGGGAAATTGAATCCCTTAGTAACTGATATCTCGAAACTTAAGGGGACAGTGGCTGTTTGTTTGGTCTATTAATTCATTTATTCATATATTTATTTTAGTTTCCTCCCTAGACCTCCATCAGGCTTAGAAAAACACCCCCTTCAAGATAGATTCGTACAATTTTCGGTAGAGAAATGTCCCGGCCAAAGGCCGATTCCTCCTAAAATTACAGGCTTGCTATTGCTCGCCAGGAAAAAATCGACACCTAAATGGCACGAAGAGTCCTAATATTGACAAAGAAATGGGGTGAAGGTCATAAAATCCCCAAACTAATGTAACCAATGTCTTAAAAACTCAAAACTAGTGGGGCTAAACATTAGGGAGAAGGGGGTTCAGAAAAACGGTCTGTCTCCCCTTAATGGAATAATAGGAATATTTTCTGTCTCTGTCATATTTTCCCTCTCGCTATCCTGTGGACTCGGGGGTTGCCGTTTAAAAAACAATCGGAAATAAATTTCTCTCAATCTCATAATTACCTCACCAAAATTAGTTTTCTGCCCACAACTCACTCAAAGACAACTGCAGAGGTTGAAGTAACTAAACTATCTATCTATCTATCCATCTATCCAATCGCATAGCCCATTTTTTTTTTCTGGGGGTGGCCGACTCGAGACAGAGCCTAACACGCTCTAACCATTACACCAACCATAGTTAAAAGGGTACGGTACAGTATATGAAAAAATATCTTATTATCTGTCATGCTAAAATGGTAAATATCTGTCATGTTTAGTTTGCAAGTTTTACATTTTAATAGGTGAATAGATAAGTAAGAAACCTCTTTACCTTTTAACCTATTACACTAAAAGGTCAATATATTGCTCAGTAATACTCCCGTTATTATGTAAAGGACAATGTTGTTGTTGTTGTTGTTCCCCAAGCTGCCTGGCCGAACAGCCCCAAGGCCCCGAGCAAGACCAAGGCCATAACCGAGCGCCCCCACAGAACCCTCCCAGCCGACCACAATAAAGCATGGGTGACCGAAGCCACTCCATGGCGGGGTGCTGAGGAGGGCGACAGAAACGCCCGGGAAACCAAAGCCCCACCCAGGGCCCTGTGCCCCTCAGCAATTATGAAGAGAAAGCTGAGGGGCAAAGGAAAAAATGTGACGCTTTGGCTTCCAATCTTGGTAGATTGGGAGGTCAATCCACGGAAGAGACGCCGTCACTTGAGATCTAGAAAATATATAAGTAAAAGGAAGTCAGAGTACATACATACATACATAACATTTTAAGACTGAGTGTTCCACACATAAGTGCAGTTTCAGTCTCTTGTCCTAATGGCGGCGTTCCAGGCAACCCTGTTAAGGGCTGCTTCACTTGTCAAGTTCTTGGATTTGAGATCGGCGCGTATAGTCCGATCCCAGGTCTTCCTCGGTCCACCCCTTGGTGCAGCTCCCTCCACAATCACAGACCTGCATTTTGTCACCCAATTTTGTTCATCCATTCTCTCCACATGTCCATACCATCCCAGTCTACTTGTACGCATCACCTCGCTAATACTCTTTATACCTAAACGTCTCCTCAGCTCAACATTTGTTATTCTATCCTGTAGCCTGGCCCCACACATCCATCTCACCATTCTCATCTCATTACGCTCCATTCTGTTGACATCCTCTACTTTAACGGCCCATGTTTCTGAGGCATACGTCATTGCACTTCTAACACATGAGGCATACACCTTTCCCTTCAGGGGGAGAGGCATTCTTTTCATGGTCAGGATTGGCATCAATTCTCTGAACTTCCCCCAGCCACACCTAATTCTAGCAACAGTGGCAGCCTCGGCCCCACCACCGGCAGAGATGGTATCTCCTAGGTAACAAAACTTGTTCACCAGCTCCAAAGACTCATTTCCAAAATTCACAGCCACAGGATCATCACTTAACACAAGCTCGCCTTTGCACACTACGCACTCAAATTTCTCTATTTCTGACTTATCCTTCGGCAGGGGCCCCTTTATTCTACTACAGCGCTTACTCCCATGGTGTACCCAACATCGACAGATGCTACATTGAATTGAGTTAACGCCCACTCCCTTTCCACACACTGCACATGGGTATGCACCGCTCTTTTCCACATTGCCTCGTCTCAAACTACAATGCATAACCTTGGTTTTGTTAATATTGACTCTTAAACCCTTGCTCGCCATGCCCTCTCTCCACTTTCTGAATTTGGCCTCAGCATCCTGCATACTGTCAGCTATTAGGACTAAATCGTCTGCATAAAACAGTTCCAACGGGAGTCCGCCTCTAAAAACTCTAGACAGCGCCTCCAAGACCATAATAAAGAGGAGGGGGCTTAACACTGAACCCTGATGGACTCCAACACGGACTGCGAATTCATCACTCAGTACACCTTTCACCCTCACCGAACTTCGCGAATCCTCATACATCTTCATTATCACACGCACCAGCCACTCTTCCACACCAAGTTTCCTCATAGCCCACTGTACAACATCTCTAGGTACCCTATCAAAGGCCTTCTCCAGGTCCACAAACACAAAGTAAAGATCCCTGCCTTTTAGTAGGTATCTTTCCTGCATCTGCCTGACTATGAAGATAGCATCGGTTGTACCACGTCCTGGCATAAAACCAAACTGCATATCATCAATAGAGATGCTTTGCCTGATCAAACCCTCAAGGACTCTCTCACAGACCTTCATGATTTGGTCAAGCATTTTCAGGCCCTATAATTTCCTCTATCTAGCGCATCCCCTTTTCCTTTGTATATATTTACTATTACACTTTTGAGCCAATCCTCTGGGATTTTCTCATCTTTAATAATGGTGTTTATCAACTCAGTGACTAAGTTTACACCAATCTCCCCTGAGGCTTTTATCATCTCAGCGACAATGTCGGAGCAACCTGGAGCTTTACCGTCCTTCATTTTATTGATTGCGTCGCTCACTACAGCTGGTGCTATCAAAGGAGGGGGCCCAGATATTGGTTTTTCGATACTAAGCTGTTCCTTATCCCATTCAAACTCTACATTTAGCAATCGTTCATAGTGTACCTTCCATGCTTCTCTGATTTCATTTTCTGCATACACAATCTTCCCATTATCATCTCTAACACACTGTTCACCTATAATATCCCTACTGTCATTTTTAACTCGCCTAGCTAGGTTGAAGATCCCATTGGGATTGTCAGTGTTACACACTTGTTCGAGGACCAGGTCCTTAATGCGATTTTTAGCATTGTAAATAACTCTTTTGGCAGTTCGTTTAGCTGCCTGGTATTCCTCCCTGCTGCCTCCTTTCTTCCATGCTTTGAAGCATCTCCTTTTCTCTCTCACAGCATGTTCTACCTCATCGTTCCACCACCAGGAGGTCTTATTCCTGGGGTGACCCTTTGTTTTCTCACAGACTTTGTCAGTGGCAGCGATAAGGCTATGCTTAAGAAAGTTCCATTGGCTATTTACATCGTTAGGCCTAGCTTCCTTATTTCTATTCATTTCCTCCAGTTCATTATGAAACCTATCCCTAGCTTCCTTGTCCTTCAGCAGCCACCCCTTTTGGGTATGTAAACCTTCTTGCGCTTAGGATCTCTGTATAAGCTCATGTCGCACACAAGTAGCTTATGCTGGGGGATACATTCTTCGCTCGGGATGACCTTTACATCTCGAACTAGTTTCCAGTCTTTCCTGTTAACCAAGAAGTAATCTATCTGGCTACTGGAGACCCCAGAGTTATATGTGATCAGGTGGCTCTGTCTTTTCTTGAACTTTGTGTTACACACAACCATGTTGAGTGCAACGCAGGACTCCAATATATATTCGCCTTCTAGATTTCTCCTTCCGTAACCAATTCCTCCATGTACCCCCTCGTATCCATCTGCAGATGCTCCCACGTGACCATTGAGGTCCCCACCCACGATAGTTATTTCGTTCTCCGAGAGGCCTGAAATGACACTGACGGTGTCATTCCAGAAGTCCTCTTTTATCTCTTTCTGTAAACCAGCCTGTGGGGCATATGCAGATATCACATTCAGAATTCTATGTAAGCTATGGGTATGGCAGAGATCGCTCAGTTCTCACTCTGATAGACCAGCCCATCACCACATGACTAGAACCCAATCCTCTCAGCATCAGCTAGGAAAGGCCCTAGAAAGCCGCCTTTGGCGGGGGGATAGCTCCCCTATTTCAACCCCTTTCGGGGTTGGGCACCCGCCCAGGACAATGTTGTTACTAGTAGTAGTAGTACAGACCTCTTAGACTTCTTCCACGATATCCTCAACCTCTACGATGAGAGTAAAGCTGTAGATATATACCTTGATTTTCAAAAGGCCTTTGACAAAGTTCCCCACAAACGTTTACTGCTAAAACTAAAAGCGCATGGAATACAAGACGGGGTGGGGTGTTGAAATGGATAGAAAATTGGCTCAGCGACAGAAAGCAAAGAGTACTGTAGTCATAAACGGTAAGGCATCTAAATGGACCAATGTAAGTAGCGGGGTACCCCAGGGATCGGTACTAGGACCAATTCTCTTTCTAATTTACATCAACAACATAGATGAGGGTCTCACCTGTACAATCTCAAAATTTGCTGACGATACAAAAATTGTAAATAGCGTACTCTCAAAAGAACAAGTTGACGATATGCAACACAATCTAGATAAGTTGTCATGTTGTGCCCAAATTTGGCAAATGAGTTTCAATGCGGATAAATGTAAAGTACTACATATCGGATACCAAAATGAGAAAGCAAACTATTTGATGAATGGCACTCAGCTTAAGAATGTAAACAGAGAAACCGATCTGGGAGTAACAATATCGAGTAACCTAAAACCGAGTCAACAATGTTCAGAAGTTGTTAAGAAGGCAAACAAAATAATTGAGCTTTATAGGCAGGTCATTTGAGCATAAATCCAAAGACGTTATGCTAACCCTTTACAATTCCTTAGTCCGCCATCTTCTGGAATACTGCGTTCAATCCTGGTGCCCTTATTACTAAAAAGATATAGACAAGCTAGAACGAATTCAACGTAGAGTTACCAAAATAATACCTAGCCTAAAGAACAAACCATACGAGGAGCGTCTTAGAGAATTAAATCTATTTCCTTTAACCCAGCGCAGATTAAGAGGCGACTTAATTCAAGTGTTCAAAATCATCAAAGGCATCGACAATATGAACTGTAGTAAGTACAGGTACTTCACTATCGACCAATCTAATTACACACGGGGAAACGGGTGCAAAATTATTGGTAAATCTTTTAACTCGCACGAAGCTAAAAATGTCTTCTTCAATAGAGTTGTCAACTTGTGGAATGGGCTTCCCCGAGATGTTATAGACTGCAGCACCGTTGATTCATTTAAACTTCGCCTAGACAAATATCTTGCATCAAACCCGCGACTGACTGCGTTTGTAAATGAATAACTTTATTTTATCCTCCCCTCAGTTACTAACCCATCTGTCCCATACTAACTTCCTAATCCTGCCACGGACATTAGTTCCAGGGCAGTAGTTCCCTTTTCAATGTTCCCTTACCCACTCTAAACCACTGTTTGGACACTTGATCCTCAGTGTTTTGGAGGACAAGGAGCCTAGAAGGGTCACTAGATCTGTTGTTGCTTGATTTCCTTTGTACTCCTTTGTACAGTAGTAGTAGTAGTAGTAGTAGTAGTAGCAGCAGATAGATATTGCTATTATTACTATATATTATTTGTTTCCAAGATAGATTGTTATTATTATTATTATTATTATTATTATTATTATTATTGTTTGTTTCCAAAAAAAATTACGATAATTTTATTTCTTTTATTTAATTTGTATACTGTACTTAAGAACCTCCACTTTGAGGTATATCGTCTTTTTAGGAATTACTAGCGATCACTCTTATACATACACACACTCACATAGTAGTACAGTACTGTAGTAGGACGGAAGTGGAGCGTTCTTAAGTATACAAATCAACAAATTAATTCAGGGCTGGTCTTATCCAGAGTGAGGTTTGGCATCCTCTACCTAACCTTAGCCGTTTCTGTCTGTCTCTTTTACTGTCCTACTTTTCTTTCAGGGGGCAGGGGGCTAAGAATCCTCCTCCCCTTGTATAGTTCTCCTACTCGACGAGACAGAGAAACGGGCGAGAGAACACGAAAGTGGTTCCGGGCCCTGAGAATAAGAACTTTAAATGTTGTTTCTGTTCGGGCTCTGTCTCGTGTCAGCCACCCCCAGCAATAGGGTATGTGTCTAAGTATGTATATACATACATACATATACAAGTCTTGACGATGTAATGTTCATGGAAAAGTGCTTGTGTGATACCAGCTTAATCTAAATAAAATTGTCTATTGATAGCACAGAATAAATTTAAGTTATACTGTGTTGACCATATTTTTGTTATGCATATTTTGTGGGTCGTGTGTATTGTGTTTAAAGTTTATATATTATGAAGAGTTTGGACATTGTGACCCCTCCCTAACCTCTTGTACCTCAGGAAGGGCTGGAGCAAGCGGGCTGTAATTTTCCACACTTATTTACCGGTTGACTCTTCCCAAATCGTGGAAAAATCAGCTTGATTGCTACAATCCTCTTTGAGTTGCGAAAGGTTGGGCGTCCATACTTCTAGACTCTGCGTAATTAATATACTTTTTGTTTATATAGTTATATACATATACAGTAGTAGGGTAGAGATTAGAATTCATTCATCGTGTTCCAATGAATACATAAAAATCTATTCTAAATAATAGAATATGTAGGCTACTCAGGCCCATTCCCCATTTTTCTTTTTCTTTTTCCTTTTTTTCTGGAGGTGACCGACTCAAGACAGAGCCTGAATAGGGACCACACAACAGAAAACAATGAAAACAAAATACAAATTCACACATAAAATACTTGAGTTAGATATTTTAAGTTTGTGTCAAAATGTATCAAATATCAAATGTCAAAATGTACATCTTGAAACTAAATTTGAAAATGTAATTTAATCTGCTTTGTGGTGAGTATTCCAGAGGGCTGGTCCTATCCAGAGTGAAGTTTGGAATCCTCTACCCAACTTTAGACGTTTCTGTCTCTCTCTTTTACTGTCCTACTTTTCCTTCTGGGAGCAGGGGGGCTAGTAATCCTCCTCCCCTTGTAGACTTCACCTACTCGACGAGACAGAGGAAGGAACACAAAAGTGGTCCCGAACCCTGAGAATTGGAACTTTAAATATTGTTTCTATTCAGGTTCTGTCTCGAGTCGGCCACTCCCAGCTATGGGGTATGTGAAAATAAACACCATGTGAAGAGGAGCACTTTATTGACAACGTTTCACATATAGCTTCATCAGACCAATGATTTTGGCCTGGTGAAGCTATATGCCAAACGTCAATAAAGTGTACCTCCTTACACGGCGTTTATTTTCATTCTGTCTACTTTTCTAAGTATATTTTTATCAATATGGGGTATGTGCCTGGGTATATACATTTATCAATATGGGGTATGTGCCTGGGTATATACATTTATCAATATGGGGTATGTGCCTGGGTATATACATTTATCAATATGGGTATGTGCCTGGGTATATACATTTATCAATATGGGGTATGTGCCTGGGTATATACATTTATCAATATGGGGTATGTGCCTGGGTATATACATTTATCAATATGGGGTATGTGCCTGGGTATATACATTTGTATATTGATTGGAGCATTGTGTATGAGTTGGCTACCCTCAACTACACAACCTTTCTTGTCTTTCTTCTTTAGTTATAAGGTCCGTATTTGTAGATAAACCCCATCATTTTCGGAGGTAATTACTGTACTGTAGACTTGTGGTATTCCTAACCAGTTAGTATAATATGCTAGTTGTTGTAATAATAGTACAGTACTGTACTGTAATTATGTCCCATTACTTCTCATTACAACTACATTAACTATACCCTGTTCCTTGTAAGTAGGCCAAAACTCTTCAACGTTACCCTCTATAACTCACAAACAACTAGAGTAATCCGGTTGATATTTCTACCATTTGGGAAGGGTCCGCCAGGGAATAGGTGTGGCAATGTACAGCCCATTTGCTCTAGCTCTTTTTGAGTTACAGAGGTTAGGGTTCACAATTTCTGGCCTACCTATTTGGATCAGGGTATAATACTTCATAATAACTGGATAGGAATATGACCAAACTATATTATTTAAGCCGGTGTCACAAATGCTCTTTCACTCAACATTTATCCTCAACACTGGTCTAGAAGTTGATGAGGTAAACATTTAATATTTTTCAGTTGCTTAAATTAACCCTTTGAGTACCAGCGACGTGTTGTATTGTATTTTAGCTATATTTAAACAATATTATGCAACTTAGAAAGGATCTGTGGTAGTTTAAAAGGTTGTTGTTGTTCCCTAAGCTGCCTGGCCGAACAGCCCCGAGACCCTGAGGAAGGCCATGGCCACAATCAGGCTTTCCCACAGAGCTCTCATTGAGTGTAGATTGTGTTGTTGGCGTAAGTGGTTGTTGTTCCCTAAGCTGCCTGGCCGAACAGCCCCAAGTCCCTGAGGAAGGCCATGGCCACGATCGGGCTTTCCCACAGAGCTCTCATTGAGTGTAGATTGTGTTGTTGGCGTAAGTGGTTGTGTGAAATGCAGTCTTCTATGATGTGTTTAATGGTATGGGGTGCTGTGTTACATCCTGGGCAGGCGTCAACAACGGAGTCATCCAGTCTCTTCTGATAGCTCAGGAGAGCTGGATGGTGTCCGCATCTCAGCCTGGCCAGGTGGATTCTGTCCTCGCGAGGAAGGGAGGATTCGGAACGATGGATTTCAGGAGGTCGTGCCTGCAGCTTCGTGTTGTCTATGAGTGAGTGGATGGATCGGCGAGAGATATGAGTAAGGATGTGCTTCTGGAAGTTGGTTTGGGGTGGGCAGGGAGGGAGAGAAGATAGTATGTGTATGTGATACCATGTGCTGGGTGTTGTTTTGATATTTCTTGGTGTCTGTGGATGTGTTGCCATGTAGTGTAGTGGGTGGTTTTGGTTCGTGGAGGCTGCTGCCAGGAATTGCGTGCCTCTCATGTCCAGATGGTCTTTGACTTTGAGGATTTTGGTTTCTCGATGAAGTTTAAAAGGTTGGTTGAGATAGTTTGAAGTCTTATTAATGCTAGAGGTCCTTCCTAGCTGAATATAATCGTCTAGTAGTTGCCAGAATATGATAGAAAGGACGTCCCTGGTACTGTATGGGTTAATCTATCATCAGTCTAGTTTCTGATAACCAGTGCTAAATACTCCAGAAATGTTGCCAGAAAAATTTTGATCATTGAATGTTGACTATAAAATCTCTGGTGTGATACCGGCTTTACCTCCGACACCAATGGGGCTCGTCTGGGAACAATTGGTTTAACCTGTTCAGCACCGTGACAGTTTTTGTTTACCTTTTATTCTGACTAATTTGAGGATTTTATGCAGCTTAAGAAGGACCTGTTTTATTCGGAGGGTTTGTGGAGATTGTATTTACCCCTTTGAGTCCAAATTAGATTATTTTACAAAGCTTAAGAAGGACCTGTGTTATTCAGAGGGCTTATGCAGATCATATTTACCCCTTTGAGTCCTAGAAGTAGATATTAAGATTATAAGCTGAATAAAATCATCTAATGGTAACCAGAATAGGATGAAAATATGGTCATGGTGCTGAAGGGTCTTGGGGTGCTATTCTTAATTAAGGGGGTCACTTTTTTTTTTTTTTTTCTTTCTCTCCTTTTCTCTCTTTCTCTTGCTTGTATCCATTCAGCCCCATTCAACCTACTGTTTTAAGATGTTTATCCCCATCCAGGTGTCTATTTCTTCCTGGCGAGCGATAGCGAGCCAACATTGTATGAAGAAATCCGGCTTCGCCGGAGACATTTTTCTATCGAAAAATGTACAAATTCAGCCTGCGGTCAAAAACATTTAAATAAATACTATATGATGGCTCGCTACCACTCGCCAG